>CM032667.1:29364256-29401015 GCA_019095985.1 Streblospio benedicti
GAAATCCATTTTCAAAATAGACTTAAGAATTTTAATCACGTGGGACCTCATTTAGAGGTAAACAATTGAATATACTGCTATGGCATCAATATTGGTTTAGTCGTCAGTTGATTTAGTACAATATTATGATCAGAATGATAATTAACCTGGTTTAAATTTGATAAAGTACAGTATGGTGTGATAAGCTGATAAGACCTCACAATAAACACATTTTTTCCCCCTTCAAAACCATATCATATGATGTATAAAGACGGGAGGGTGAGGGAGGGGGGAGAAGGGGCGCATGGGGCATCTCACACAATCGGGGGGAGTACGGAGCCCCGAAACTAAGTGACTTTTTTTTATTGGTGCAGGGTTTGACATGAGGACTGGTAAGGCAGAAGACAACGGGTCTACCAAGTTTAAAAATCAGGTGGACCGACTCAAAATCAGGTAGCCCGGCACTCACGTGTTGTTAAAAAATGCATAATGTTTCCTTCTGTTGCCCTAGGGAAGTGCATAATTCAATACATTGACATAATATAATTCTCTGTGTTTGTTGAAATAAGGACGATGATTCAAACGATTGTTGGACACTAGTATTTTGTTTTTCTAATAATACATAATGGAACTGCCAAAACCAGGTAGACCACAGGTCTACCTACTGGCAAAAGCTGGTAGACCGGCCAGTTTTCCGGTAGACCAGGGCTACAGGTCTACCACTTATGTCGAACCCTGTTGGTGGGTGCCATTTTCAACCTATCTGTGCACTTCTGCACCCATTTTCTGAACCAGACCCGTTTTTGTATTTATCAGTCTTTTCTAAACAATTACAATACTGTTTAAAAGATAAACTGGCTTATATTCAACATATTTACCAAGATAATTTATTAATACATTACAAAATGCAATAATGTGTAGTAATACACTGCATAATCATAACAGAACATGGCGCAGCCACTGCTAGACATACAGACGCCTTTGGTCGAATTTCTGCAATACAGTTACGTCGGCCGTATGACTGATACGCACACTGTTCTGTGCGATCTCTTTGATGTTCATTGATTTTGAAGCTTTTCTTAGTAGTTTGATAAAATCAATAGTTTTTTCCTAGAAGTAGCAGGTGTGCTAGATTCATGAACATATTTGAAGTGGGGGAAAAGTAGCAGGGTTGACAACTAACCATATACGGAATCTGTATATAGACAGTCCTGATAAAACATATTTTTACAAGGCATTCTGGAGGTCGATATCGACTGAAAATACATGCAAAAGAGTGATAAATGATTTTATATTGAAATAAATTAAAAAAAAATTTAATCATTTTCAATATATAAATATATATATATTTTGACTATTGAGAAAAATAGCGTTGTGGCTCATCTCTTTTATGGACACAAAAAAGAAGCAACTACACGTACATCTATATTGTGATCTGATATTACTGTAACCTTACAATACCAAATTCATGTCAAAATGCCAAACACATACATGTAATTTTCAAGAATATCTAAAGTGTATCTATAAATTTTACTTTTTCTAGAGAAAACAGTACCAATGCAGTATGTGTCCTGCAGAATATATGCATGACAAAAATCTAATGGAACATGTAAAAAAAAGTGCACACCAAGGAGGACATTACCATTTCTTGTGACATTTGTCAAAAAATGATCCAGAAAACCAACATATCTTGCCACCGCTCAATCCACCAGGACCGAAATAAACATATTTGTCTATACTGGTAAATCATATTATCACAAATATGTTCTTGATCAACATTTAAAGAAACACACAGTTCTTAAGCCTGTATTCTTGCAGTTAATTTAACATAAAAGTATTTGTGGATGTTATTTTTTTTTGTTAAGAATTTAGTCACTTAAGATTTTTTCTTATGTTAACCTTCATGAATAAAAGCTTTATAATTTATTTTCCTTTATAAATTTCATTTCACAATAACTAAATAGTACCATTCACAGTCACAATATTGTACTTACCACCTGCCCAGGTGACTTACCACCTGACACAAGCTAAGTACCACCTGCCCAAATGGATGGTATGTATTTATCATTATTTTAACTTACCACAAGATAAATTGAACAAACCAACTTTATTGGAGCATTCTATAAACTTTGTTTTATGTCTGGGCAGTAAAATATTTTTCTTGAAGTATATGTATAAGGTTAAATATTGAAGAAAACATTTTGAACTGTATCCGCCATTTTGTTTGTGAGGTCAGTTGGTAAGCTTAGGTGGTAAGCTTACCACCTGACCATGCTTTAGCACAGTGAAATTAATCATATCTATACAATAGTTTTTAATTCAGAAATTAAGAATAAATGAGTAGCCTTTAAAATATCACAAACCTGGGGCAACGTACACAAGTTTATCTTCTCGTTTTCTTCTTGAAATGCTTGATGGAGAAGGCGTATTGCTCCTACTGCTGTCTGATGATTTTAGTTTTTCTTGTTCTTCCCTTAATTGTTGTGCTTGGTCAAATTGATGCTTCCTTATCACATGCACAAATCCGTGGCTCATATCAAGTCTCTTTTGCCCTGCACTATTCCTTGCACTCATATTTCTTTTATCATCATCCAAACTTGTAAAACTTTAACAACAGCTTTTCTTTCACAAGCTACTCTCCTTGATAGTATGTCTAATTTGCTACAAAATCCTGCTGTGTGATCCTTATATGTGTGACAAATAAAATACAAATAAGTCAACATTCGCATATTAAACAAACCAGAAAAAAACAGTTATTTATGTTTTGATGAAGTTTATGACTTATACCACAAGGCATCGATCAAAATAAAGCAATTATCAAATAACAATTTCTTACACAATGCACTCCATCTGTGTACAAAAAAAAAAGGTTTAACCCATACTGGTATACTTATGCACTTCAGTTTTCCCTTCTTGCATAGCTTCCTATGAACCGGAAAATCATGAATAACAAGTGAAAGGGACACTTGCATGTGAATTAAGACTTGTGCATATAATCATCGTCAATAATTAATTAATAAAGATAAACAAAACTCAAACAAAACCCAGCTGGTATATAAAATGACTTACCGCATTAGGTTGCTTCATTTGAAGCCTCTTTGTAAAGAAATGATTGCCACGAGAACTGACAAGACTACTGTGGATGTTAGAAACCATCTTACACGTTGCCATGATAACTACTCTGCTGCTATGCTGCTTCTCTTGTTTCAACAGGTCTTTTATAACTAGAAGATAAAAATACGTGTTTAATGAGTATTCACAAAAAAGTGAAAACATGAGTCTTCAAAGCATGTTCACATGGTTTATAAAAATAAATAATTATTTGAGAAAAATCTTCTATTTCATATGATAGCCAGGTTCATGGCTAAATTGATTCATGAATATGCTTCACTTCACATTATTAATTCACAGCTCAGTATGGACAATCAAATAAATACACTCATTTTTAGCATACTTGGGTTTGGGCTACTAAGTGCATACCTTGAGCGATGCGGGCATAGTACAAACTCTCCGGGGCTAGTTCTTGTTCAGGCCCTGAGGGGGCAGCAGCAATAAGGTCAAGGTCATCAAATAAGATTGCTGACGGTTGTCTCCATGATGCTTCGCTTAGAAGACGTTCTAGCGTCTTTTTGATGGAACTGATTTGTTTTCCTATAATTAAGATTTCATGTGATATTAAAAAATTGCAACATGAAGCTAATGAACATTACACCATTATATCTATGACACACCTTAGAATGGTGCCCTCTGATTGGCTTAGAGCCAAAATCAGCCAGGCATTATTTCTCTACAATGCCTGGCTGAATATTGCCCTCTAAAATTGAGCCACAATTTTTGGGGTCTATTCAAATAAGTGTGTCAATATATAATCAGATAGGTCATCTACACAAATGCTCAAATGCTCTAAAAATTTGTGTGGGTTTAATTCTCATACACAGTTTACTTGTAAATAAAACAGATGATGAAGAGAAGAAAAAAATTTCTTCGTGTTCACAACATAAAATTACAGAGCTTTGCCACTTTTTTCTCAACAAAACCTTCAAGGTTCGTAATACGTAAACATTTCTAAGTATGTGTGAACTCAATAGTACATCTGACTTTTTTTCAACACATACGACGTTTGTTATACTACACATAGACACATTAGACGCTCAATATCATGTGGTGTCCTAACTTTGATACAAATAATACTTTGTAAATCTCTGTTCACTTGTTTTCAAATTGATAATTTTGAGTGTTTGACATGGTTTAATGAATACATCTAAATGTTACTCATGCAATATTGGGATATCAAAGCCCTCATTTATTGAACAATGGCCATGCAACCTTCGAAGCTTCGGGCATTATTTAAAAAATTTGGGATTGATACAACAATAGTGCCCTCAAAACAAGTAGATTAACTATTTTCTAAAGTACAGACATTTTTGTCAGATTTTCCCTCTTACAAGTAAAAAAATAATTTCATGATATATGGGACCCATTTCAATTAAGTGCTGTCAAGAGGTTGGACGGTTCGTCAATTAACTGGCATAGAGAAGATTTTTATAGCTGGTTACAATATGAATGGCCGGTTAATCAAATTGTCACATGTCTTTTGCACATATTAAATTGCAATATTTGCTAACTACGTGTATTTTACCATATTATTTTAGTGCCCTAGATATATTCCCTACTGGCTAGCGTTAACAAATGCCCGTCACGAACGCACAAACAATGTTGATTGTGATGTTCTGGAGTTGAAAAATTCACATAACATTAGGTTACGGCAGAAGTGACTTCCGAATGATCCATACAAGTCATTACAAATCCTATGTGCTGAGGATAAGGCATTTTACCGTAGTTTGTGGTAGAATGCATACATGGGCCCCAGCATCATGGAATGGGTGTGTGGTATGTAGGTGTATACTACTATGATTTACAAACACTATATAATACACATTACTACTAATACATAGACCTATATAATAGTAGTGATGTGTATTGTATAGTGTTTGTAAATCATAGTAGTATACATACCACACACACCCTCGCATGATACTGGGGCCCATGAAAGTATATGTTTAATAATTATTTGTGTTCTAGAGAAAAATAATAAGTCTTGGATACGAGATGCACATCAACAAATTGTGATAATAGATAAAATATCTGTATGTATTTAGTAAGTCAATTAACCCAGTTTGGATTGGTTAAAAACAAACCCAACCAAACCGTAACTCTCCGACCTTCAGTGCTATCTTATATATGGCATTCTCTTTCATAGGCTAATTACATGACTGGTTTGAATGTGTTGTAGACCAATATGTTCCATAGTATCTGTCACAACAAAGGTTAAGTATCTATTGTCTTATCAAAATCAGGCTGAACGCAGAATTTGTGTACATCTTAAGCTTTCATGGAGTAAGAGACCTCAGCTCAAATTGAAAATGACAGGCATGTGAAAAAGGTGACATGCTTTTACATTTCTCTACAATACATGTACATAGTATTTAAAAAAATCCATCCTAAATTCATAAGACATCAGTGATAATTTCTGAAATAAGGATACTTTAAATGGAATGACTCTTATTAACATATTCAATATATATATATATATATATATATATATATATATATATCTTAAATATATATATGTTATCAATGCAAGGATTATTAAATGTGTATAGCTAAACATTTCTCCATTACTGTAACAATGAGCTGTCATTTCTTGACAAATATCTGAAAGCTATAATAATTCTTACCCCTGAGTTGTTTGCACTGAAGGACTTGCACATGAGCAAGATCCGGGCATTTGGCTAGCGATCTGAGCAATGCCTGAGCCAATGTAGTCTTTCCCACACCCCGCGGTCCAGAGAGAAGGAGGCCACCTGACACTACACCATTGTCAAAGCCTGAAAGTAACCGAACAACATCACCAAAACATTTTGTAAACTACATAATACATTCAATAGATGCATTTACAACTTGATATTTTTGGTATATATAAACACGGTAGCATAGAATTGGCAGATGCTCATCACGAGAGTTGGAATGCCTGAAGTGCGTAAAGACATACTGACCTGTGCTGTCAGTCCTGTGCAGGTGCTGTGAGAGGGGGCGAGTGGCAAGTGCCAGATACAGGTGTGACAGTGCCGTATCTGCCCAGCAGGTGACGCCACTAAAACATAGGTAGTGAATTATAAAAATAATATCTTTGATTATAATAACATTATTTCAAGATCTTACAATCCAGCCATACAAGAATCTTATAAACTTTCACAAAGTGATCCATTTATGACTACAATGGTTATCAATGCCAAAGTTGAAATATATGAAAATATGAACACTTGTAAAAAGAAACTGGGGACCTGTCTCAACATCACATTTGTGAACTTACCCAAGCTGTGTGAGGCTGATGTCTGGGGCCTGTGGGTCGATCTGTTTCACTGTCCAGAATGGCAGGCGGCTCACACAAGCTGGCCGTGTTTCAGGCGTCACCTACAGTATCAACATCATAATTAGCATCCGGGTTACGAAGATCTGATTTTAAAGCTAAAGGTAGGCTATGGGTAACGGTGTGTAGTGAGGACACGCAAGTTAGACTGCACAGCATAAAACATAAGAATTGTAAAAATTTCTTCATTCAATTTTTTTTAAACTATAGAGTGACAGACATATTCATATCCAATCAATGATCATACAAAATAAATGTTTATGTGCCATCAACGTAATTTGCTGAAGAACAAACAAAAATAAATTCCTTGAACTAGAAATGGAAGTCATCATTTTTTTTTCAATCTAAATCGATGCATGTACATTCCATTTCCAAGGTATTTTGAATGGTAGATAGTTAAACATTAAATTCAAATTTCATATTCTGCTCTTTCTTATTTGTAGAACATGAAGCACCTTCAAACTTAAATTTAGAATACATGAAGTGTTAGCATAATTTTATGTAGGAGAAAACAAGATATTACCTGATCTTTGAGAATAATTGATAGCTGGTGGGCAGGTCTGAGCAGAGTGTAGGCAGGACAAAAGAAAGGTGGTGTTGGTGCCGGCAGCGTCGGGAATGTCAGGAGAAACTCTCCATAGAAATCTGAAATGAGATGATGAATATGCCTTTCAAATCAATCTCATTTTTCAATTCTACACAAGTTATAAATGTGAACAAGCCCAAGATACGCATTTTGCATGATGATGCAATAACAGTAAAACGAGTCTCCCTGAATTCACAGGTGCACAGTGGCTGGGATGTACTTAACATACTGATATCCATACTGCTGCGCCTCAGGCTCATACGAATGTCATTCATGGCCGACATTGCACAAATGATTATAAATGTTGGGGTTAAAAGAGAAGACCAGGACGTCCAAAGATTCTTGTGATGGTTTGACAGAGATATCAACAAAGACCCGAAGGTCTCTCACATACGCTGCATCTCTTTGGTGGTAAATGGAGCTACAGCTGTTGCATACATGTATCAGCTCTATACAACTTGGTGTCAGAAGTGGGATATAACTAACCATGACAAAAGAGAAACCACCGCAGCTTGACCTGACAAAAGGTAGGACGAAGAAAGAAGCAGTTGCATCTCTGGGCATCTTACAAGGGTTTAGAAATACAAAGAAAAAACAACTGATAAAGAACATTGGAAGAAAGATCACTACTGTGAAGAGATAGCAGCCTTATGGTCTCTACTAAAAAACCAATAATGGGTATTTCATTTCTTGTTTTTTCATAACTATAAACCATGTAGAACTCCAGAAAAAAAATCCCCATCAATCCGCCTTGGGCGAATTTTTTTACAGACATTTTAAATATGCACTTAAAAATAGTCCAAAACGTCCTCTGTTTCACCAGGGTGTTGGACTGAAGCTTACTCAAAGTTCATTTTGTGCTGTAATTTTGTCATTTATATACAAAAATGACTACATTTAATGTGTTGCAACAGAATTTTTTTATTATTTTTCTTTGATATTTGTAAAAAAATAATATAAATTATTCAACAATGACATTTCCAATGGTAGAGGCTTGACTGAATTAGTGCGCAATCAGTGGGTGTTTTCATTACCTACATCAATTGCCATTCATGATGCAATGATGGCTCGTACTGATACAAAGATAGTGTGCTCAGACCAACATGAGGATTTATCAAAATCAAGGAAAGATCAAGACTTACAAGACATTAATACCTTGTCTACGTGAGTCAATGACCATAATCCATTTGACCCTAGCATGAAAGAGTTGCGATCACTATCAACAGGTTTATGTGCAACTTCTGATCAACTGAACTGTGATAGAGCAGAAGAAGTAGGAAGCACACTCCAAATAAAAATGGATGGACAATATTACAGTGCAGCAAAGATAAAGAGAGCAGAACAGGTGCAGACATTGAAAACCCTCGAACCAGGTGTTAATGTTGGAAAAAACAAAACAATGCACATAGATCCATCAATACTGTTCAGCAGATGTGCTGCAATATCACCGAGATTGGGGGGGTGATTTTAAGGCATACTTTGAATGGGAAATGTGCGTTAGTCCACCATCACTGTTCAAGAATAACTTCATGCGCAAGGCACAAAAATCAGAACTAGCTACTGCATATGTGATGGCATTGAACAGCATCAACCAACTGGAGATCCTATCCAGGTTATAGATGGTGGCTGGCTCCTTCAATATGTTAGATGGCATTCGGAAACTTATGAAGGTGTCGCCAACCAAATTATAACATATCTTCAAATGGCATTTCCACATTGCACAATCGTGTTTGATGGATATCCATGTTTCTCAATCAAGGATCAGGAGCATAAGTGTCGTGAGTGTTTGCCAGCAGCAATTATAGACATTAAGCCTTCTTGTCGTACCCATAGAGATCAGGAGGCATTCCTGGCAAATCCAACAAACAAAGTTAGGTTCATAAACCTAGTGAGTGAAAAGTTGGAATTGAATGGATTTACTGTTAAGCAGGCAGTAGGAGACGCAAACACTTTAATTGTTAGAATTGCAATGAATTATGCAAAAGACCAGCAACCTGTTGAGGTTGTTGCAAATGACACAGACATTCTAGTGCTGCTCCTACACCATTGGAAACCAAACTATGCTGACATTTGGTTTCACAAAATAGTTGGTGGATTTAATAAAAAGACATCTGCATCATTCAGAATTACAGATATCGTATAACATGTGGACAAAGCGATTGTCCGACATGTTCTTTTTATCCACGCCTGGAGTGGTTGTGACAGCACGTCAGCAATCTTTGGTCAGAGCAAAACAACTGTAATGAAGGCAATGAACAAACACAAAGACTTATTAAAGATGATCGATTAAAGATTTGAAAAATGTAAGTCTCCCTTGACTGTTGGGAAAACAGGAATAAAGATTTTTGCATTGCTTTTTGGGGCCAATCATACAGAGACTTTGACAGAGCTAAGGTTCCTTAAATATCAGTCGATGATCGCTCGATCACATGTTCTAGAACCACAAAAAATGCCACCTACTGAACGTGCAGCCTATTTCCATGCTTTACGTGTATACATTCAAGTCAGGCAGTGGTCTGACCTAAATACAGAGTCACTTGATCCTTGTTTTAGGGGCTGGAAACGTGGTGAAAAGACACTCGAGCCAATTCCAACCAATAAGGACATAGCTCCGACCAATGTTTTGCAGTTCATCAGGTCAAGTGTAAGGCTCAAAATACTAACCAGTGCAAAACAAATTTATGTTATTTCGAGTTTGTATTATTTGGAACGTTATATTTTCTCGATATGTTTTGTTGTCGTTCGTCGTGTGTTAAGTTGTGAGAGTTACCAGTTAATGCTAATAAAGTTTCAAAGCTGATAAAACTGTCGTGTTATCATATTAACGTGGTGGCAGCTGGATTTACTTACGCCCCGAAGATCTAATGTACAATATTGTGGATACGCATACATTCGTGGATACGCATAACTCGGACAATTCTCTTCAAACAACGCTTCATTTGACAGGCGGCAAAAACTTGAGCGATAATAAGCTGAATGTGCAAGTCATTGGACAGTTACTATAATTATTTTCATTAACCTCAAAAGTTATTGGACTTTCGTTATATGTGTTTTTGTTATTATTAGTATTAGTAACATAAAAGAAGTTGCTGGACGCTTACTATATTATTATTATTAGCATCATAGACTTTATTGATATTGTTTGTGTGACTCACGTGTTTGACATGGCTGCATCTGCAAAGGGACCCAAACACAGAGTGCTTGGTGAAGATGAGACATTTACGTCATATGAAGATTGGCAGGTGCGCATGAAGGGCATTTTAAGAAAGGACCCAAATTATGCAAGATTTCTTCAGATAGGCGCAGATGCGTCATGGAGAGCGGTCTCCGTGGGCGACCCCCACAGAGGCTTAGTTGACGATGTGGCAGGAGACAAGACCAAGAAGGAGACTAAACTGTTGCACCTCACGGGGATGCTGGAAGAGATCGCGCAGTGGGCGCCTCATTATATCTCTCACCAGATATTGGAAGAGAGTACATCAATTGAGAGTGTGTGGAATATCATTCGTTCTTACTATAATTTCCAGCAAAACGAGGTACAATTTATGTCATTCTTGGAGATAACCTGGGATGTGGCCAATAATGAGAGGCCTGAGCACTTGTACAGGAGACTAATGTCGCACATCCATAACAACAGGCTCCAGAAGGTTGGAGCATTAACGTACAAGGGAAAGCCAATTACCCAAAATGAAGAAGTGTCCCCCACTGTTGAACGTTTAGTTATTTTGCGTTGGCTTGAGCTGATTGACCCTCGTCTACCAGCATTAATATCACGTACGTTCGCCCACAATCTCCAGACCATGACTCTCAAAGATATACAGCCACAAATATCGGCAAGCATTGACAGTTTCTTGCTAGAGTTGAAGGAAAAGGATGTCCAAGCTTCACGAGTGAGATTTTCTGAACGCTCATTTCAGAAACGCAAACCAACCTTTGCAAGGCCAACACGTCAAAATATGAGACCCCATGAATGTCGGTTATGTAAGGCAGAAGGCAGGCAGTATCTGGGCCATAGTATGGAACGATGTCATCATGTCTCAAATGATGAGAAGAGAAAGTTGGCGAAAGCCTACCTTGTTGACGCGCTACCAGAAGATGATGACGATGATTACCAACAAGTGAGTGATGGTATTGACAATGTTCACATTCCGGAAGAATGGCTAGAAGAACCAACCAAGGTGAACAAAGTGGACATCGCGAAATCTCCTGTCTTCCACATGTTTTATGCTCATCACCCAATTGCGATAACATGCGACTCTGGAGCTACATCTAGCTTAATTAGATATTCCCTAGCTGTTAAGCTGGGGATGGACATTTTAAACACCACACACACTGCCAGCCAGGCAGATGGCAAAACGAAGATGACCATTCGTGGTGAGGTTCATGTCGCATTTACACGGAATGACATGAAGTTTCTTCTCGAAGCAATTGCTGTGGAAGAGCTGGACTGTGAGGTTTTGGCTGGCGTCCCCTTCATGAAAAAGAATGCCATAGTGTTGGACCTCCCAAATGAGCAGATTCTGATAGCTGGAAAACATTGCATTCCCTACTCATCCGCAGGTGGTCGTGATACCTCTGTTAGATCGCAGGTGCTTAAGGCTAGTACTACAAGTGTTTTGTTTCCTGGGGAGTACATAGAGTTACAGTATCCTCAGGCTCAAGAAAATGTGGATATAGTCATTGAGCCAAGGTATGATGCACAGTATAAAAACTGGATAACCCCAACAGTTTCTCAAGCTGTTGGTGGTGTTATTAGATTGCCTAATCTAACAGCAGAACCTGTCTCAATTAAGAAGCACCAACACCTAGCCCAGGTCCATGTAGCGTCTTTAAATACTGATATTCCATGCAAATCCATACCAGTTCTGTCAACGCGAGCCAAATTAGACACCACAAATAAACAAAACTACACCGACGCCATTAAAGTAGATCCTCATGGTTCCCTTACTCTCCATGACAAGAGAGCTTTTAGTGACTTACATAGCAGGTATGACCATGTTTTCAACAAGAAGATTGGTGTTTACAATGATGCTTCTGGTCGCTTGCGTGCTTACATCAACATGGGTTCAGTTGAGCCACCCCAGACCAAAGCATACTTACCTTCATACAACACAGAGAAAATGAATATTCTTCAAAACAAAATGGATGAGCTAGAGCAGTTGGGTGTGTTAGCCAGACCTGAAGACATTGGAATCAAGGTAGAATATGTGTCTCCCAGCTTTCTCGTTAAAAAAGGGAATGGAGACCATCGGCTGGTTACTGCATTTAATACCATTGGCTCTTACACAAAACCTCTTCCCTCAAAATCCACTTCTACAGACGACATCCTCAGGTTCCTAGCCAAGCACAAGTTTATTATCAAAACGGACATGACGAAACAGTTCTTTCAACTGCTCATGGAAAGGTCGTCCCTCAAATACCTGGGCATTATGACACCGTACAAGGGCATGCGAGTCTATACGAGGGCAGCTATGGGCATGCCCCCGGCTCCACTGAGCACCTTGATGAGTTGATGACCAGGGTACTCGGTGACCTGATGCAAGCAGGAATGGTTGTTAAACTTGCGGACGATTTGTACACTGGTGGAAACTCCATTGATGAACTCCTCCACAACTGGGAGTTAATCCTGCAGCGTTTTGAAGCCAATAATCTCAGACTCTCAGCTGAGAAGACAGAAATTTGCCCAGGAACCTGCACAATTCTGGGGTGGATATGGTCTCATGGCACCATCAGCGTCTCTCCTCACAAAGTAACGCCATTGAAGTCTGCTTCTCCGCCCAAAACGGTAAAGGCACTTCGTTCATGGCTGGGGGCCTACAAGCACCTAAAGGTTTGTCTCTCAGGACACTCAATGCTTCTATCAGACCTGGAGAAAGCCACTGCTGGAAAAGCGTCCCAGGCACCTGTTGAATGGACCCCATCACTAACGACGGCATTTCATGATGCTCAACAAGCTCTATCTAGCCTCAAATGTATCACGATTCCTCGACCATCAGATAAGCTCATAATCACGAATGATGGAGCTGTAAAGTTGGGTGGCATTGGAGCTGTATTATACATCATTCGAGACTCTAAAATGCTATTAGGTGGTTTCTTCTCTGCAAAGCTGAAGACTCATCAAGTGAAATGGTTGCCTTGCGAAATAGAAGCACTCGCCATCGCCTCATCAGTTAACCACTGGGCTCCATACATCATTGAGAATAATCATACGGTTCAACTTCTAACTGACTCTAGACCCTGCGTACAGGCCTTCACCAAGTTAGGCAGAGGTGAATTTTCTTCAAGCGCACGTGTCTCATCGTTCTTATCGTCCCTCAGTCGACACAATGTTACTCTTCAATACATCCCCGGCGATGCCAACGCCCCAGCCGATTTTCAGTCTAGAAACCCTGCTGACTGCACAAATCTAGCGTGTCAGATCTGCAAATTTGTGAGGGAATGTGAAGAAAGCACTGTATTACAAATTACTGTCACAGATGTACTTAATGGAACAAGTCGCATGCCATTCATGTCTCCATTAACCTGGAAATCTTCGCAACAGGATTGTCCCACGCTGAGAAGAACATATGCGCACTTGCAACAGGGCACTCGACCAGGAAGAAAAGCTACTCACGTAGGAAATCTGAAGAGATACCTCCAAGTGTGTGCGATAGGTAGGCATGGCCTCCTTGTTGTCCGGCGTGATAGGCCATTTGCCACATCGCAGGACCTAACTGTCATATCGTCCCACATTTTGCCTGGTCTCTTGTCTGCTCTTCACCTGCGCCTTCAACACCCAACGAAGTCACAATTATCTAAAGTCTTCCACATGTATTTTTTCGCATTAGATGCGGAACTTGAGATTCCGCGTGTGACCCAGACTTGTGATCAATGCGTTGCCTTAGCAAGATTCCCCAAGGAAGCTGAAGACTTCTCCACATCTGAGTTGCCTGTCGTGTTGGGTACCGAATTTGCATGTGACATCCTCCGCAGGGCGAAACAGTGCATATTCATCATCAGGGACTCGTTTTCATCCTACACTGTTTCGAAGCTTATACCTGATGAGAAAAGCACCACTTTGAAAGCTGCACTAATTGAATGTACAGCAGATCTAATATCACCATCTGGTTGTTGTGTGAGAGTAGATGGTGCGTCCTCATTTCAAAGCTTGGTGGAAGATCCATATCTTACTAGTAGGCACATCAAGCTTGTGGTTGGTAGAATAAAAAACCGAAACAAGAATCCTGTTGGTGAAAAGGCTGTACAGGAACTCGAGTATGAATTAAAGCGATGCCAGCCAGACGGCTCTCCAATCACTGCTTCTCAACTTGCTGTTGCTACTGCACAACTAAATTTGAGAGTCCGTGGACGTGGGCTCAGTGCTAAGGAGATTGTGTACCAACGCGATGCTCACACTGGTGAGCAGTTGAACTTTAGTGACAAAGCCCTCTCTGAAACCCAGCACCAACAGCGTCTCGATAGTCATCTTCCCAGTGCTCGATCACATGCTCGAACTGACAAGGGACCAAATCATGCAACAGTCTCACTAGGGGATCTAATCTACATCAAGTCCGACGGCGATAAACACACAGCAAGGGAGAAGCACATTGTCACTGCCATAGAGGAGGATTATTTGTTTGCACAGAAGCTGACAGGTTTTCAGTTCAGATCCAAACCATATAAATTGAAGTTCTCTGAAGTATTAAAAATACCATCTATGCACTCTAACCTTTTATCACAAGATTACACTCGTGGGGAAAGTGATGAAGAGCCCACTCCTGTGAAAACACCACGGCAGAAGGTGTCGGATCAGCTTAAGCAGTTACCACCCAGCTCGCACCTCCAATCGGTTGATGAACCTGAAGTATCCAGTTCAGAGAGCGATGGTGAGAGTTGTTTGTCGGTGGATATGACACTAGATGATGAAAGCGATCAGGAGATGATCGGCAATCAGTCTGAAGCGCCAAATGAGGATAGCCAGAGTAGTGATAGTGATGTAGATATACTGCACCACTTGTACCAGGAGAATAGTGATGATCAAGGTGACTTAGACAACAGCAGTGATATTGGGAATGATCCAGGTGACTTAGTATCTCAAAGTAAACCTCAAAGCAGCATTGAGCAGGATAATAGTGATCAGGGTAGTGAACGTAGTGATAACGATGGGCCTTATGTCACACGCTCCAATCGGTCAGTGAAATTTCCCTCATATTTGAAAGATTATGAATGTGACCATTAGTATAATTATGTTTCACTGTTCATTTGCTGCCAATTTCAGTTGTACCACATTTCAATATGCAATTTCCTTGTACGTTTTCATGTGATGTAGGTGCTTTTTAAATGCATTTTATCTGGGACACAACAAAAAAAACTTTCAAGTACGTGATTTGTTATCATGATTTTGATGGACCAATGTATCAGTTCATAATATACATGTATATACACTGTAAATTTCATTGATTCACCTGTATGTAATTCTAATATAAATTTTCTTTTTGGATCCCTCAGTCCTTCACGTTACAATGTCTGTCATATAGGAGGAGAGTGGATAGCACCCTGTTTACTTATTTACATTGTTAACTCTTACTTAGTAATCTGTGAAACATTATCTACGGTTCAAGAAAATGAATTTTCTAATACTGATGTTTGAGTAACCTCAATGTGCGCAGAGGTCCATTGGAATGGCATTTTGTTAGAAGTATTTGTAAATACAAAATTTTGAGTCATTCCCCACTATGACCTTATTTGTAGTGTGCGAATGTGTATACTTGACGTAAATCAGTCTTACTTGTTAGATTCAATGTTACTTATTATACATATAACGTTTTCTTATGTTAGAGTTAAGCTAATGTTAGATGGGAGAGGAAGAAGAGATAGCGTCATGTATTTGTTAGTACATTATTATTTCGAGTTTGTATTATTTGGAACGTTATATTTTCTAAGGCAGCAGCCACACATCTGTTCAGTTCAATCCTAGTTCAATAACAGTTCAAATATAGTTCAGTTATAGTTCAATGTTAGTTCAAGTTATGTCCAGTTAGAAGTTAATCAATGTTACATGTTATGTACATACATCAATAAAGGATATATTTATGCAACACATCTGGCTGTTTAATGTACTGATAGTGATTATGCACGCTGTACCCTCACAAACTATTTCAGAGGTACTGCAAATGACACCTACACTGGGTTCCCATGGGTATGGGAAAATAAACTAAAAGATGAATATTCCGTTTAAGACACCATGTTAGCTGATAGGCTCATATTCAATGGTAAAGTGATCCAAGAACAAAATGAAGAAATAGCTGACGATGAGACGAAATGTAGATATCATGGATCTTTGCGCCAATATGACAAGATGAAAAATGCTGAAGACAAACTATTGAGATAAATTTATTTTTGGTCTCAATGATGTAGATCTGCAACAAGAGTTGCTACACCATAAAGATCAACAAGGGCAAACAATAACTTTTTCTGTTCAGCGACGACATATCAATTTACAGTGCCCCTAATACAGACACATTAGGTGTTTAATATCAAACGAAGTCTGTATGTTTAAAAAAAAATCCTAAGCGGAGGGGTCAAATATCTCCTTTCTCTTAATACACCTTCCAGACCTTGTAACATAGCTATCAACTGACATTTAAACAGTAGAAGAAGCGACAGATCCTATATCTGGTTGAACACAAAGTGCAGCTGTTTCAGAGTCATGGACGTGATAGCTATCGTAATCTCCCAGTGCATCCTAAATATGGTTGTGAAGGATTTCGGTCATGAACTTTCAGATGCAGCATGTAAACCTGTTTAAAATTCATTCTATATTGATGACGCACTGCGCTATGGATACTTCCAATGAAGTTTGTGCACTTGACTCCAGCTTTCAAAGGCATGATTCAGTTTGAAAATGTTCATCAGCAATAGCTGGACAATAAAATACTCATATTTTATCGGATGTTAAAATGTAGTGCACGAAAAAATTCTTGTGGTATTTTAGCATAATTTACAGTGCTTCCGTGTTTACCTCATAGTGGCCACTTTTAAACAAGCTGCCGAAGAGTAAGGAGCAAAAACTTAAACTATTAAGACTTTACACGTGGTATTGACAACCACATGGCGCACCAGACTCGAGGCCACAGACTCAAGGAACTAGAGAATAAGCGTTTAAAAGTGTCTAGATCAGCAAATGTCTCTTGTGGAATAATCAGAGTCATCGAAGGATACTGTGAGTGATAAATACAATTTTTTATCAATATAAAAAATTCTTTTTCAGAGTTGCCAACCTCAAATTTTGAAATTTCTGAATCCCGAGGCCAAAATTTCTGAATTTGGGTGAAATTTTCTGAATCTTTATGTTTAATGTGTATTTTTAACTTATATTTAAATAAGACTATTTTATAACACTGTTCTGTGCTTAGAATGGTCTATGGAGAGTAAACATGTACATAAAAGTGTAATTAAACTTGGTTTCAACATATTTGATTAAAAATAAATACAATGTTTTGGATGGTCGTCGTAAAAACGATCCAAGGAAAAATCAATGACAAATATGTTGTTTTTTAATTTGAACCATTTTATTTTACCTACATTATCTAGTACACAGTTTTGTAAGTCATGAAATGATTCTTGTTGGACATTTAAAAAAAACTAAGCCTTTCAAGTACCCAATTTAGCTGTAAATTATTTACCGGATTGCAGAAAATACATCACATTTTCAAAATAATGTTGGATACCCAGCAAACTCCCTGGTGCATCAGAGGGGTATCCCCCCTGGTGCACTCATATCCGTGGCACCGCACACTCGGCTTCGCCGAAGTCCAAGACACCCAAAATTATACATTGTCAAATAGATTATTGATTTGGAATACACATATCGCGAGTTTCACTGCAATGTCAAGGCCGACTGTAAGGTCAGAGGTCACATGGAGTAACTCTTGATTCGTGTTTGTTTTCTGGATATTTAATGAAATCTGTGAATTTTATCCAGCATACTGCAAATAATAATATGTTATATTGATATTTTCATGAAAGACTATTAATAACCTATTGAATTTTATCATTTTGCTCACGGACTCTTCTTACTATATGGAGTTTCAGTTGTTATTTAGTGGCGATAATAGAGGATTTTAGGACTTTGTTTATGTTATAATATTATATTGTAAATACTTCTTGTCACTGATATAGCTAGTTTATGGACATGTATTCTCCCCAAGTGACAAAACCAGCAAAGGGTTTATTTTGAAAGCGATACTGCTGTGTGAAGGATTGTCACAACAATGGGAATCTGCTGAAAGAGTGGTCGACCAAGCTATGTGATGTTCATAAGGTGCAACATCAATTCTGTATATGTGCACAGCCTTTCACATTGAAATCCTTCCCAAATTCAAGGAGCCATCCCAATAACTACCGAGAAATGTTTGAAGCATGGAAGAGGTGTGTTAATCATGCAGACTGGACTCCTAAAGCTGACAGCATGTGAAGAAAACTTGCCATTTCTTATAGTGTTTATTGATATTTAGTGGCAATGATAATTCATCTGTAACATAATAAATACATACAAGGGATGATATTAAAAACTACAGAACTATTACTAGTTTATTAAAACCATGAATTCCCTTAAGTGTGCCCCTTTCCCCCAAATCCTGTATCTACCATTGTTATAATTTAATACCATCAATAAAGCTACAAGATCTAGTAGTTGTTTCAATATATTTTAGGCAACTGAATCATATATAATAAAAATACACAGTTGTCACATGGCTTAGGTACATAATCCTATGATAAAATGAATATAATGCAGAACAGTTACTGGTCTGCAAATAATGTAACAATGAACTACTATACAACTATAATATTCCTACATTCATCCCTATCCTGTATTAGAAATGGGCCATTACAACATTCCAAGAAATTACCAGGTATACAATCATACTATAGAACTTCAATCTAACCTATGTCATAAATTTTAAATGAAATCTCTTTCTGAATATCTATTAATAGTTTTTAATAGAGATCATGTATAACAAATAACCAAGGTGGTGATCCATTTGGGACCATTTCAGTTCTCGATGATACTCTCGGTTCAATACAAGGACCCTATCGGTTTTAAAGAGGATCCTCTAGGTTTTTTTCCACAATGGTTGGCAAAACAAAGTTTTTGCCATCTGTACTTAATAGCATTGATGAATTGACTTGTGACTTAAGCTCTATTGCGTGATTCATAATCTCATGCTGAAGAACATCAGGAATATCAATTTTATCATCTGATTTTAATTTATCAGATATAGCAAATTTTATAACAATAATCTAAATAATACACATTGTTTCCTATATGTAACAGCATTTGTTGTTTTACAAGAAAACAATTTAACTGTATTTAAAATACAAGGTAATGCTACACTGTGTAATATACACAGACTGAGGTATATACACAGACTGACTTCCGGTAATGGCGCGCGAAAATTTACATTGCTGAAATTAATTCAAGAAATCTCAGCTACATGTTGAGGATCGGTTGGTGAATTATTGTGCATAGGATACCTAAATATACCAAGATATGACTGATAAAAAGATGTCTTCTGAAAGGCAAGTAATTACTTTGAATAACGCCAGAAACCACAGCCCTATGACCAGTGATGGTGGATCAGGGGCCCTTAGAAGAGGTAGTTATACTGTAGATAGAGATGGTGACCCAGAGTCAGGGAATAAGAGAGGTAGAGGGAGACCCCGTGGCCAGAGAAAAGGGGAAAAGCTAGATAATGAGGATGATGTTTTTGAGGATAATAATGATAATAATAATAATGCAGCTTGGAAATGTGAAGTATGTGAAACGCTATTTACAGATAGCAAAGCTAGAATTTTGGAGTGTGAATTCTGTACAAACCACTTTTGTATAAAATGCCTAAAAATGAAAGCGTCTGAGTATGATGCCATAGCAGACACACCTTGTATGTGGTTCTGCCCCCCGTGCAAGGAAAGGGTAGTAAAGAATATAGTAACTGAGAAAAATATAGAGGAAAGATGCGCAGCATACTTGGCCACATTTACCAGTAGATTGGAGAAACTTGAGGATTTAGTGAACACTAAATGTGATCAAGATCAGGTGAAGTTAATAGTGAAAAATGAGCTAAAGAGTGAGCTAAAGAGTGGCGATCCAAAATCACAAACACTGATAAGCTAGAGCATGCTCAAAAAGATGAGGTCATTGATGAAACAGTTAAAGAGATGAATGAAAGAAGGGCTAGGGAAGCAAATATAGTTATATACAATGTGCCAGAGTCAGAGAATAATCTGAAAGAAGGAAAAATTAGGGAAGATAAAACCTTTGTGGAAACATTAGCCAATGACTTCTGCGGGGTTAATCTAGAAAGTGATAATGATATAAGAAAGATTATTAGACTGGGTAAAAAATCTGAGGATAAGAATAGACCCCTTTTAGTAACACTTAGAGACAATGATATAAAGAAAACCCTGATGAGAAACTTAAATAAGCTGAAAGATGCGGATGAACCATACAATAAGGTGAATATATCCCATGACATGACAAAAAAGGAAAGAGAAAAATCAAAAAAACTTAAACTAGAAGCTAGGCAGAAAGAGGAACAGTCACAGGGAAAATACAAGTTCAGGGTGAGAGGACCCCCCTGGGCCCGCAGAATAATAAGAATCCCCGTCAGGGAGGAAGACTGGCCAGGCCTCCGAAGGCAGGAGGGCAGCCAAGGGGAACAGTAAATAACAATAAAAGAAATGGATGTAAATAGTTGTACAGTGCACCAACATTTAAAGTGTATATATACTAATGCAGATAGTTTGTTAAAAAAATTCACAGAGTTGAAGTTAACTGTTCAAAATGCACAGCCAATGGTGGTAGGGATTACTGAAGTTAAACCAAAGAACTGTAGATATGCTATAATTCCAGCTGAATTTTCTATCCCAGGATATGATCTATTTCATACAAATATGACTGGAAAAGAAGGCAGAGGAACTGTATTATATACTCACAATTCACTGCATGCTATTCCATGTAATCTGAAAACAGACTTCCAGGAATCTGTGTGGGTTGAGATAAATGTGAATCCAAAGGATAAATTATTACTTGGTTGTGTTTATAGAAGTCCTAGTGGAACTAAGGAAAATAATAATAAACTGAGATCACTTATAACAGAGGCTACCTCTCTGAATTTTAGTCATCTACTGATTATGGGAGATTTTAATATGCCAGATATAGACTGGAAAAACTGGGACACAAAAGGAGATGATACAAATAGTGATGATTTTAAATTTATTGAGTGTCTGAGAGACAGTTTTTTATTCCAACATGTACTTTTACCAACCCGAGCTAGAGGAAAGGACAACCCTCATGTACTAGACCTAGTATTAACTAATGAGGAACTTATGGTTTCTGACTTGGAATACCATAGCCCCCTGGGTAAAAGCGATCATTGTGTTCTCCAATTTAACTTTAATTGTTATTCAGTACTTAGTAATCAGAGGAAAACCAAATACTTTTATGACAGAGCAGATTGGAAGAGTATGGAGGAAGAACTGAGTGAGATTAAGTGGAAGGAGGAGTTTGATCACTGCCAGGGAGTAGACAGTAAGTGGAATTTATTTAAAAATAAACTGAGAGAACTGGAAGAAAAATATGTGCCACATAAAACATTTAGAAGTGGGACTAAACTAAAAGGAGACTTTCCTATGGATAATGGCACGATAAAAAGGATTAAAAAGAAACACTCATTGTGGAGAAAATTTATGAACTCAAGGGATGGAAAGGACTACCAAGAATATTGTAGAGCTAGAAATCAGGTGCGGAACCTCTCCAGGAAACTCAGGAAACAATTTGAAAAAAATCTAGCTAAACAGGCCAAGGACAATCCAAAAGCAAACTGGAAGTATATCAAATCAAAGTCTAAAGTACGTGAAGGAGTGTCAGAACTACATCTGGACCCAAATGATCTTAATTCTGAATTGACTAAAACTGATGAAGAAAAAGCACAGGTACTAGGAAAATTCTTTACCAGTGTGTTTACTAATGAGCCAGAGGGAAATTTACCAGCAATGACATCTAGAACAATAACACATATTATGGACCAACTTGTGATATCAGAAGAAATGGTGCTAAAACTGTTAAAAAAATTAAAAGTTGGAAAATCACCAGGACCAGATAATATGCACCCCAGACTATTAAGAGACTTGGCAAATGTAATATGTGGACCACTAACTATGATATTTGATTCATCACTAAAGGAGAAGGAAGTTCCCAAAGACTGGAAAAAGGGGAGAATTTCAGCCATTTTCAAGAAAGGGAATAGAAAGCTGGCAAGCAATTATAGACCTGTTAGCTTGACATGTATAGTGTGTAAACTTATGGAGACAATTATAAGAAATCCTCTAGTGTATCATATGAAACAAAATAGATTCTTTAGTGCAAAACAGTTTGGTTTTATATCTGGTAGATCTACTACTTTGCAACTTTTTCAAGTACTAGATAAGTGGACAGAGGCTTTAGATAATGGTGACTATGTGGACGTGATTTATCTCGATTTTATGAAAGCTTTCGACACCGTGCCCCATAGGAGGTTGTTAGTAAAGCTGCAGTCATATGGTGTTATAGACCCAGTACTGGGGTGGATTTTATCATTTCTGTCTGGACGAACACAACAAGTCACAGTGAATGGAGCAAGCTCAGACTGGATGCCCGTTACTAGTGGCATACCACAAGGCAGTGTATTAGGCCCAGTCCTATTTGTGATTTATATTAATGATCTACCAGAGTGTGTTGAATCAGATGCCTATATGTTTGCTGATGATACTAAAGTGTTTAGAATTATAAAGTGTGAAAATGATAACCAAGTTCTACAACATGACATGGACAGTCTAATGGAATGGTCAAATAAATGGTTGCTACGCTTTCACCCAGATAAGTGTAAGTGCATGACTCTTGGGAATGACAAAGGCAAGGAGTTTCAATATTATATTAACGATGGTGGCACAGCCCATAAACTTTCAAAGACTGAAGAAGAAAAGGACATAGGTGTGACAATAGACTCAAAACTAGAATTTGATAAACACATCAGTGAAAAAGTAAACAAGGCCAATAGCACCTTTGCCCTTATAAGAAGAGCCTATATGTTCCTGGATAAAGACACATTTATACCTCTATATAAGTCACTTGTGCGCAGTCATTTGGATTATGCCAATTCTGTATGGCGACCCCTTAAACAGAAACTCATTGATAGCATTGAAAATGTTCAAAGAAGAGCCACTAAGCAGCTACCAGGGATGAAGGACTTAAGTTACGAAGATAGACTCAGAGCTCTTGATCTACACTCACTAGCATATCGACACATACGTGGAGATATGATAGAGGTATATAAAATTGTGCATAATATATATGATAAAGAAACTACAGGATTTTTGAAAACCAGAGAACAACAGGATGTGAGAACAGGGTCACGGGGTCACAAGTTTAAACTGTATCACCAACATTCCAACCACAGCTTGAGAAAGAACAGCTTTTCCCTGAGAGTCGCACACATATGGGACAAATTACCACAGGAAGTCGCTGAAGCCCCCAGCATAAACTCATTCAAGAGAAGACTTGATAAGCACTGGAAGAATGAAGAACTAGTCTACAACTACAAAGCGCCTATATCCGGAAGTCGCCGAAAGTTTAGACTGGAAGATGACGCCGAGCTGTCTGAAGAGGCCCCGTAGGCCTGTAGACAGAAAATATCCTGAGGTATCCTGAGGTATACAATTCCAAGGATATTTTCCATCAACAAGTTCTAGAAATGTGATTTCAGAACAGAGATGGTCCCAAATGGATTACCAATTTGACATCCGAACATTTATTCAATATACTCACAAAATATTTGTTGTCTATAAATACACTTTCAAGTCACCATTGTAGAAACAAAATCCTATTTGTGCCTATGTTTTTGGAATACCACTTGTCTCAAACTTTTATGATTTGTAGGTTCCTCACAGACATCCTAAAAAAAAAGAAACGTGTCTGTCTTCACCGACTCTCCAACACTGAAAGCACATCCAGTATGGAAACTGTTGATGTGGCAAGTACTGAACCTCACAGCCATTTACAAGAGTGATTTCAGGGCTGGTTGCTGTCATTGGTTCTATTTTGAACTCCACTGAATTAAGAACTGGTTTGTAATATATGAAATCTGAAACAATAAAGATAATGGTATCAAATGAGGATGGTGATATTGTGCCTGCTAACCCTGACCTGGCCAAAGGCCTTCTATTTGTTTATCAGTCTGAAGGACAGAAGCATCTTTTAGAAAGATATGGAAACCTGATCTGTCTCCTTGATGCCACTGCCACCACCTCCAAATATGCGTTACCACTGTTTTTTATAGCAGTCAAAACCAATTATGGTTACCAGGTTGTTGCCACTTCATCTCACAGCACGAAACTGGGGTCGCCATCCAAGAAGCATTGGAGATCATTTTGTCATGGAACCCAAATTGGTCACCGAAATGGTAGATGACAGATGATTCGGCTGCTGAACATAATGCGCTTAAGTCTGTGTTTCCAGGTAATTTATATTCTTGCAATATAAATATTCATGCTGATCAGAACATCTTGATTTGATTTGATTATTGATGTGATATTAGGGGTCATCAATAAGTGAAAATTAAAATTCGCGAAAATCGGCATATAGAAAATTCACAAAACCTTAGACCCGTGAAAATAAAGAAAAATAAACAAAAAAAAGAAAATTTAAGTATTTGTCAGTCAATTATCAAATATTTAATAATTTCTTCCAATATATTTAAAAAACATATCATGATAAATATAACAAGACTAATTTTAGGTACTATGATATTATGATAGTTGCTCCATTTTTTATTTCATTTGTGTAGATCTTGTTTTATTATTTCTTTTATAAGTTTTGTAATTAGCATTTCGTTTCGTTTTATATAACTGGTCGTTGAGGGTTTTCTGTCTGTCACATGAAAACGAGTCTGGATGATGAACAGACGTGTATATGGAACTGCAATAAACATTAAATGACACCTCTTGTTCTTTATGGTGTCAGAAGTAAGATTACAGTCTAAAGATGAGCAAAGCATACAACAAGCCAGCACAGCTGCATATGAGCGGGAATGTTGCAGAAAATTGGAGAAGATTTGTTCAACAGTTTGAGATTTTTCTCGCAGCCGCCGAGAAAAACAAGGCAGATGACAAGATTAAAGTCGCAATGTTACTGAATTTCGCAGGTGAAGATGCTCTTGAAATCTAAAACACGTTCACATGGAGCGACGATAAAGACAGGGTAACATTAAAAACAGTTATGTCTAAATTCCACGGGTATTTTAGCCCTAGAAAAAATATAGTGTATGAAAGATATCTTTTTTGGAATTTCCAGCAAAGTAACGACGACAATATTGATAGTTTTGTTACGACCTTGCGTAAAATCCTGAGGCAATAAGAGACGATATGCTTAGAGACAAACTAGTGTTTAGTGTTCGGGATCCGATTGTGAAGGAACGAATGTTATGGGACGAAGATCTAACCCTAGAGAGCGCCATAAATTTAGCTCGCACACATTACTGTAGCAAACAGCAATTGAAAGAAATGAACCAGAAACCCCTACAACCTGATGACGTGGATGCCATACAAGAGAAGTGGAAAGGTGTTCCTAAACGTCGGAAGCATAGCAAAACGAAGTGTCTGAAGAGTGGTTACAATCAGTGCAGCCACCATCAGAGTCCACGACGTCGACACCGACTTCCTGCGATGACGCACTGTAGCTTCACAGCAGGAGACTCAAGACTTCCTAAAGGCAGTAAGGCTGTCACGAGAGGAGAATGATGTAGCCAAGGCAGCACGTGCATCATATGTTGATTACCTACCAAGTGAGGGCTATGTCATCAGACTGCAAGAAACAACCTCCGATGGCAATTGTCTCTTTCATGCTGTGAATGATGAGATCAATCTCTTGCGTGAAGTAAATTTGGGTTCTGCCATTTTGAGGGAATGCCTGGTGTCCTTCCTCACTCGGAATAGTAAAGTCTACCAGGTCAGACTTGAAGTATTTTGATATCTAATATTATTAATTTGTTGCTCAAATAAAAATACAAAATTAAGAGTAAGAATAGTAAACAAATGCAAGTCACAACATTGTTAAAAGATAATTTATGCAATTTTGTTAGAAATTTACATTGAAAAACTTAGCAGTTTAGTTTGGGCCCAACTCAGTTTCCTGTGGCCCCATCCTTTACGTATTGATGAATTACAAGTATGAAAGGCCCCACACCCCTTTCTTAATTTTTGTTTTTTGTTTTATTGTTTTGAGTACCAGATAATTTGCTTGCAAATTTATTCTAGATTACAAGTATTTTATCATTAATGTGATTCTTACAGATTGTGATGTCTGCATCTGCCACATGGAAAGACTTGGGATGGTTGGCTGCACACCATGTCGCTGCATAACACAACATGGGGTGATCACATGGCCATATCAGGCTTGGCCAACATGCTAGATGTAAACATCATTGTAATATCTGCTGGTTACACCCATACATTTAGACCCCTCAAACCATGTGTCCTTCTGTGTGAGAGGGATGAGATAACCATTGGGCATCTTTTTGGTCTACATTTTATGTGCATAGATCGTATTTAGAGTAAAGGACAAAACCGTTTTGTAAATGAGTTATATTTACATTACACTAAATACATTGTGGTGCAGTTGTACCTTTGTGACAGTTAGATATCAATCACACTGCACATGTGACCTGACTATCATGTGTTAATTGTGTTTTTTGATAAAATCTTAGGATATGCATTTGTTTGTTTATTTACTTAATGAAATAGTCAGATACATTTTACATTCAAATTGTATAAATGCAGCTAGAAGAAAGGCAGCCCTTACAACAATACAGACTGTCCCAGAGCCAGTTGCTTTTCTCAGAAAATTGCAGAAAACTTGTCTAGAATGTGTTGACAGTACAGGTATTTTTAGAAAAAAATCCACTGTGAACAATGAATATTATTTTAGAAATGCATTAAGAAATGACTTTTCTTCACTATGTATCATTTTGAGATATCTATGTGCATGATTAGGTGGCTCCTCCCACATTAAATTTGTTGAAAATTTACATGTGTTACACTCTTGTGTTGACATTGCACATGCAGTGGTAACTTCCTGTTCAGTAGGAGAAAATGTGTTTTATTTTCTATCACTAAAATTTCAACAGGTTATGGGCCCAGTGCTTGCTATCCGTGGATCTTGTGGATATACTGAAGGTGTCTAGGCTATAGACATTCATCTTGCATCATTTTGCAGTGGTATACATGGTGAAAACGTGACTTTTGCAAGTTATAAAGACCGCATAATTTCTATAAAAAAAATGGCAGGCATTGCTGCATCAAATCCCAGAGTAATAACTCCACTGGATGGACTGAATTATCCAACGTGGAAAATTCAATGTCAAATGGCATTGATGAAAGATGGTCTCTGGGGGATTGTTAACGAGTCAGAAGCAAGGCCACAGAATGATCCGGAATTGACAGCTTTCAATAAAAGGTGGGACAAAGCACTGGCCATTATTGTGTTAACCATTGATCCTGCATTGTTGTATTTAATTGGCGAGCCCAACAGCCCTATCGATGTATGGAAGAAGCTTAGTGACCAGTTCCAAAAGAAAACTTGGCCAAATAAACTGCGTCTGAGAAAGAAGTTGTATTCCTTGAAACTATCGGATGGTGATTCAATGCAAGGGCATATTAGGGCCATGACTGAAACTTTCAATGAACTGTCAGTGGTGGGTGAAGTAATCACTGACGAGGATCAAGTGGTTCACCTGCTGGCAAGTTTGCCTCAATCGTAGAGTGTGCTCGTTACGGCACTTGAAGCATGCGCAGAAGTGCCAAGCATGGAAATGGTGACAGAAGGTCTACTACATGAGGAGCGGAAACTTTCAGGCAAACAGGAGAATGCTGACAAGGCAATGGCGGCTGCGAGACAGAAGTACAACCCAAGGTGTTATCGCTGCAATGAAACAGGTCACATCAAACGCGAGTGCCCCAATGCTAAACCCAAGGAGTCTGACAAGAAGCAAAGTTATAAGCAAAATAAAGCCAAGCTGAGATCTGGACAGGAAAAGGCTCACAATACTGAAACTCACAGAAATGACTCAGACAGTGACTATGTCGGTCTTATCATACAACATGCCCTTGTGCTAATGGCTAGAAGCAAATTACATTGCCTAGATTAGAGCTAGCAGCAGTCACATTAGGTGTACACCAACACAAGGTTTTAGAAGAGATGGATATTAAGGTTGATAATGTTCATTTTTGGAGCGACAGTATGATTACCTTGAAATATATTTCAAATGAGAAGAAAAGAATTCACACCTATGTAGCAAATCGTGTTTCCATAATTAGAGATGGCTCCAACCTCGACCAATGGCATTTTGTAGAGCTCACAAAATGCAGCAGATCTATGCTCACGTGGCCTAGATACTAGACAACTTAGTGACCAGATGTGGCTAAGTGGGCAACAGTTTAACAACCTGCTGATAATTGGCCTCAGATCGAAGACACTAACCTCGAGCTCACGGATGACCCTGAAGTGAAATCAGTGAAGAAAAAATTGAGTTGGCAATTAACATAAAGGACTCGCCTATAAATGAATTGATGTTACACGATTCGGACTGGTTTAAACTAAGACGAGCCATAGCCTGCTTGTTGGTGGTAAAGGATATCTTGAGAAAAAGGGGATCTGCCATCCAATAACTGAGTAGGGAAAGTCAATGCACAACACACCTTACCTATCCGTCCGTCACATCCATGTAGGAGAACGAGTCACAAAAGATGGTGTAAGACAAGATCCAAGGAAAACGGAAGCAATCAGTAAATCTCCTACACCTACAAATAAGGAAGAGCTCCTGAGATGGTTCGGTATGATATATTATCTTTCAAGATACCTGCCAGACCTCTCAAACTGACTCACAACATGATATGAGGCAACTGCTAAAGAAAGATGTCCTCTTTGATTGGCAGCAGCATCTCCAAGATGAATTCGAAAATGTTAAAAAACTAGTTCTTGCAATTTTTAAAGAGCCTAAACGACTGTCCGCCGAGAATACAACGAATAAGATTAAAGCTACAAAAATATGATATCAATGTAAGCCATTTACCTGGAAAACTCATGTATACTGCAGACACGCTTAGTCAAGGTCCCGTAGGAGAGAAAACAGAGACAAATCCAGGTCACACATTTGAAATAGGAACAATTTGTGGTATGACAACATTGTTGACAACATAATGTTGTCATAGCACAAAAGGAACCCAATGAATTTATTCCATTCAGGAACAATTTGTGTTTTTAATGCATTAGCCAATCATCCATCGGATGATGCGGATGATAAGTTGGAAGAGGAAATAGAGGCTCACACTGAAGGGCTTATGAAAGTTTTTTCACGGTGATTGGCATGCGTGATGGCTACTGGCACATAGTTCTAAATGACAAGTCCTCACACATGTGCACATTCAACACTCCATAGGGGAGAAAAAGGTTCTTGCGTCTACCATTTGGCGTTGCCTGTGCCAGTGATGAGATGCAACGCAGAAATGAAGGGACATTCGGAATCATAGATGGCACACATGTAATCGCAGATGATATCATAATAGCAGCCAGCAATGAAAAAGAGCATGATGAAATATTGAAGAAGGTGCTAGAGAGAGCAAGATCCAGAAATGTCAAGTTTAACAGAGACAAGACACAGTACACAGTTGATAAGGTGCTTTATATGGGAAATATAATATCAGCAGAAGGCATGAAACCGGACAACGCCAAGATCAAGGCCATAGTGAATCTACCTGAGCCAGAAGACAAAAAAGCTGTACAGAGAGTGCTCGGGATGGTTAAATATCTTGACAGATTTGTACCCAATGCTTCAGCTGTGAGCAAGCCACTTAAAGATGTACTGAAAGAAGAAAATACTTGCCAGTGGCAAGCTGAACACAAGAAAAGCCTTCCATCCATTAAAGAGATATTGTCATCAGCACCTACTCTGGCATACTATGATGTTAATGAAGAGATAACAATTCAGGCAGGTGCTTTGAAATTTGGGCTAGGAGCAACACTGATCCAGCGTAACAATCCTGTATGCTATGCATCAAGAGCACTCAGCAAAAGTGAGATGAACTATGTACAGATAAAGAGTTGTTAGCAATCTGTTTTGCTTGCAAGAAGTTTCATCAGTATGTTTATGGCAAGAGGATCAATATACAAAGTGATCATAAGCCTTTGGAAGTCATATTCAAGAAACCAATGGCAGATGTGCCACCTGGACTGCAGAGGATGCTACTCAGTCTACAGAGATATGATCTGGACGTAAAATACTTCCCTGGAAAATCACTCTACATAGCTGATACACTCAGTCGAGCATTCCTGCTCGAGTCAGAAGAAAAAGAGAATGAAGACATATCAAATGATATAGAAGTCATGGTGCACTCAGTAATACAGGAGAACCCCATAACTCCTGTTCGGAAGGAAAAAAATCTATCAAGACACTCAAGAAGACAATGAAATGCAAGAACTGCGCAAGGCCCAAATAAAAGGATGGTCCAGACAGAAGGCCACTGCGCCCCAAGTGCAAAAAGACTATTGGCATGCCTGTGTACTGGAAAACAGAAGAATAACACGATGCAAATATGCACAAGTTGAATTTTTTATAACACCATTAAATTCTCCATACTTGAAAAGATGGTTTTAGACACCAAGATAGTGCCTCTAAGTGCCCTGGAAAGTAGTCTAATGTCAAAATATTTTTTTATTTTTTATTTTTTTATTTAATTATAATAACAAGTATTTACAAGGTGTATATTGCTTTAAGAATATTAAAAAATATATTAAAAATATTACATTGATAAAAATTTAACATAATCATTATATAACTTTATCTGCCAAGGGCTAACCCTTTTTAAATATTCTAATACCTGTGTATAAAATGAAACATTTTTCAAAACAATTTTTTTCATATCACAGTTTTCATAATTACTATTTTCAAATTTTGAACTAGAGTTTTCTTTAAAAATAGCGTACATTGTTATGGTTATAATGTAGTTAATAAAGGTTATATTTTCAGTAACATTTTCTAAGATAAAACCACATACTAAAGTTTTCCAAGAAATATTGACCTTAATAACTTTAGATAATTGTTTCCATATGGTATTAATTCTTGAACAATCAAACAGCATATGCTTTATAGTTTCAACCTCTTTACAATATTCACAAAATATATTTACATTAATATTCCATTTAGAAATTATGTAACCACATGGCAAGATATTATTGATTATCTTATAATTAAATTCTGAAAGTTTATTATCCCCAAGAAATCTTACTTTTTGTAGGTAAATATTTTTCCATATTCTATCTTCATTAGGAAAATTAAATTCCTTTGCCCATTTTTCTTCCCATACAGACTTGATAAATTTTTCTTTAATGGCAAAATATGGTATTTTGGCGGCCATTTTGAAAAACACCATTTTGCACAACTTTGCCCAGGGCAAAAAGTGGTAAACTTTTTTTTCCCTTAAACAGCAGGTCAGAAACAGAAGAGTAGAAATCAGTTGAGAAACCTTTGTTGCCAATTTTGTCCAACCGAAACCGTTCGTTGATTGGCCTATATCATGAAACAGGACATATGGGGTAGACTATACTTTATCACGTGTTAGGACAAAGTACTGGGTTCAAAGAAAGGAAGTCAAAACCATGTTAAGGTCCTGCATTACATGCAAAAGGCTCAATTCCAGATTATGTGGCCAACAGATATCTGATCTGCCTGAAAAACGGCTCAGTATAGACTCTGTTCCATTCCTACACACGGGTGTAGACTGTTTTGGGCCATTCTTAGTGAAGAGAGGAAGGTCAGAGATAAAGAGATATGGTTGCCTCTTTACTTGTATGACTATGACAGCAGTACATATTTAGGTGCTGGAAAGTCTCGATACCGAGTCTTTCATCAATGCTCTACGGAGATTAATTGCAAGAAGAGGAGCCCCTTTGAGTATAACGTCTGACAAAGTTGGTAACTTTGTCAGTGGTAATGAGGAATGGAGACGAGGGTTAAAGGAACTGGATTCTGACAAAGTATACAGTACTTTGCTCAAGAAAGGCATATCTATGCATGTGTAATTGAAGAGTTGCTGTGACATTACTAATACTTTTGTTTGTCATGTGTAGGAGATGGCAATCGTGTATCCCAGGAGGACAATGTCAGTGTGCATCCACGCAATAGTGACACAATTGAGTCACCACAAGCAGGTATACATGTACATATATAAAACTACCAAAAATCTTATGTTGTTGTCAGACATGCATATGTAGTAGATGAGGTGATGTGTCATTACTAATACTTTGTTTTACATGACTAGAAGACGTCAGTTTTGACTCCTTTGAGGACAGTGACATTGACACTAGTGTGCGTCCAGGCCAACGTGTCCCGATTCAGTCCTCACAAGAAGGTAAAACCACCATGAATCTTATGTTGTATCACCAATGCATATGTATTTGATGAGATGATGTGACATTACTAATACTTTTCCTTCACCTCATGTTTAGGATACGGCAGTTGTGTATCCCTCGAGGACAGTGACAAAGTCAGTGTGCGTCCACACCAGCCTGACACCATTGAGTCAACACAAGCAGGTAAGACCACCAATACCCGTATTTCATGTTAGCTATGCATAACTCATGGATCAGATGATGTGACATTATTAAAATTTTTGATTCACATTATGTCTAGGATACGGCAGTTTTGTATCCCTCGATGACAGTGACATTGTCAGTGTGTGTCCACACCAGCCTGACACCATTGAGTCAACACAAGCAGGTAAGACCACTAATACCCGTATTTCATGTTAGCTATGCATAACTCATGGATCAGATGATGTGACATTACTAAAATTTTTAATTCACATTATGTCTAGGACACGGCATTGATAGCTTAGAGACTAATAGTACTAAATTATGTTTATTATTATGCTAGTATTTACATGCTCAGAAACGGATAGCTATTGTTACTTAGTATATTTGTTATTAGTGCTTTTTTCTTCTTTTTTTCCAGGTAAGTGGCAGGTGGAAGATTTCGCCACAAAGTATCCAAGTTTGTGTGAAGGATTCACCTATGTGCAAATTAGAACCAAAATTATGAATGAGCAAAAAAAACAACAAATGAAAACAAAAAAGATAATGAATTACACTTAATCAAATGTGTTGTGAATTCTCAGGCCGCCGTAACTTCCACTGATGCATATATAAATTTAAGATTGGGAATTCTAGACTTTTTTACGTAGGCCGTACTATGATAACGCAGCATTCTCTTTGAAGTTTATTAATCCTCCCCATTTTAGTCATTTTGGCCGAGTGTGGGAGCAGCAAATCAGGTCTGTCAGAAAGGTGCTGCAAACCATGATTAAGACACAGACTATGTCTGATGAAGTGTTAACGACCTTCATGTGTGAAGTAGAGGCTATCGTAAATGACAGACCACTGACTCCTGTAAATGATGATGTCAACGACTTTGGTGTTCTGAGACCAAGTCACTTACTACTTCTCAGAGAAAATCCACGTGAACGTCCGTGTTTGCCTGATGACAAGGATAGATATCGTAGAAGGTGGCGTCAGACTCACGGATGTTTACAGATGTTCAGTGCACAATAAAACTACTAGTAAATGCAAGTCATTCTGGTTTCCATAACGTATGCACTCCGCACATTATATGATACTGTTATTACTATTTTTAATACTGTCTTAGCTTTAACTTGACTAAATGCACAGGTGATTGGTGTAAAATAAAACGTATACAATACATATACCAAGTCTTTACTTCCAACCCGCATATAATTCTCCCATTGCTTATTGTCCTTAATTCTTTGCAACATAACAAGCGTGCTCATTTAACTTACATTTCATTAAACACTGTCTAGATGTAATTTATAGATGTTTATGGGGACATATATGAATGCATATTAATAAATATTGTATTTTTAAAGGATTAAACATGTACGCGGTGGTAGAATTTGTGGAAGAAGGGACAGTAGAAGGAGTTCCTGTAGTATGGTTGTCCAAGACGGAAAAGGTCAGTTTTAACTTTGATTCTCATCATGCATTTTGAATATTGATGTACTTCTATTTCCTAGCTAGTCAAATTATATATTTTGATTGTAGGAGGAAGATTTTAGCTTTGGCCATCCCAAGCCCAAGTATCCAGAATATATCAAATCAGTCGAGGGAGGCTCGTAAGTTTACTTTTTAAAGTGAAAATATGTATTATGAATATGTGTATGTTAACAAAAACACACATGCTCAGAGTTTGTAATAAGCAAAGATGTCTTTGTCTAGAAGGCCATGGGATTTTATAAATCTCTGAGTGGAGTATATAATATAGAATCAAATTAATATACAATTTGAAAATAAAATATTTTGTACACATATTTGGGTGTAAAATTAGATTGCGTTAGCTGCAAATTAACAGCAGAATGTAGATATTCTAAAACTGGTCAATTTGGCCAAAACAGGGTGGATAAATTAATCTTTTTAGGTTGTCATAGTGAGCAAAAGTTAATAATGTTCTGTAAAGCACTTTAAACTAATTTTGTAAATCAGATTTCATCAGTACGGAAGATCAGGAAAGGAGCAGTGCTAATCTGGTGTCCGGCTTGAGGGAAGCAGCTACGATTTCTCCAATAACCCCAGATACTCCTTTTGGTCACACAAGAGATGGTCGTAAGTTGACTTTTTGAAAATATTATCTTTATTGATGATATCAGACTGTATGCTAACATTGATAACCCAAAGTAAAAGGATAAAGTCTTTTAGCTATATTTTTGAATGTCAGATTAGACAGCTTTCTTTGGCGTCATGGGAATATTACAAAACTAATTGAACTGGCCACAGCAGGGTAGACAAGTTAATAAATAATTACATTACCCTTTCAGGATACGTCAGTAATGAAGTCCAAGATAGCATGTCCAGTTTCAGGGAAACGCCAACTTCCTCAAGAAACATGAGCCACTCAAGAGATACTCGTAAGTTGACTTTTTAAATTTAATATTTTATCAAGAATGTTAGATTGTTATTTGTATGGTCAAAATTTTAAAATACACAGTAAAACATATAATCTTCTAGTGAATGTTATTGAACACAAGATTAGGTGTTGGCTATCTTTGGAAATTCATGACGGGGATGAAAATATTTACAAAACTGGAAGACCTGTTTAAATCAAGGTAAAAAATCAAATGTGGTTTGAGAACTGTAACACCCAGCATAAACCCTAATTTAAATCTGCTTATTTTAGATTTTCAGCAACAAGTGCTACAGAGATTGGATGTGCTTATTGATGAGCAGCGCGAGCATACGCATTTGCTTCGACAAGTACATGTAGTACTTGCCCCCTGAATTATGAGGAAGTTGTACTAAATCCCATGACGTCACCTGACTAGCAAGAAGCCATGTGCACACGTCTGGAGGAAGAGAAACATAGAAAGGCTCTGGTAATTTGCACTATCAATTTGTCATTCTCATTGAATGTTGCCACAATATTGAAACAGCATAATATCCCCAACTTCTTTGTATATATAGATCATTGAAAATAATTAGAGCTTCTTGTTATGTTTCAGTTGCAATATCTTTGCTCAATTGGGGGCAATAGTGTCGGTGATGAGGTCCGGAGAATTATGAGGCTGCTCATGACAAATGAGCTGATGAGCCAATACAGCCAATAGATTTACATTGTTTTGAGGACAAACAATAAAGATATTGAATAATTAATAATTAATAACTTGTTTCAAAGAAATAAATAACATACAAAAAAGAAATTATTTTTTAAAAAAGAAATAAAAGAAACTGTTTCACAGATTTGTCAGTTAGAGTAACTCATTTATTATTATGTAAAAACATGTTTATGATGTACCATCTACCAGATATGTAGAGTTTAAGGTGAATTATTTTACACTTTTAGAGGCAGTGCAAAAAAACAAAAAATGTGGGGGAAAGAGAGGTGGCTGCCAGAATAAGAAAAACCATAACCTTGGCACCATTTAGAGGTTCCTCAGGGAAGAAAGACAAGGTAATTTGAATATTGACGTACTTCTATTGCCTAGCTAGTCAAATTATATATTTTGATTGCAGGAGGAAGATTTTGGCTACTGGCCTTCCAAAGGTGTAAGGCAGAAAGCAAAGAGTTGCGAGTTACCTGATAAAGAAAATTGGGGGAGGTTTCTGGTCAGGATTTTTACGAAAAAGGTATAATATTTTCATGGAAAACACAGATCACAATCTCAAATTTGGTAATAGAATAGATTCTATTGAGAACTACATTAAAAATGAGAAATTGCTATATTTAGAAAATTTTGTCAATATGTCATATTTATTTCAGTACTAGCATTCTTTAAGAAATCGTAGCAGACTCTGAGTACAATATATTGGGATATTAAAGATGTAATATCTTCCAGCTTGATCAAATTAATAATGATTGAACGCTGTTTTAAATTCATACGTGCAATTTGTTGGCATTATTCTTGGTGCACTCGCTAATCTCAGGTCACGGCCATCGCGACCCTGTCTTACTTTTCACATCTCCCACTGCCCTCAGGTCAAATCCAGGTCACTCCTCTGATAAGCCGACACCCGGCAATGACCTCGGCCCGCCGCCGCCTGTCTGACCACAATGTAGTCGCACCAAGTCACCCAAGGTCAAGGTCTCTTCCCCTGGCGCCGGCCCGCCTCCCTCGGCCCCACCACAGTCAC
>CM032667.1:29401115-29420751 GCA_019095985.1 Streblospio benedicti
TGTGAAATAGAAAAATAACCATACACTGACATTGTTTGTGTCTTATTACCTTGTAAAGAATCATATTTGAAGAGATAAATGCAGTTTTTAAAATCATGATTGACATGCACATAAATTTATAAACTATGAAAAATGTGTAAAAAAAACTTCTTTGCTCTTGATAAACTGAAATATGCTAGAATGGTTCCACTGTATCTACTTGAATTGAAGGTACTTAATTTAAATTAAAGTTACATGTATTGACCATGATGTTTGGGATGAATTCCAGAATGGGAATTTTACTGTTAACCGGAACAATGCCAGAGAAAGTTGTCAAAGACCTCTGCAATCTACCTGATATTGGTGTAAGTGCATACAAGTGCCTGCAGGAGAGTATCAAAACAACTAACATCAATATGTGGTCTTCAATGAAAATAACTAACCTTCACACATGGAAAGCAGCAGATAAAGCTTCTAGACACAAAGTGGGAAATCAATGATGGCTTACAGAAGTGTTATAGTTGAGGCCAGAGATCAATGTCAGTGAAAGTCTAGGAAAATATGAATTTTCCTCTTATCCAAGAGCACTTTTCAACATGCGTAGTGAGCTTCTCCCGACCATGGACAAGGGTAAACTGATGACAGCCTTAGAAGCTTATGGCAAAACAAAATGTAAGCAACCCTGAGGCACTCGAAATAGAACCTCACATAGAATGAAACCCTGATTTTTAGATCTACTGTAATTGATAGCATGTCTGTGGTTCAGAAGATGGGTAAACCAACTTGGGTTAAAACATGTTCTGATCTTGCAAAACACTTTTGCAACAAAATTGAACTAAAGGCATTGATCGCTGTTGAGATTCATATTGTATTTGACAGATATGATCTACCAAATTTTCTAAAAGTTGCAACCACACAGAGTTGTTGGAGCCCAGAGTGTGGTGCGTTATGGTATAGGTGATAACACACCAATGAAAATGTCTATGAAAACGCTCTTGGCTCACAAACACACAAAGGACCAGTTGACAAAGTACATGAACTTAGCTGAGAAGCTAATTGCAGAAAATCAAGTCACAGAAGACTGCCATAGTTGCCCACCATGAAACTGTTCTATGCAACAAAGACAATGTTTCTGTTGATCACTTGTGTAGTTCTCGTCATAAAATCCCTGATTTTATTTGGTTTGTGTTGACAGAGAAACAGCGACGTTGACACCGTTTTCCCCTACTAGTCTAGCTACAAGCTAGTGCCAAATCACAATTCGCGAGCGTCCCTTCTGTGAGCATCGTTCTAGTAGTAATTCTCATATCTTTTTGTATTCATTTGTATTGTACTGTGCATATTGTTTTTGGCGTTTGTGTTATGACTGTACCACAAATTGGAAAATAATTATCAGTACATCTGTTGGAATATTTGAACACACTTCTTTTAACTGTTTAGCGATACTTCATTTCCTGTGTTTTATCTTAAAAAACAGTGCTCATAAAAATTATCATGGCGCCTAAATGTAAGGCAGAGGCCAAGACCACTAACACTGAGGTGCAGTCAAAGCGCACCACAAAAGGACGTAAGGATACACCTCAGGATAATACAATCGATAAACTGGTCGCCACAGTGTCTTCATTGTTGGATAAAGTGCCCCAGCTACAGGAAACCGTGGTCACAGTGTCTTCCAACGACGCTCAGCATGCCCCGGCCCACCTGATAAGCGAGTCGCCGACTCCATCACCCACTAAGGTGGCTTTGGGGTCAATGCCGACTGTTAATTTGCTGCCACTGCAGATCAAGGCAGACATTAGAGCGGGTAAGAACATTAATCTCGCATCGCTGTTAATTGCCGTTGACAGCAATGAAAACCCAGTCGGCACCACACGCACAATAGAAATAGGGGGTGAATCCATCAATCTGAAACCCATAAAAGACAGCAGACTTACAAGAATGCTAACAGTGCCTGAATTCATTCGAGCCTTTGGCATTTACCGGGAAAAAGTTTGCCAACTGAGCCCCGACAGACAGCACGATTTAGATAGTTACATGGACGATGTAGTAAATCTATTGCACTCATATGATGGTGGGGTTTTCTAAAACTACCATCTTAAGTTTTCCAAGAAGGCAGCGTACTACAAAACGCAGCTAAATATAGGCATTGACTGGTTCCAACCAGTTTCCGGGATCAGAAATGACTGCACATCGGGGAAAAAAGCAAGGGCATGTGGACTCTGTGACAGTCTAGATCATGCCACACATTTCTGCCACCTTGCCGCTAGCCCTCATAAAACGGGAAACACAAACAATATATGCTACCCTTTTAATTCAGCAAAAGGTTGCCTTCTCCAACAATGCTACTTTCAACACATTTGCAAGACGTGTAACTCGAAGCAGCATGGTTCATCAACATGTAAGGATAAGACAAATCAAACCTATGGGGGCCAAGCGAATGCCAACTGTTACATGATCTCCTTCATAGTGAAAGAAACGTGCAAGCTGGAACTCGGTCGTGCACAACCTGTATCTCGTCATTGATTAAAGGACACTCGAGCAGACAACTTCAACGTGTTATGTTATATTACTACGTCCTACTGCTTCCTGCCCAACTTACATGAATACAGCACTCAACATGGTGGCAGCGGTGAAAGCTAAGTAACCTGTATTGTAATTGTGAAGCAAATATTAACCAGAAGCATTAACAAAAAATAATTATCTGCAAAGTCTTTCACGCCGGTTGGGCAATGATTGAGTCACCTGTCAACTAACCTTGAAAAAATTGAGTCACCTGTCAACTAACCTTGAAAAAAATGCCCAGTCCAAAACCAAGTGACAAAGAGGAATGCCAAACCACCTCCCCCCTTCGAAATGCCAATGACGCTGAAACTACAGCTGAAAATTGGAAGCTGTTCAAACAAAGGTGGTCAAATTACTGTCTACTATCGGGGCTAAAAACCGAAGAAAGATATTTCAAGTAGCACAGCTACAGAATTGCTTATCGGATGCAGCTCTAAAAATCCTCGAAGGTTTTAAATTTGATACCACCTGTGAAGAACGCACCACTGATGAAATTATAATAGCATTTCAAGAGTATGCTGTTGGACAGGCTAACCAAACACTTGAGAGGTTCAAGTTCGGGAAGCGACATCAACACAAAACCTAAGAACCCTCCAAAGGCTGATTCAAAAAAGGGACCATACAGGAATACATCTAGCTTTAAAGATAATGCTCAGTCGAAATAATTTTAGTTCTGTCAAGTCCAGTATCAATGAATGATGCCTTTTCCATTGCAAATGTAACGAAAATAATATATATATTTTCCACATCTAATATTTATTACACCTTTAAAAATACCATGCCTTCTTGTTAACTAAAACACATGGTCATGTGATGTTGCATAATCGAATGATTTTCGCCAGACGTACCGTGGATTTCTAACGGCAGACGTCCCATTTAACATTGGGGAGATAGGCGACTTCTTACGTGCACCGTGCAAGTTACGTCTGACGAAAATCATTCGGTTTACATTTGTTGCCATCACATGTTTAGTTGAGTGTATACTGGCCTCCTATTGTTTAGTATTTAAATTGCTCTACTTACTTTAATATGCTGTTTTAATGGAAGACACTTTCAGTATGCACAGACCATATCACATTGCTTGTATACAAACATATTTGTTCGGCCACTGAGCATAACCTTTAATCCTTTAATACCCGTGGCAGTGTGACACAAAGGGAGAAGAAATGTTCTTTATACAGTGAAGCACACATGATATGGGAATGTTCAAAATTCAAAGACATGACACCAGAACAAAGATTTCAAGAAATCAGGGCAAAATCTCTTTGTTTCAACTGCTTGGCTGGTACGCACAGTTCCCATGATTGCAGGTCTAAGTGGCTGTGTGCAATAAATGGATGTGGCGGAAAGCATTCATATTTGTTGCATCCAACGATAAATGATAATAGTGATACAAAAAATTTTGGCAGTGATGACAGATCAGCACAAAATCTTGAGAGGAATGACTCATCTAAATTTAATGGATTTGTTGACACCCAATGCTTCCTAGGGAGTGCAGATGACAAGATAGCATTGCCAATAGTTGCCGTAGAGGTGAAATCTAAATTAGGTCACAAATCAATAAAGACATTTGCATTATTGGACAGTGGTTCAAGCCATACATTCTGCTCCCAATCACTGATAAATGAATTAGGATTATCTGGACGTAAAGAAACACTCTCGCTGACCACACTTGAGAAAAAGGACAGGGTATCTAATTGTGAAGTAATAATAAATCTTGAAATCACCAACTTAGAAGAGAGCAGCTTTGCTAAATTGCCAATACTAATCAGCCGACCCAATCTCCCCATTAACCCAGAAAATTTAGCTTCCCAGCATGATGTGAGTGGATTCCTTCATCTAGCTGGTGTGAGGCTGCCTGTAGCGTCCAGCAGAGAAGTCAAGCTATTGATTGGACTGAATAACCCAGATTTGTTGATGGCCTTAAACATAATAAAGGGGTAGCAAGGTCAGCCTTGGGCTTGTCAAACAAAATTAGGTTGGGCTTTAAATGGCCCAGTTGGCAAGAGCAGATCAAGCCAGAGTACAACTTCACATTCTATCAACATCAGCAATGAGCAATTATCTACACAAATAGAGCAATTTTGGAAAATTGAAGCAAATGGTATATGATGAGAAATCTCAAATGTCTATAGAAGATAAAAGAGCAATGTCTTTGTGGGATTCTACCACATCTTATGAAAATGGTTGGTAAGTGATGCGAATTCCTTTTAAAGAAGAGAGACCTAATCTACCAAATAATAAACAGGAAGATGGCTGAAATGAGACTGAAGTCACCAGGAAGGAAGATGAGCAAATATGAAGCTTTGAAAGAAAAATATGTGTGTGGTATGAATAAAATACTTGAAAAGGGTTTTGCTGAAAAGGTAGATGAAAGCCAACTCGATGGCCCAGTAGGAAAAACATTTTACATACCTCACCATCATGTGATTAGCCCTCATAAAGAAAAGATTAGGATTGTTTGGGACTGTGCTGCCAAATATGAAGTCTGCCTGAATACAGAAACCTTACAGGGACCAGATTTCATAAAAAAGCTGCTAGGGGTTTTGATCAGATTCCGTCTTAGGCCTGTATGTCTAATGGCTGACGTTAAATCTATGTACAATATGATTAGTGTGCATAAAGATGACCAGATGTTCTTCGTTTCCGGTGGTGGGAAAACGGCGACATGACAGCTCAGCCAACGGTTTATAGAATGGTAAGAAACTTGTTCGGGGGCATTTTTAGTAGTGCCATCAGCAATTATGCTTTGCATAAAACAATCCAAGACAATGAGCAGATAGTTAGTAAAGATGTCAAGAATATTGCATTTAAGTGTTTTTAAGTTGATGATTTATTAGTAAGCTTAGAAAGTGTATCAGAAGCCAAGTCAGTAGCACAAGAACTCAAAAATCTGCTCCAGTTGGAAGGTTTCCATTTAACTAAGTTTGTTAGCAATGATAGAAATGTAGTCAGTGAAATATAAAATGACGAATTAGCCAAGGGGCTGCAAATTTCGTTAAATGAGGACGTTATTGAAAGAGCATTAGGTGACCACTGGAATGTGCATGAAGATTCATTTGGACATAAAGCAAGTGTGGAACCAAGACCAAGAGGGTAGCTCTATCCATGTTGAGTTCCGTATATGAGCCACATGGATTGATTTCACCATTCATCGTAAAAGCTTGACTCATTGTTCAAGAATTATTCCGCTGAAAAGTATAGTGGAATGAACTCATGCCCGTTGATCAGAGATGAGTTGATAAAGTTGGTTAATGAATTACAGCATCTATCTGGATTCAGCATTAAAAGATGCATAAAGCCTGATGATTTTGGTAGAGTAGTACATACTGAGTTGCATCATTTTTGTGTTCCCAGTGAGTTAGCTTATGGTGTGTGCAGTTATATTTGATTACAGAATGAAGAGGGTGATATTCATGTCAATCTACTAATGGCTAGAAGCAAATTACATTGCCTAGATTAGAGCTAGCAGCAGCCACATTAGGTGTACGCCAACACAAGGTTTTAGAAGAAGAGATGGATATTAAAGTTGATAAAGTTCATTTTTGGAGTGACAGCATGATTACATTGAAATATATTTCAAATGAGAAGAAAAGGTTACACACCTATGTAGCAAATCGTGTTTCCATAATTAGAGATGGCTCCAACTTCGACCAATGGCATTTTGTAGAGAGCTCACAAAATGCAGCAGATCTATGCTCACGTGGCCTAGATGCTAGACAACTTAGTGACCAGATGTGGCTAAGTGGGCAACAGTTTAACAACCTGCTGATAATTGGCCTCAAACCATGATTAAGACAGACTATGTCTGATGAAGTGTTAACGACCTTCATGTGTGAAGTAGAGGCTATCGTAAATGACAGACCACTGACTCCTGTAAGTGATGATGTCAACGACTTTGGTGTTCTGAGACCAAGTCACTTACTACTTCTCAGAGAAAGTCCACGTGAACGTCCGTGTTTGCCTGATGACAAGGATAGATATCGTAGAAGGTGGTGTCAGACTCACAGATGTTTACAGATGTTCAGTGCACAATAAAACTCCTAGTAAATGCAAGTTGTTCTGGTTTCCATAACGTATGCACTCCGCACATTATATGATACTGTTATTACTATTTTTAATACTGTCTTAGCTTTAACTTGACTAAATGCACAGGTGATTGGTGTAAAATAAAACGTATACAATACATGTACCAAGTCTTTACTTGCATCCCGTATATGATTCTCCCATTGCTTATTGTCCTTAAGTCTTTGCAACATAACAAGCGTGCTCATTTAACTTACATTTCATTAAACACTGTCTAGATGTAATTTATAGATGTTTATGGAGACATATTTTGCTATGACTGCATATTAATAAATATTGTATTTTTAAAGGATTAAACATGTACGCGGTGGTAGAATTTGTGGAAGAAGGGACAGTAGAAGGAGTTCCTGTAGTATGGTTGTCCAAGACGGAAAAGGTCAGTTTTAACTTTGAATCTCATCATGCATTTTGAATATTGACGTACTTCTATTGCCTAGCTAGGTAAATTATATATTTTGATTGTAGGAGGAAGATTTTAGCTACTGGCCTTCCAAAGGTGTAAGGCAGAAAGCAAAGAGTTGCGAGTTACCTGATAAAGAAAATTGGGGGAGGTTTCTGGTCAGGATTTTTACGAAAAAGGTATAATATTTTCATGGAAAACACAGATCACAATCTCAAATTTGGTAATAGAATAGATTCTATTGAGAACTACATTAAAAATGAGAAATTGCTATATTTAGAAAATTTTGTCAATAAGTGATATTTATTTCAGTAATAGCATTCTTTAAGAAATCGTAGCAGACTCTGAGTACAATATATTGGGATATTAAAGATGTAATATCTTCCACTTTGATCAAATTAATAATGATTGAACTCTGTTTTAAATTCATACGTGCAATTTGTTGGCATTATTCTTGGTGCACTCGCTAACCTGAGGTCACGGCCATCGCGACCCTGTCTTACTTTTCACATCTCCCACTGCCCTCAGGTCAAATCCAGGTCACTCCTCTGATAAGCCGACACCCGGCAATGACCTCGGCCCCGCCGCCTGTCTGACCACAATCTAGTCGCACCAAGTCACCCCAGGTCAAGGTCTCTTCCCCTGGCGCCGGCCCGCCTCCCTCAGCCCCGCCACAGTCACATCCGGCTGCCTGGATCTTCCCAAGGTCGTCTGGGCCCTCTCTTCCCGCTGGCCGCCCGCGCCCGCGTAAAATCCAGGCCCCTCACTTCCGCCCAGCCTTGCATTCTCTCCCCACTCGTTCAGCCAATTTCACAGAGCACACACGTGATTTCTTTAGTTGTGATTTCTGTTTGACTGCGATTGTGACGGTGACTTTCTTTAAATTGTGAGACATTGTGTAACGTTGTAACTGTGATACCAGGGATATCCCCCTCACTCACTGCCGTGACTAAAACAAAAGTGACACGATACGGAATAACCTCCACAGGATACCTCACGCACCTAACAGAACAACAAGCTTGAATCATGCCATCAAAGTGTGCAAAGTGCAAAAGCTCCCACCCCCAACCACGTGGGAACAGGTGTCAGTTCTCCACGCCAGCTGCGAGTCAAACGGACGATACCCTTGCCAAGCTGTCATCTACCTTAACAGAGCTAAGTGACCGCATAGCCCGCCTCGAGGCGAGCGACGACGAGGTCCAGGTCCACCACCAAGAATGCAAGGGAACGCCTCCAGGCGCTCAGCCTCCTCGCCACGGACACAGCTGACTCTGCCCCATCTGATCCAGATGAGAGTGCAGACAGCGACGCAGACACCAAGCGCAAGACTAAGAAGTCGGGTAAGCTCCGCACGTCCTCACACAAGGTTAAATATGAGGTGGACTGGCCCCACTTCTATGTTATGGAAACGCCAACTTCCTCAAGAAACATGAGCCACTCAAGAGATACTCATAAGTTGACTTTTTAAATTTAATATTTTATCAAGAATGTTAGATTGTTATTTGTATGGTCAATTTTTTAAAATACACAGAAAAACATATAATCTTCTACTGAATGTTATTGAACACAAGATTAGGTGTTGGCTATCTTTGGAAATTCATGACGGGGATGAAAATATTTACAAAACTGGAAGACCTGTTTAAATCAGGGTAAAAAATCAAATGTGGTTTGAGAACTGTAAAACCCAGCATAAACCCTAATTCAAATCTGCTTATTTTAGATTTTCAGCAACAAGTGCTACAGAGATTGGATGTGCTCATTGATGAGCAGCGCGAGCATACGCATTTGCTTCGACAAGTACATGCAGTACTTGCTCCGTGAAGTATGAGGAAGTCGTACTAAATCCCATGACGTCACCTGACTAGCAAGAAGCCATGTGCACACGTCTGGAGGAAGAGAAACATAGAAAGGCTCTGGTAATTTGCACTATCAATTTGTCATTCTCATTGAATGTTGCCACAATATTGAAAAAGCATAATATCCCCAACTTCTTTGTATATATAGATCATTGAAAATAATTAGTGCTTCTTGTTATGTTTCAGTTGCAATATCTTTGCTCGATTGGGGGCAATAGTGTCGGTGATGAGGTCCGGAGAATTATGAGGCTGCTCATGACAAATGAGCTGATGAGCCAATACAGCCAATAGATTTACATTGTTTTGAGGACAAACAATAAAGATATTGAATAATTAATAATTAATAACTTGTTTCACAGAAATAAATAACATACAAAAAAGAAATTATTTTTTAAAAAAGAAATAAGTTATAAAAAAACTGTTTCACAGATTTGTCAGTTAGAGTAACTCATTTATTATTATGTAAAAACATGTTTATGATGTACCATCTACCAGATATGTAGAGTTTAAGGTGAATTATTTTACACTTTTAGAGGCAGTGCAAAAAAAAAAAAAAATGTGGGGAAAGAGAGGTGGCTGCCAGAATAAGAAAAACCTTAACCTTGGCACCATTTAGAGGCTCCTCAGGGAAGAAAGACGAGGTAATTAAAATAGAAATAGTAAATTATTTTTTATCACTAAATAATTTGCATATATGTTAAACTGTAATAAACAAACATGTTTAGTCAGCCTCAAATCAGGGCTCCATGTTTGAATTAATTTAAATGCTTTTTTTTTCAGGGAAGTAACAAGGCTGAAGGGCATGAGGCAGACCAAGAAGTTTGATCATATTTTGATCATAATGAATAATAAACTGATTGTGAAATATATTTGTGTTTTTGTCTGAAGTGTAAAAATATAAGTTTATTATATCTGGCTATCCGTCTACTGTCGAGACCTAATGATATGAGCGCACATGCGTGGTGAGCTTGTGACGTCAGTAGTTCTATTGCGTGGTGTCAAATTACTTGCGATTTTTCGTTCCGAACTTATTTTGAACTTTGTGACTTTCTAGGTAGTCATTACTACTTTTGGTGTTTGTGATTGTGTTAACTGGAACACATAGGTCCATTATGACCAAAGATCAGGGGCCGAAGAGCCGTGAATCGCCTGTAAAGAAAATTTCCAGTGCTGCCCGAGGTCTGAGGGGGACCTTTTCAGATTGGTATAACTGATGTGGACTATGGTTCCCGCCAAAAGCGACTCAAAATAATATGGAGATTCACCTGTATATAATGATATAGATTCTCCAAAAACTCCTCTTCTCACGAGATGAGCGTGCATGTGTGCTGAACTTGTGACGTCAGATCTTTAGAGAGAATGACGTTGATAAAAGAGCCAGCTTTAAACTACTGTGACCACTCACGGAACTAAGAACAGGGTGGTCGAGGGTGGGCATTTCCGAAATGCCTATTTGTGGCCACTTCAACTAGGTCTGGGTCTTGCCATCTACCAGTCAACCCGAAGCATTGTTCTAATGTTAAATTAACATTACATGGTAATGTTAAGCTAAGGTTATACGCTAACATTATCCTACAAAGATTTTGTGTCCACATTTTAATACTAAGCTAATATTACCAGGTAAGGTTAGCCTAACTTAACTGCTAATAAAACGCTTGTTAGACAAAATCCTACTTATATAAGAGTTAAAATGCTTCTGATCAGGCTTTAATTGTTGTCTCTAGCATTATCTTTCAGTCATGATAAAAGAAAACAATATTGCTTTACAGTTGTCTCTTTGTGGTTATTTTGTCTGTTAAGATATCTTTACTGCTTGCTGTTATTTAAGTTTTGATAGCTAACACAACAGGTGATGGTCTGTATCCCAGCAGGAATCCAGAAAGGCAGATTCATTTTCTTTGCTATTGATAACTCTGATTTCAGTGAAGATACTCCTGCTTGAAAGCCTACAACCCATGCAATGGCAACTGCTATTTTTCAGCATAAATTGGACTGTGATGTAAATGCCATCACAATTCCTACTAAAACATCAACCAAATCACCTTCAGAGCTCATGAGAAATAGCCTTGCTACCATGTGCTATGTCAACTAAAACCAAACCTAATTCTCCTAAATACGACATTTTGTGTTTGGTGGTAATGAAGAACTCCTGATAAGGTACAAAGATGATGACTTGTTTGTTTTTTTCTGCTGTCTAAATCACTGTTGTCAAGGTTTGCATCACAAATCACTTGGGCAGTCTACCAGTCATTAATATCTGATTCTCAGTCACTTACAAGAGTTTGTGTTCTACCAATGTTGATGGCACCTGCATCTATTCGGTCCACACTCTTAACTGTACTTAAACAAGCTCAAGATATTAATGCTATAGTAATAGGTCCATGACTTAAGATACAGTAGTGATCACACTGACAATGCAACTATATGAAAAGGACAAAACAGCTAGAAATATGACAAGAGATGACTGCAAGGGCAAATGGATATTCAGGATTGGAGAGCTTCACACTGCTATGGCAGCAGTGCGGGCTGTTGGAAGTCTGATAGAAGGAAGTGAAATTGATGATGCCTGTGTGGAGAGTGGTATATATCATTGTTGTATGTAAAACCGCATCCTGTGTAAAAAACTGCATCTTTACACGGATACACTTTTACACTTGTAAAGATGTGTAAAGATGCATCTTTACAGAGTATGCGGTTTTACATACAACATATGGTCCAGCCACTGTCAGACAAATATTAGAAGGTAGACATTACAAATGAGCTGTGAGTGCACACTTGATCACACTGCAAGCTCTCTTCTCACTTTATGAGAAGGCTTTTTTTATGACAACAATGGTCTGTGTAATATGTGTGAGGATTTAGCAAAGGCTGTTATTTAGATAGCAGGCAAAGAGGGCAATGATGTCTCCAAGAGCCACAACAGAATGCTTGCTATGTTGAAAAGCAAGCTATCAGCTGTCACACATCAATTCAGTGAATCAAAACGAACGGTATCAATGGCAAACGTTTTCCTTGACGACATAGAGCTTGTACTTGCCATCCTTAGCTTTATAAAAGCTACACCAAACAGCAATTGGGAATTGCATTTAGCATCCATGGAAAGCCTTGTCACATACTTCTTTGCTCTTGATAAACTGAAATATGCTAGAATGGTTCCATTGTATCTATCTGAGATGAAGGTACTTAAAGTTACATGTATTGACCATGATGTTTGGGATGAATTCCAGAATGGGAATTTTACCATTAAATGGAACAATGTATATGTACCATTTGGACCAGACCACAGGATCGAGTACTGAAACAAAATGAAGGTAAGAGGGGGACTTATTGGCATTACCCTTAATTTGAGTGCTAGGGACAAACTCTTTTTTATAGCTCCAGAGATAGCATGGCTTTGAGAAGAAATCTCCACTTTAGCCTGCTTCGATGTCAAAGACAAACCACATCATCATGAACTTTCAGACTTTAAAGGAGCAACAAGACAAACAGATCAAATTGCTAAAAGATTTGATTCTGGCTTACCAAGACCCATTTCAGTGTAAGGGTGAGGGCCTGACAAGCCTGATCAGTCAGACAATCCTGAGGCACTCGAAATAGAACCTCATAGAGAGCATGAAACCCTGAATTTTAGATCCACTGTAATTTATGGCTTGTCAGATGATGGGTAAACCAACTTGGGTTAAAACATTTTCTGATCTTGCAAAACACTTTTGCAACAAGATTGAACTAAACTATGAGGTTCATATTGTATTTGACAAGATCTCTCTGTAGGCGTGCCACCCAGAATTAATTTTTGATGTGAAATAGAAAAATAACCATACACTGACATTGTTTGTGTCTTATTACCTTGTAAAGAATCATATTTGAAGAGATAAATGCAGTTTTTAAAATCATGATTGATATGCACATAAATTTATAAACTATGAAAAATATGTAAAAAAAAACTTCTTTGCTCTTGATAAACTGAAATATGCTAGAATGGTTCCACTGTATCTACTTGAATTGAAGGTTTAAGGCCTTAATCTAGTATTTGAAGAGATAAAATGCAGTTTTCAAAAAAATGAAAAATACATGTATTGACCATGATGTTTGGGATGAATATTGATTTTTAATATTCAAATGGGAATTTTGACTGTTAAATTTAACAATGTATTGTTTACCATTTGGACCAGACCACAGGATGAAAAGATACTGAAACGACTGAATGAAAATGTGTAAAAAACTTATTGGGATTAATTCCAGAATGGGAATTTTACTGTTAGAACAATGACTACCATTTATAGACCCCAGAATGAAGGTAAGAGGGGGACTTATTGGCATTACCCTTAATGAGAGAGCTAGGAACCGACTTTTTTATAGCCCCAGATATAGCATGGCTTTCAGAGGAAATCTCCACTTAAGCCGACTTCGATGTCAAAGACAGACCACATTATCATGAACTTTCAGACTTTAAAGGAGCAACAAGATGAACAGATCAAAGTAGTAAAAGATTTGATTCGGGCTTACCAAGAACCATTTCAGTGTGAGGGCGAGGGCCTGACAAGCCTGATCAGTCAGACAATTATGCCAGAGAAAGTTGTCAAAGATCTCTGCAATCTATCTGATATTGGTATAAGTGCCTACAACTGCCTGCAGGAGAGTATCTAAACAACTAACATCAATCTGTGGTTTTCAATGAATAAATCTAACCTTCACACATGGAAAGCAGCTGCTAAAGCTTCCAGACACAATGTGTGAAATCGAATTGTAGAAATTAAAGATGAAAGGAACCTTTTTGCAAGATGTCTTATAGAAGTCTTATAGTTGAGGCCAGAGATCAATGTCAGTGAAAGTCTAGGAAAATATGAGTTTTCCTCTTATCCAAGAACATTTTTCAACATGCGTAGTGAGTTTCTACCAACCATGGACAAGGGTAAACTGATGACAGCCCTAGAAGCTTATGGCAAACAAAATGCAAACAACCCTGAGGCACTCGAAATAGAACCTAACATAGACGATGAAACCCTGAATTTTAGATCTACTGTAATTGATAGCATGTCTGTGGTTCAGAAGATGGGTAAACCAACTTGGGTTAAAACATGTTCTGATCTTGCAAAACACTTTTGCAACAAAATTGAACTAAAGGCATTGATCTATGATGAGGTTCATATTGTATTTGACAGATATGATCTACCAAATTCTCTAAAAGTTGCAACCACACAGAGGCGTGTTGGAACCCAGAGTGTGGTCAGTTATGGTATAAGTGATAACACACCATTGAAAATGTCTATGAAAACGCTCTTCGCTCACAAACACACTAAGGACCAGTTGACAAAGTACATGTACTTAGCTGAGAAGCTAATTGTAGAAAATCAAGTCACAGAAGACTGCCATAGTTGCAAACCATGAAACTGTTCTATGCAAAAAAGACAATGTTTCTGTTGATCACTTGTGTAGTTCTCATGAAGAAGCTGATATTATTAAAGCTCATACTGCATGCTATTAAAAGATTGTGCAATCAAAGGAAGTACTACACTTGATATTCAATCACCAGACACAAATACGCTGATGATACAGTAATTATTGCACCATCGATTAGTATATCATAACATCTAATTCTCATGTGTGAGAAGTATGCAAGCTCATCGAAGATTGTATTCAATGTAAGGAAAACTGTAGATATGTGTATCAGGTCAAACACTGTGCTTATGCCTAATGTACCTAAATTATTGCCCCTTGGTCAGCCTGTCAAACAAGTTGACAATTATAAGTATTTGGGTGTCATTATGACTAGTGATTCTAAAGACGACTGATATTTCTAAGTTGCTGCGCAACTTATATTCTACGTAGCTGTATACATGTCCTTTACAATCCGCCGACATATTGACCTACATAAGGGTCACGGAATATAGGTCAAGTCACTAGGGTATAAACCTGGAAGAAGGGCAGCCATTTTGGTGACAACTGTGTGGACTGTATTTGCCGGTGGACAATTTCCGTGCAATCTTAGCTAATGTCGTTACTATAAAGCATATCTACTATACTCTATTACTACACATAACTGTAAAGATTCACCAGATGCTCGAAATACAGCAGGTGTGTGTAATTATCTTAAGTAATAACTACTAATAGGAGTGAATATTATGAGAAATTGAATCCCATCTTTCATTTTCCGAACATCAACAGTTCTTTTGCGAAAACTAACATAGATTGTGGAGTCATCATGATATCAATTATTACCAAACTGTGCACACGGCTTTATTGTTATGTGAACACCATATATATAAAAGGAGATGTACCTATCTTGTATGTGATATGACTTATTGACGTTTAGGTAAATATTAAAAAGTAGTCTACCAGAGTACTGTTTTGATATTCAGAGTATGTAAATGTGTGTACTGGATCTGACAGGGACCTGGTCAATTACAATGTATTTGACAATTCGGTATTTAGTAATAGAGGTCCTGATATCAATCCTATAGCTCATAATAAAAGCTGTCATCCAGTACTGTACTGTCATTTGCTGGATACATGACATTTTTGGTGAACCAAGTAAAGATTTAATGACAAATTTACGCTACAAGCTGTAATCTTAAAAGGACAGTGCTTATCCTGAAAATACCAGTACATGTATATTGTGTAGATGCATTGACAATTCCCCTATGACATTACCTACTTTATTTGGAAATCCAATGCAGATCACATTGACATTATAGAGAATAGACCATTGATTTTAACTGCAGGGTATTTTATATTCTGTAATTTTAGCATGATGGAATCTGATCTCTCCCAAAGTTTGAGGTACAAAAATCCTGGCCATAGAGGATGTGCAGTTCATGGATGCTACAATCATGGAAAAATACTCATTGCTTGGTTAAGAGAGCAATGTCCAATACACCAGTGCCTTTGAGATTTATCCTTGTGCACATGTATCCCTCCATTTCTGTTGCTTCCACTGCCCAAAGAAGAATCTGAACGGAAACATTGGCTTGAGTTGATTTCTCGTCGTGATCCAAATGACTAACAATTTTCTAACATGAGGATATAGAAATCCTTGTTTTAATATGATGATTTGAGGAATTACCTGTCATCAGTTGCGCTGAAAATCAATAATAAAACCAAATTCATCAGTTATGTTTTATCCTGTATCATAAGTTATTAGGCTTGCTGTGAATAGTTTCATACAAATCAGATGTTATTCGCTTTTTTGTTTTCTTTTTTTTTTCAGAAACAAACCATGGTAAACAATGACTCGAGAGTATGCACTGTTCATTTCAAAGATTATGTGCCCTCTGTTTCAAACCCATGCCCTACAGAGAACATGAACACTTGACAACTTCAAGTCATATCCGTGAAGCCATGGAAGCCTCCCACTGTAAGAAGCTTGGTCTATACACCCAAATGCAAAAGAGCAAGAAAGGTAACACCCCATAAATTTAACAAAATGTTTCTCATCCTTTGAAATATACAGAACAGAGAACGGAGTGCAATTTTATTTTTTATTTGGATAATTCTCAAGGATAATTATGTTGTGCTACTGAATGTAGAAATTTGAGGATGGAAGCAGTTTTTATTTTTTATGTTTTGTATACCCAAATTTGCTTAGTTTTACAGTAACTAAAAGATCTCTCTTGTTTTTCAAATGGATAGGCCACTTCTTCGCAACATGTAGAACCTTCGAATCAGGTGAAACTCCATCTTCAGAACATGCATCTGATGAACCTGCGTCTGGTGAACCTGCATCTTCAAACAACACACCTACTTCTACATCTATTCATCATGAACATTGCTACTCCAAAAGCACATTAAGACCAGAGTGTGAGGGGTGTCATGGGCTGGAATGTAAGGTCAAAGGTTTAGAAGCGTTAATTGCCGTTCAATTTAAAGTAATAAAATATTTTAAATCTAAACTACAAAATAAGATAGACAAATCATTTGGAATAGAATGCATTAAGACTGACGCCAAAATGAAATTTCATACAGGACTACCTACCAAGCAGGCTTTTCAAAATATTCTTCTCTTTCTTAGTTCTAAACATAAGAATGTTCGTTACTGGAGGAGCCGTAAGGTTGTTTCCACAAAACGGCAGTTTAGGTCTGCTCCTGCACTCTTTGGGCCGAAACGTGTATTAATTTCTCAGGATAAATTTCTTCTCACATTGATGAAACTTAGGCTCGGCCTTACATCCAAGGACCTAGCAGACAGGTTTGGTGTTTCCCTTTCAACAATTAGCAAAGTCTGGACTACGTGGATTAAATTTCTTTCTCAGGAGCTAAGTTGCCTAATTTTTTATCCTGATCTACAAATCAATGAATTGATTCCTTCTTCGTTCAAGCAAGCTGGCCTTGGCAAGGTTCATCATATTATTTACTGTACTGAAATTTTCATAGAAAAACCAAAGAATCCTCTTGCGAATTGCCTGACTTGGTCGGACTATAAACATCATAACACCTGCAAAATTCTTGTTGACATTCTTCCTAATGGGCGATTCAATTTCATTTCTCCATCTTATGGAGGAAGAGCTTCTGATAAGCACATTACTCTTGATAGTGGATTCATGGATATTGTGGAGAGAGGTACATAAGTCATCGCTGATAAAGGTTTTTCGTGTATAGAGGAAGCACAGAATTTACAACATGCTGAACTTCATGTTCCTCCTGGTAAGCGAGGGGCTGACCAAATGACTAGAAATGATTATGTTGAAATGGCTATCAGAAGCCTGAGGAGCTTTAGACTTTTGAAATTCGAACTACCAATAACACTTATTAATTTACTAGATGACATGGTCATTATTAGGGAAACAGTATTATTAAAAATTTTAAGTCTTGTAGTCACGAAGTTAAGTTAGAGTTGCATACAACCGAGTTTTTAAGATTCTCGTTAAGATCCTCAGAGAACAGTCTACTCAAAGAAATTGTCATGTCTCAATTTTATATTAAAAGTACTTTATTTACATATGGGAGAACTGTGATTTTCTAATTTTGATGTTATGTGTTATTCTAGTGTTTTATCTTGTTGGTTATATTGTGATTTGTCCGTTTTTACTATTTTACATTTTTACATTTTTATACTATGATTATACATCCTGTAATATTATCGAAATAAACTGTATTAGTATTAGCATCAGTTTCTCCTTGCACTTCGGAGGTAACCCGATCTTCCTGTAGAAACAAAATTCGTAACAGGTGATGGATCCTACAGGAGGGTTATTGATCTAAAACTAGTCTACCATAGTATAGCTCCGCCAGGGTTTCATGCATTCAGTGGTGCAGACATTACAGGTCGGTTTGCTGGGAAGGGCAATTTAACATGCTGAAAACTATCCAAGCTTCCTCAGAAAGAGTGAAAAAAGCATTAATTGAACTAGGAAAATCTCCCATGTCTACACAAGAACTGGAAGGCAGATTAGAAGAGTTTGTTTGTAACCTCTATGAACTGGGGACTAAGCTAAAGGATGTTGCCCAACTCCTACGAAAATCATTTTGCAGCAAACAAGCTGAATGGGAGAAAATTCCACCAACTAAAGGAGCTTTGCATCAGACGATCTTACAAGCACACTACCAGGCCATGATCTGGGTGGCTGATTTGAACTCGATCCCTGACTTGTCATCACCAACTGACTATGGGTGGTCATTAGAGGATGATCTGTATGTGCCTGTGCCATCCATGTAACCTCCAGTTGAACAAGCTGTTATTAAGGTGATTCTCAGCAACAGAGTGCTTACCACACTTCTGCTGCTGCAGCAAAGAATCATTGATGGTTATTGATCCGTTGTGCAGCCAGCATGAATTACTGTGTTTACTGTTTTGGGGTGATAATAGTAGACTTAATAGAATGAATAAATGAATATATTTGTATATTTGTATTTGAATATGTAAATCTAAAATAAGAGAGTTGTCCAATCCACAAGGTGATTCTTAGCAACAGAGTGCTTACACTTCTGCTGCTGCAGCAAAGAATCATTGCTCGGTTATTGATCCGTTGTGCAGCCAGCATGAATTGCTATGTTTTACTGTTTTTGGGTGATAATAGTAGAATTAATAGAATGAATAAATGAATATATTTGTATATTTGTATTTGAATATGTATATCTAAAATAAGAGAGTTGTCCAATCTATACTTATCGTCAGTAAGGCATTGCATTTTACTAATGTATTTAAGTATTGTAGTAATTTAGTTAATTAAACAATCTTAGCAACTGCGAATCAATGTATACTAGTATCGGTGATTGTATTCTGCTCCTAAAGGGCGCTTGATTGCTAATAAATTCTTGTTCTTGTTCTAATACAGTGTAAACAAAGAAGTACTAGAGACTATAACAATGTCTGCAAGAAATGAGAAAGGACTTTATAGAAAGAAATGGAAATCTGAGAGAGCTGCCCTGCTTCTAAAAAATAAACATAGATCTAAGGCTAGAGGGGATGACTGTGTAACATTTGATGAGGCAATAGATATACTGGACAACAGTGCTAGTGATGAAAATGCCTCCACTCCTGATATTGTTGATGTAGTTAGTGCAGGCATGATAAGCAGATCTAAATCATCATTTACCCAGACAGAAAGAAATTTGTTGCCTGACAGTGAGAATTCGGTAAAGAGGTGTACAATGAACTGAGCAAGGATCATTGACTATACATATTTTGGTGAGCAAATAGACAAAGGATGTATTGTACGTGGATCACACTTGTTATTGAAGAATGTTGCGAAGGAAGTGAGAAAGATGGCATCATCTGTCCTACATATTGAATGCAAGAAGTGCAATCACAAGCACA
>CM032667.1:29438399-29474261 GCA_019095985.1 Streblospio benedicti
CATCCGGCCTCAACATAACCAACTGGCGGCTCCTCACCGCCCGGCCACTCCGGATAGTGTTCTGTGTGACTACCTCGAGTTGGATTTCCACTCGGATATGAGGGGCCCCATGCCTACCCCCCACCTTCAAAAATCATGGATCTGCCGGCGTACCCAGACGCCGTCGCGCAATTCATCAAAAGAAAGAGTCGGCTCACGGCTCTCTCGCCGGCCCCTTCAACGTTCAGCCATTCATCCCATGGACACAAGTCACCGCCACTCATGACACGGCCCAAGCGGGGCTCCACAGCTCGCAGAGTCATCGTGGACCTCAGTTTTCCCCAGGGCTCGAAAGTGTCAATTCATTCACTCCCCGCGAAACGTACTGCGGCACTCCTCACAAGCTAACGCTCCCCTCAGCGGATACGCTTCAACAACAAATCAGCACCATGCAAGGCCCATGCTATCTCTACAGCTGCGACGTAGCACGAGCTTACAGGAACATCCCACTCGACCCGCTCGCGTGGCCACTGTGTAACATTCAATTCAATGGACAATTCTACATTGACACTCAGCCTCAGAGGGGCTCGCTGGGCGCCGCTGGCTGCCAGCGTGTCACCGACGCTGTGAAATACATTATGGCCCAGAACGGCCACACTGTGATAAATTACATAGACGATATCGTCGGGCTAGCCCAGACCCTCGAGCAGGCAACATGTACGGGTCGATTGAACAGAGTGACAAGTTGCTAGCCGTAATTAAGTCAGCGCACAGTTTGTCATAATGGGTGTCGAGGTGGCGCCGTGAGAGGGCGTCGGCGCGGCTGGCCATCTGAGTGCCGGGGGCGTGTGAGGGGAGGAGGTTAATGGCGTGCTTGGCGCATATGAGCCATATCTCCCTGGCGCATTTGAGCATGAAGGGGTCCTTGCCCTTCGCGTTGATTAGTGTGTGAACTGTCACCATGGAATCGCACAGAAGCTGCACCGTTGTTCCAGCCATTTGAGGAGCCCACAGGTTCAGGCTGACGACGCAGTTAAGGGCTTCCAGATGGCAGATAGCCAGAGGGGAGTCTGTGATGAAGCCGGGGTATGCGGTGTGATGACAGAAGGACCGCCAAATCGCGCCGCCGCCGCCGGTCATGCAGCTATCGCACTCTAGGGTCGAGTGTGCGGCTCGGGGCGTGTCCATCATGTAAACACCGTTTGCCTGTGGGAGGTGGTCTTTGAACCACTGGAGGTCCCGGCGGAAGTGCTGGTTAATTGGGATTATGCGGAGGTGAGCGCTGTCTCTGTAGGTGGCTAGAATCCTGTTTAGAAAGAGGCGTGCTGGGTCAAAAGCCCTCTCCATCTGCCACATGGAAGCTCTGAACTGTGTAATAAGCATAAAGCTATGGGCGGACAAGTTGGCAGCAAACAACTATACAATTACTGTGTGACTCCTTGGTAACAATCCACGCAAAAAGCCGGAACCCCTTCCTCTTAAAATGTGCCAGGGAGATGTGGTTAATCTGTGCAAAGTACAATATTCGTCTGCTTCCCACACACGCGCCGGGCAGCCAAATAGCCGGCCGCGCAGACGCACTGTCAATACCATCAGATGTGCAAGAACCTGATATGCACAAACCAGCTTAACACGTTAGCAGTTGACTCGTACCTCGTTAAACTGCAAGAAACATTGTAGTCTACGTTTCTTGCAGATTTCCCGCTGACTCTTACGAAGCTCCACTCGTCATAAGCACTGCCTTGAATAAAGCAATCCAGAGAGAACACTACAAGATGAACAACATCGATGATATCCTGACCAGGTTGACCAGTAGCAAATATTTTACAACAATTGATGCAAATATCGGTTATTACCAAAAAATGTTATCTGACAAGAGTTCTTATTTAACCACGTTCAACACACCCTTTGGCAGGTATAGATACCTCCGGCTATCAATGAGCGCCAGCTGCTCATCGGACAAGTTCAAGTCAACCATGATTGAGGCATTTGAAGGAATTGATGGAGTTGAAGTCGAAGTTGATGACGCCCTATCCATGGCAAAAACCTTCAAAGAGCACAATAAAAATTGGAGAGTGCTCGCCAAATGCAGATAAATTTAAAGCTGAATATAAAAAAGTGTCAAATAGGACAGAACAAAGTCAAATATGTGGGTCATATGCTAACAGGTGAAGGACTCAGACCTACAAATGAGAGAATATAGTCCATTATAAACATGAGAGAGCTCAAAGCCTTCAAGGAACTGGAATTAGCTTTCTTTTTTCGCAGAAGCTCGTGTGAACTTGATTTTATATACATTAGCTAAAAATTAAACTACCCAGTGAGATAATACATTATTTAATCATTAGAAAGAAAAAAAAAAAAAAAACTTTTAAAAGATTGCTTGATTTAAGTTGAATGATTGATGTCTGATAAATGAAAGCACCATCTACATTATCTTTTATTCTTGATTTCTTGTACATTCTTAAATATAAATGGAATCATTGTTAAATGTATTTTAAAAAATGTTAGAAAAAAAAAAAGTCTAATGCAGCAACTTTTAGTAATGTGTGCCCATCATGAGGTACAAGAATGGTAAACACCATCTAGTTCAAGAAATTATGTTACCAAATTGTGAAAAAAATAGGAAAATGGTATGTTTTAGTGTTAAATGCATGGGTGTGCTGAGCCTGTGGCTGTTATCCTGCTTTGTGCGGCACATCATGGTTTATTGTGAGTGGATAGAGAACAATTACCAGCTGGTGATGCATGGGTGTGTTGAGCCTTGGACCCAACAACCTCTAGCTAAACGTGGCGCTCTGTCCTGTGTGTATCATCACTCAAGCACCGGTTGGTACGCCGTGTGTGAGTGGTGGACCCGTTCCTTGGGCGTGTTTGACGCCGGCCAGCCCAAAAGCATCACGTCAACCTGCCGATCAGCCTTCTGGCAGTGATGCCATTTGGTGCACAGAGTCCCACCTCATCATCCATGAGGATGACACCGCTGTTCTCCACAAACATACATGTAGTAGACACTAGGTGGGGACAGTCCACCTGCAGTAAATGTGCCCGATGGAGGAGAGAGTGCACAGTATGGGTGCGTGTGACTGCAGCAGTATGCTAATCGTGGCTTATATTATGCACAAGTCATATCTTTGCCTGCACAAGTAAGCTTCAGCAAACACGTGCATGAGGCGGGTGTGGGCCTATGGCTGTTATCCTGCCTTGTGTGGCACGTCATGGTTTACTGTGAGTGGATAGAGAACAGTTACCCACTGGTGCTGCACAGGTGTGCAGTGCCTCGGCCCCACCTACCTCTGGCACACTGTGCCACTCTGCCTGTCTGTGTATCACCCGAGCACTGGTTCGTACGCCGTTAGTGAGTGCTGGACCCGTTCCCTGGACATGTTTGACGCGGCGAGCCGCTACAAGCATCATGTCACCCTGCCGTATCAGCCTGATGGCAGTGACGCCATCTGTTGCAAAGAGTCGCTCTAACGATGGTTAAACTCTCATGGGAAGAATTGATGAAAGAAATAATATAACTGTTTATTCTATGTTTCCATATCAATACCTCTGAGATTAAAACATTGTGTTGTTTTTATAATCTTAGGTATAAGTTGTACTTTATTTTAAGGCGGTAAATAAAAGTTAAATTAGATTCTCTAATTTTATTTAGATTAGATTGCTAGCAGTCACAATGTACTTCTTAACATTTTCTAAAGCTCCCAGCAAGATATTATGTTAGTTTACATTTTTTGCATGGTACAATTTGTCTACAAATGGCAACACCACTTCGGCACCTACTCTCCAACTTTTTAAGTATGTTCATGGTCTACTTGGATGTATATATCAGAATGCCATGTATTGGCAATACTTAATCATTGTAATCTTTAATAAGTCTAAAGCAGCAACTGTCAGTATTATGTATTTTCTGTCCTGTCTGTGTTTCATCATCCAAGCACCGGTTGGTTTGTCGTGTGTGAGTGATGGACCCGTTCCTTGGACGTGTTTGATGAGGCCAGACGCTAAAAGCATCACGTCACGCTGCCGTATCAGCCTTCTGTCAGTGAAGCCATCTGCTGCACAAAGTCACATCTCATCATCCATGAGGATGACATGACTGTTCTCGACATACATACATGGATCAGACAGGAGGTTGTAACAGTCCACCTGCAGTAGAAGTTGTGGGTTGAGTGAGAAGAGAGTGCTCAGTCTGGCTGTGTGTGACTGCGGCCTTATGCTCATTGTGGCTTAAATGTTTACTAATTTCAAAAAAAGAAAAAATCAGAGCTGCAATCTGACAATCTGCAAAGTGACATTCATCAACTCAAAAGTGATGTTTCTGGACTTGTGAGCAGTCAAGAATCTATTATTGGTATCTTTAAGAAATTACAGAACAATTCCATTCTTAATATGGAAAATGAGAATAATTGTGATTCAGTTGGTGCAAAATCTTGTGATGTAGATATGGCTCAACTATATGTAGTCAAAGGATCTGATAGGGACTCTAATGACGACATTGACAATATTGAATTGGTCACCCAAGACCTTCCTATAAAAACCCAACTTACAAGCCTCCAAGATGCCTTTTACAAAACAGTACAATGCTAGGACATTTTTATAATCATTATAAATAACACGCACAATGCTTGGAAGGTAAGGTTAAGCCTAAGATGAATAATCGTTCGTCATTTGAGTCAACACATTCTTCCTGTCATCAGCATAGCCGTACTGAGTCTGCTCAACGAGCTCCACCATTCTTCAGATATTCTTCTCGTTCGCCATCCGGAAACACGCCAGTCAGAACCACTGTTGTTTATGGTACTGGCAGTCCTAAATTCTTTGAGAATTTGTCAACAACCATATATCCTGCTCAAAAGACTAGCATATAGGTTTGGCAATAACATGGGGAACATACATTTCATTTGGCGATCAGGAGGTGATAAGGAGAAAGAAATCTCTGCAGTGAAGTATGTGTTGGACAATCTTCAGTTTGCACTAAGGGCCATGCGAAGGGACTTTATAGAGAAGTACAGCAAGGCAGTCACACCTAACATTTTGAGGGGCAAATGGCATTACCTGAGTCAAGATGCTGCTGCCCCAGATAATGGACAAATTGCAGCTGCAGATTTGAGAGTTAGTGAATTTTTTCTTGCAGCAGATGACTCAGAATTATTCTATGATTTGAGAAAGAATAATGGAAAAGTCAACATTCCACGATTTGATGTTTTCTTGGAAGAACTCTGTAAACTGCTAGAAGACCGGAAAGCTGTACAAGAAAGAAGGGCAAATGATACTTGCTATTTAGCAGATTTCATATCTGTCCGCGACCTTATCGAGCAAGTCCTTGAATGTAGTTCACCTTACTGATACTCACGAACAATCCGCACCACTCAAGTGTGAGATTTGTCAGAAGACTTTCATATGCACCGTATACAGTTTTTGTAATAAGTCTTTTTTCTTCCAGTGTCTCTGCGCAAACATCTGAATGTAGTTCACCTTACTGATACTCACGAACAATCCGCACCACTCAAGTGTGAGATTTGTTAGAAGACTTTTATATGCACCGTATGCAGTTTTTGTAATAAGTCTTTTTTCTTTGAGAGTGTCTCTGCGCAAACATCTGAATATAGTTCACCTTACTGATACTCACGAACAATCCGCACTACTCAAGTGTGAGATTTGTGAGAAGACTTTCATATGCACCGTTTGATTTGTCAAACGGCTTTATTACAGAAAGACCAAGACTTCCGGGTTAGTTTCTAGGCCTCTGGTTGGCTCTATTAAGTCACGTGTTGAAGCGTTCCTTTGATTACTACATCATTTACTTACATTATTATGAGCTAATGTATGAGAAAAGTTTCCTTTATTCAGAGTTTCCTTTGTTTATTCTTCAATTGTTGAGGATATTCACTGTAATTGTAAATAAAAAATCATTTTGAAAAAGAATACGTCAACTTACGAAAGTGACATATCAGAGCTATGTTTTGTCAGCCATTTTGAAAAAAATCCAGCCAAGTTCGACATAGTTTTTTTGTGATATTTCATTTCTCCCTGCTATTTTCTCAAGCCATACCGAGTCACCTTAAGGTACTTAAGCATTCCTTATTGTATTGCTTATTTGTAATGTACTCAATTAACAAATTGACAGTAATGCATGCTCGCTGTCTCCTTCGATAAGTACAAAGGACTGCTGAAAATTGTGGAAAGTCTTGTAAATCATGTGTTATCTTTTGTTTGTCTTTTGCAGACAGTCGACTCAGTGGCACCATACAATGGAAGAAAAATAAAGAATTTTATGGAAAATATAGGTTTGCAAGATACATATCAATCAATGGTTTTAGTGAACGATAAAAAAAAATGTTTATCTGATTTTTTTAATTGACTCATAACAAAAAAAAAAAATCTGTTTAAACTTGGGAATCTGATTTAGTTCTCTAAGGATAAAAACACATGCATGGATATACAATGAAATAGACAATAAAATCAAATTTATGGCTTATAATACACACGGTAGCAGGTTGAATTACAAAGAACTGGAAGCAAAAGATTTAAAAATTCCTGCATTACAATCTTCCAACAGCGTGGTTTCAACACCGCCAGAATCAGGTGGCCCCACAGCAAGTACAGCAACACACAATAACGGGCTCAATCCAAGCCAGCAATAAAGAATTAGAAGCTGCTGTTGAAATTCTTAAACAGAGTAATCTTCAGGACATGCTGACTTTCTCCCTACGCGATTGTGAGGATATGGCTTCCCATAGTGCTTCAGCAAGTAATCTTCAGGACATGCTGACTTTCTCCCTACGCGATTGTGAGGATAAGGCTTCCCATAGTGCTTCAGCAAGTTACTTCATCTAATTCCAGACCATGTAATCAAACCTAACGTCAGCACCACGGCTAGAGAGCATAACCTAGGTAGGGACCTAGTAATAAGGGATGGTAAGAGTAAATTGAAACCTGGAGACGTGACCGTAATTGGAATATCATTCTTACAGGTGACAAAGATGACTACACTGGCATCCAGCGCCATGTAGAAGAAATATTGAAAGAAAATCGGCTTTCATCGCATGTGTCAGTGTCCATAATCTTAGTGTTGTTACAGACTACCCCAAGCCAGCACTAATTTTTAGCATTTGGCTGGCACCCAATAAAGGCTATAATGCACAAGGACTTTTTGAAGTCCAACGAAAGATTCGCCATCTGTGCTGTGAACAAAAGCCACCAATTTGTCTAATCGGACACAGTACAAATTCTGCTGGATTCTCCCAGTCATTGGCAAAATGGCAACAGCTCATTTTTAACAATATTGAATATCTTTGTCTGGGCATTGAAGAAGAGAAATATATGGTACTGTGTTTCTGGTGTAATGGGAAGGCCTTACTTACAACGGTATAGAGTAACCATAGAGTTCCATGTTATCCTAGACAATAGAGTAGAAATCCGAGGGCGTCTAATACGGCCGTGAGCCACGATTTTAGGCTTTAAAATGTACAATTCCCAGGGACAGAGATGGGCGTAAAAACAGATATAGAGCTTGAAAAGTACATTCAATCAAATGTTACTAAAGAAGTTGATGATAGTTTTGGTTATAGTAATGAAGAAATAATAGAAGCTGCACAAGAACTTGGTGATGATAAAAGTTTAGGCAAGCTCTCTATACACAAGGAACTACTAAACTAAATATCAGTAAAGCCCTCAAACTAGTTATACATGTAGGTGGTAGAGACATTGTCAGTAGGGAGTGTGGTAAACGGCATTGGGCATTGGGAACCATCCTTTTTACCAAATTTGCAGCCAATTCCCCCAGATCATCATGTGATTTTGTTCAAACATTATGCCATTAAAGAAAAACATTCTGCTGAAATTGTTGAGATAACCTCTCTTGAAACCAATGATGGGCAGCACATAAGAAGTACAACCATATCATCAAAATCAAGATTTAGAGCAATATATTTCTTTCAATTTTCATAAAATAAAAAACCCTAAGTTCACCACAATCACCCCATGGATTTCTGTAAAACAAATCATTTGCAAAGTCATTCTGGACAATCAAACGGGTCAGTAATTATGGTTAATGAATCTAAAAAAATGTTGCCCCACAACCTGACACCCACCACCGTGAACAGCCTTCCAACCAACTACGGCCTCCTCAGGGTGGCCCAGCAAGCAGTGGAGGCCACCAGGAGGCCCCAGTGCCAGCAGCACCAGCGACCGTGGGAGAGCAGGTGCATGGACTGCAAGAAGGACCTGTGTTTGCAGTGCCTTATCGATGGTTACAGTGCTAATGCTCACAATGGACATAATAGTCTAGGTCCTTATGTAGGAAATTTTGCCTTAGCTGGCAAAATTCCTACAGTTTGTTTTTTTTTTTCCCACCCTTCTGATGGACATTTTTAAGGTGCCTAAATCAAAAGCTCATGGTTTTGAGAATATGTGCTAAGCGGCCATTCTGTGATGAGAAAGTATCAAATTTCCTGAAAATTGAATGTTCTGTGAAGTGGTAAATAGAGAAAGAAACTTCTCTAATCGAGGGCTATTTTGAAGTTGAAAACATTGTACAAAAGCAAATGAATTCAAAAACACTAGAGACTGAATTTCTTGTCAAGTTTAAAGGCTATGGTGAGAAATATAATGAATGGCTGTCTTAATCTACTTTTTTGAGTCCAGTTTCTTTCAATTCTACCTCAAGATATGGCCGGTCCCAGAGCCATGTGACCAATATGGAAACAGACAGTAATTATGGCTGTGTGTTTTTGTGCTCTTCATTCTAGGAACCTATAAACATTTTTTTTTTAATTAAGATGAGTAAATTTGTTTTTTGCAAGAAAATTAAAGGATCAAAACCCTTCAAATATGCAATTGGAGTCTTGAATTAGTGTTCATAAGTTGACGGATTCTAGTTCCATAATTCCATAGTGAAATCAAGAAATATCAATTCTATATAAAATGAATGCATATGGCCTAGCAGTTGAAACTCTGCGGGTGTTTGACATACACACAATATATCACTATAATCATTTCAAACTCTATGACATTGACCAAGGTCTGAAAATCGAATAAATTCAAAAACACTTGAGACTGAATTTCTTGTCAAGTTTAAAGGCTATGGTGAGAAATATAATGAATGGCTGTCTTCATCTACTTTCTTGGGTCCAGTTTCTTTCACTTCGATCTCAAGATATGGCTGTTCCCAGAGCCATGTGACCAATGTGGAAACAGAAGGTCATTATGGCGGTGTGTTTTTGTGCTCTTTATTCTAAAAGCCTATAAACATTCTTTTTAATTATGATGAGTAAATTTGATTTTTGCAAGAAAATCAAAGGATCAAACCCCTTTAAAATATTTATTCCAGGAGCCTATAAACATTTTTTTAATTATGATGAGTAAATTTGATTTTTACAAGAAAATACCTATGCCAGAGCCACTTGATGAGGTTTGCAGCCTCATCCTCACGATAAGGGGTGAGCAGTCAAAGCTGTTCTAAGCTTTGGCGGAAAAAAAGCCTATCAAGAAAGGAAAAAATGTACCGGAATACGGCCCCAGGTGTCAATAAAGAAAAGATAGTAAAAATGGCTAGTGTTATTTGTGGGATTATATATTTGAAAACTGGTTATGTATATTTGACTATGTGGATTTCATAAGTGGATTTCAGCGATGCTGCATTTTATGTGTGATTGGTGAGAATTCGTGTTTCCATCATAGTTCTCTATTTTTTTAACTGTTGTTAACGTACACTAATTGCCATGGCACCAAAGAGGAAAGCTACTACCCAGAGAAAAACTAAGAGGAGTAAAGCGAATGAATCCGTGGCTAACACGGGTGTTAATGCGCCCGACGGTGATATCATGGCCAGCATGGCAAGAAACATTTCACTGCTCACGCAGAAGGTATGAGACCTAGGAGAAGGTGGCAAAGAACAGTTCTGGCAATGTCATCAACGCCACTGCAACAGTGTGTAACAACAACGTCCCTAGCGCTGCCATCACCATCAACACACCGGAGCAAGCATAACACACCAGAGCAAGCATAGTCAGCAGCTGGTAGCAATGAAAATGCAGCAACAGCCCCCAGAACTATTGAAATTGGAGGGCAGTCAATAGAACTAAAACCACTAAAGGATAGTAGGCTTTACTGTAAGTTGACCCTGCCAGAATTCGTCTGCACATTTTCTATTTACAGAGACGAATTATGGGAATCCTTTCCCCATAGACGGGGGAAGATGGATGCATACATGAACTTTATCGTTAGCCTCTCCCATCAATATGGAGGTGGCGTGTTTTACAATTATCGTCTTAAATTTAGCAAGAAGGCTGCATATTAAAGAGATGTTGAAAGTTAATGTAGACTGGTCAAAGCCTGATGATGGCGTTAGGAACGAAGTTACTACGGGTAAAAAGATAAATAGCTGTGGGTTATGTTCCAGCATTGAACATGACACTCATTTCTGTCACCTGGCATCAGCCACTACCAGTAAGCAACATGATAAGCGTGAGCATCCATCAAAACACGGGTTAATCTGCAGGGCCTTCAATACTGCCAGAGGATGTTCGTTCAAGCAGTGCAAATTCGATCATTACTGCCAAAATTGCGAGTCACCACGGCATTCTTCAGTCCAGTGCAAACATAGCACACTGGAGAATAAGAACGGCAAAACCACGACCAAATGACTAAATTATGATGCGAGTGAAAAACCCTCCACCCCCATAAACATTGAACAATTGATGTATTATTTAAAAGAGCACCCCGCTCGTTCATTTGTAAATAAACTATATGATGGAATGGTCAATGGTTTTGATTTGGGTATAGATTCCCCACCAACTAGTAGTTTGATGTGCCGTAACCTCAAGTCAGCCACTGACAATAGCCAGTTTGTATCGGAGGCTATAAAAAAGGAAGTGGACAAGGGCTTTGTTTCCGGGCCATTTGATACGCCCCCATTCGACGTATTTCGAGCTTCGCCAATTGGTGTGGCGGTGAGTAAATACAGTAAGAAGAAAAGGCTCATCTTAGACCTATCCTCACCACACGATGATAGCGAGAACGCAAGTATTAACTCTTTAATAGACAAAGACTCATTTAGGTTAAAATATACAACTGTGGATGATGCAATAACTATTATCAAACGTTTAGGGATTGGTGCCCAGCTGTGTAAAGTCGATGTAGAATCTGCTTTTAAGATTCTACCAATAATCAAGAGTCAGTGGCCATATGTCGGTTTTAGATGGCAACATAAATTTTACTTCTTCCAAAAAAGGCTGTATTTTTGGGTGTCGAAGCTCACCTTATACATTCAATATGCTTAGTGAAGCCATTGCATGGAGGCGCGACGCCTCCGGCAGCCAGCAATAGTGGAGTCACCAATTTTAGAAGTGGAAGCAGTTGCAGCAACGGCGGCAGCAGCAGCACAGGCTGACTCAATTCAAACACAGTTGGTATTTGCCGGCGATTTAACAATATTCAGGGATGTAAATTCGGAGCCACAGATTGTAGATTTATACACAAATGCTTTATCTGTTAAGACCAATCTCATGGCAGATTCCAGTGTAAACAGAAACGGAACTGATTCAGGTTATGGATTGGGGTTTCATCACCTATCAAAATTGAAGCTCTGACAACTGAACTGAAGTCACACCCAGATAAGCAATTTGTGAGGTATTTGCTTGACAGAATTGAATTCGGCTTTGATCCAGGACTCCAATTTCCTCCAACCTCGCTAGTATCCCGTAATCTATTAAGTGCCAACAGCAACAAGGACTTTGTGCGGACAGCTATTCAAGAGGAATTAGCAGACAATAATATTATTCATTTAGGAGATAAACTTTCACACACCCGGAGTGCCGTATCTCTCCTATTGGTGTTGTCTGGCAAAACGCGTCTTATTTTAGATCTTTCATACCCACATAGTGGAGAGATCTCTTCAGTTAATTTTCTCATAGACAAGGATGATTTCAGCTTGAAGTATGTGACTGTAGATGTGACTGAGTAGATATGTGACTGTAGCAATTGAGATCATCAGCAGACTAAGTGAGAACTCTCTTATGTGCAAATTTGACATTCGTAATGCCTTCCTGATTCTACCACTAGCACCATGCCCATGGCATTATTTCCTGATGAGTTTTGATGGCAATATTATGCTTATCAGAAGCTTCCATTTCATTTCCGGTCAGAGATGTTCAGAAAATTCCATTATACAATCTCAAAGATATACCAGTGTCGTTGAATGAAGTAAATCCTGCTGATGTTGTTGAGCTTGAAAAGTACATTCAATCAAATCTTACTTAAGAAGTGGATGATACATTGTAGTTTTGATTATAGTGATGAAGAAATAATAGAAGTTGCACAAGAACTTGGTGATGATAAAAGTTTAGGCAAGCTGTCTATACACAAGGAACTACTAAACTAAATATCAGTAAAGCCCTCAAACTAGTTATACATGTAGGTGGTACATGTAGAGACATTGTCAGTATGGAGCATGGTAAATGGCATTGGGCACCATCCTTTTTACCAAATATGCAGCCAATTTCCGTAGATCATCATGTGATACTGTTTAGACATTATACCATCAAACAAAAACATTCTTCTGAAATTGTTGAGATAACCTCCCTTGAAACCAATGATGGGCAGCACACAAGAAGTACAACCATATCATCAAAATCAAGATTTAGAGCCATATATTTCTTTCATTCAAATTTTCATAAAATAAAAAAAAAACTAAGTGCATCTCAATCACTCCATGGATTTTTGTAAAAGAAATCATTGGTGAAATCATTTTGGACAAACAATCAAATGGGTGAGTAATTATGGTTAATGAATCTAAAAAAATGTTGCAGGAAGCAGGATATATTAATGACTGTTCTGTGAAGTTGTCAATAGGGAAAGAAACTTCTCTAACGGAGGCTATTTTGAAGTTGAAAACATTGTACAAAAGCGAATAAATTCAAAAACACTAGAGACTGAATTTCAGCGACCGTGGGAGAGCCGGTGCATGGACTGCAAGAAGGACCTGTGTTTGCAGTGCCTTATCGATGGTTACAGTGCTAATGCTCACAATGGACATAAGGTGATGAGCTTGAGTGATGTATCAAATTTCCTGAAAATTGAATGTTCTGTGAAGTGTTAAATAGAGAAAGAAACTTCTCTAATCGAGGCCTTTTTGAAGTTGAAAACATTGTACAAAAAAAAGCGAACAAAATCAAAACACGAGAGACTGAACTTCTTGTCAAGTTTAAAGGCTATGGTGAGAAATATAATGAATGGCTGTCTTAATCTACTTTCGAGTCCAGTTTCATTCACTTCTACCTCAAGATATGGCCGTTCCCAGAGCCATGTGACCAACGGCAGCGGTAGTAGTTCTGAATGATGTACATATGTGATTACGGACCTCCAACTGAATGTTCTGTGAAGTGGTAAATAGAGAAAGAAACTTCAAAAGTGAATAAATTCAAAAACACTAGAGACTGAATTTCAGCGACCATGGGAGAGCCGGTGCATGGACTGCAAGAAGGACCTGTGTTTGCAGTGCCTTATCGATGGTTACAGTGCTAATGCTCACAATGGACATAAGGTGATGAGAAAGTATCAAATTTCCTGAAAATTGAATGTTGAAGTTGAAAACATTGTACAAAATCGAATAAATTCAAAAACACTAGAGACTGAATTTCTTGTCAAGTTTAAAGGCTATGGTGAGAAATATAATGAATGGCTGTCTTCATCTACTTTCTTGGGTCCAGTTTCTTTCACTTCGATCTCAAGATATGGCCGTTCCCAGAGCCATGTGACCAACGTGGAAACAGAAGGTCATTATGGCTGTGTGTTTTTGTGCTCTTTATTCTAGGAGCCTATAAACATTCTTTTTAATTATGATGAGTAAATTTGATTTTTGCAAGAAAATCAAAGGATCAAAACCCTTTAAAATATTTATTCCAGGAGCCTATTAACATTTTTTTAATTATGATGAGTAAATTTGATTTTTACAAGAAAATACCTATGCCAGAGCCACTTGATGAGGTTTGCAGCCTCATCCTCACGATAAGGGGTGAGCAGTCAAAGCTGTTCTAAGCTTTGGCGGGAAAAAAGCCTATCAAGAAAGGAAACAATGTACCGGAATACGGCCCCAGGTGTCAATAAAGAAAAAACAATAAAGATAGTAAAAGGAAAAAAGAAAGTACCCAGTCAAACGTGATGTGACGTCACAGATAGGTCACAAATCAGTCATAGTGCGACGCCACGCGTGTGAGGTCTTCATGACGTCACAGTGACAAAACAATAAAGATCGCTGTGTCACAAAATTAACGCCATCGTTAAAACGTTCTGGACGTAGTCAACAGGTGCTCTTCACTCAGGCGATTGCAAAACCGTTACGCACGTAAATATTTTGTTTATTATTGGAATATTTCATAGAATATTGTGACAAAATGTTACAAAAGTACCCGTAGCAGATACAGCTTAGTAAACGCTATATTTATTCGCAATTCAAGTATTACATTTTGTATTGTTATCTTAAAAAATGTGATCATAAACAATGTCACAATTTTTTCTTCATAGTTTGTTCTTTTTATGTCTTATTAAAAATACTTTTATGTTTCTGGATTTCAGGAAGTGCCAAGTTTTTCAATAAAACGGAAGAAATCATACTCAAGAAAGAAAAGTGTGAGATTGTGACAACTGTTAGTGGGCCTGCATATTGAGAGATATTTGGCTAATGCAGCCACACGAATAAAAAAAGAACATTGAAGCAGTAGAGATTCATATTATTTTCTAAAATTGATTGATCTTGGTGATACGCCAAATGTGCATTGTATATATTGGATAAACAACGAAAGTAATAAAATGTATAAAAAGTATAATGTATTGCACTTTTTTTATTCATTACCTAAAAAATGATGACATTGTCCATCATTAAAAGAAATAAAAATAAAATAACAATAAATTAAATAATAATAATAATAATAAAGAAAAAAACCAATTGCCCTAGTGACCTATTTGTGACATCACAGCGAGGTCACGTTGTGATGTATTTGTGACGTCACAGTGTGACGTCACAGTGACGTCTTTGTGAGGTTACAGATTGACGTCACACTGTGACGTCTCTGTGATCTCACGTGTGACGTCACTGTGACGTCTCTGTGACGTCACATTCCTGACTGGGTATATTATTGTAATGATTACAATGTGTGTGCACGGAGGTTATGCAATTAAGCAATCCCGTCTGTACTATACGCTAACTGCTGGCTAGTGTTATTTGTGGGATTATATATTTGAAAACTGGTTATGTATATTTGACTATGTGGATTTCATAAGTGGATTTCAGCGATGCTGCATTTTATGTGTGATTGGTGAGAATTCGTGTTTCCATCATAGTTCTCTATTTTTTTTAACTGTTGTTAACTTACATTAATTGCCATGGCACCAAAGAGGAAAGCTATTACCCAGAGAAAAACTAAGAGGAGTAAAGAGAATGAATCCGTGGCTAACACGGGTGTTAATGCGCCCGACAGTGATATCATGGCCAGCATGGCAAGAAACATTTCACTGCTCACGCAGAACGTATGAGACCTAGAAGGTGGCAAAGAACAGTTCTGACAATGTCACCAACGCCACTGCCACGCCGTGTAACAGCGACGTCCCCAGCGCTGCCGTCACCGTCAACACACTGCAGCAAGCAGCGTCAGCAGGTGTGTGTCTGGGCTCTCTACCTAATGTGGTAGTTATACCTACCGAAATGAAGGCAAATATTAGGGCACTAAAGAACGTTAACCTAGCTGCCCTGTTGATCGCAGCTGGTAGCAATGAAAATGCAGCAACAGCCCCCAGAACTATTGAAATTGGAGGGCAGTCAATAGAACTAAAACCTCTAAAGGATAGTAGGCTTTACCGTATGTTGACACTGCCGGAATTCGTCCGCGCATTTTCTATCTACAGAGACGAATTGTGCGAATCCTTTCCCCATAGACGGGGGGAGATGGATGCATACATGAACTTTATCGTTAGCCTCTCCCAGCAATACGGAGGTGGCGTGTTTTATAATTATCATCTTAAATTCAGCAAGAAGGCTGCTTATTATACAGAAACATTGAAAGTTAATGTAGACTGGTCAAAGCCTGATGATGGCATTAGGAACGAAGTCACTTCGGGTAAAAAGATAAATAGCTGTGGGTTATGTTCCAGCATTGAACATGACACTCATTTCTGTCACCTGGCATCAGCCACTACCAGTAAGCAACATGATAAGCGTGAGCATCCATCAAAACACGGGTTAATCTGCAGGGCCTTCAATACTGCCAGAGGATGTACGTTCAAACAGTGCAAATTCGATCATTACTGCCAAAATTGCGAGTCACCGCGGCATTCTTCAGTCCAGTGCAAACATAGCACACTGGAGAATAAGAACGGCAAAACCACGACCAAATGACTAAATTATGATGTGAGTGAAAAACCCTCCACCCCCATAAACATTGAACAATTGATGTATTATTTAAAAGAGCACCCCGATCGTTCATTTGTAAATAAACTATATGATGGAATGGTCAATGGTTTTGATTTGGGTATAGATTCCCCACCTACTAGTAGTTTAATGTGCCGTAACCTCAAGTCAGCCACTGACAATAGCCAGTTTGTATCGGAGGCTATAAAAAAGGAAGTGGACAAGGGCTTTGTTTCCGGGCCATTTGATACGCCCCCATTCGACGTATTTCGAGCTTCGCCAATTGGTGTGGCGGTGAGTAAATACAGTAAGAAGAAAAGGCTCATCTTAGACCTATCCTCACCACACGATGATGGCGAGAACGCAAGTATTAACTCTTTAATAGACAAAGACTCATTTAGGTTAAAATATACAACTGTGGATGATGCAATAACTATTATCAAACGTTTAGGGATTGGTGCCCAGCTGTGTAAAGTAGATGTAGAATCTGCTTTTAAGATTCTACCAATAATCAAGAGTCAGTGGCCATATGTCGGTTTTAGATGGCAACATAAATTCTACTTCTTTAAAAGGCTGTGTTTTGGGTGTCGAAGCTCACCTTATACATTCAATATGCTTAGTGAAGCCATTGCATGGATAGCAGCCAATTGCTTCCAAATAAAGAACATCCTATACCTTCTGGATGATAACCCACGTATGCTGCCAGGCAGCAAACGACTTCCAAGCAGCAAGGCGCGACGCCTCCGGCAGCCAGCAATAGTGGAGTCACCAATTTTAGAAGTGGAAGCAGTGGCAGCAACGGCGGCAGCAGCAGCACAGGCTGACTCAATTCAAACACAGTTGGTATTTGCCGGCGATTTAACAATATTCAGGGATGTAAATTCGGAGCCACAGATTGTAGATTTATACACAAATGCTTTATCTGTTAAGACCAATCTCATGGCAGATTCCAGTGTAAACAGAAACGGAACTGATTCAGGTTATGGATTGGGGTTTCATCACCTATCAAAATTGAAGCTCTGACGACTGAACTGAAGTCACACCCAGATAAGCAATTTGTGAGGTATTTGCTTGACAGAATTGAATTCGGCTTTGATCCAGGACTCCAATTTCCTCCAACCCCGCTAGTATCCCGTAATCTATTAAGTGCCAACAGCAACAAGGACTTTGTGCGGACAGCTATTCAAGAGGAATTAGCAGACAATAATATTATTCATTTAGGAGATAAACTTTCACACCCGGAGTGCCGTATCTCTCCTATTGGTGTTGTCTGGCAAAACGCGTCTTATTTTAGATCTTTCATACCCACATAGTGGAGAGATTTCTTCAGTTAATGTTCTCATAGACAAGGATGATTTCAGCTTGAAGTATGTGACTGTAGATAACGCAATTGAGATTATCAGCAGACTAAGTGAGAACTCTCTTATGTGCAAATTTGACATTCGTAATGCCTTCCTGATTCTACCACTAGCACCATGCCCATGGCATTATTTCCTGATGAGTTTTGATGGCAATATTATGCTTATCAGAAGCTTCCATTTCATTTCCGGTCAGAGATGTTCAGAAAATTCCATTATACAATCTCAAAGATATACCAGTGTCGTTGAATGAAGTAAATCCTGTTGATGTTGTTGAGCTTGAAAAGTACATTCAATCAAATCTTACTTAAGAAGTGGATGATACATTGTAGTTTTGATTATAGTGATGAAGAAATAATAGAAGTTGCACAAGAACTTGGTGATGATAAAAGTTTAGGCAAGCTGTCTATACATGAGGAACTACTAAACTAAATATCAGTAAAGCCCTCAAACTAGTTATACATGTAGGTGGTACATGTAGAGACATTGTCAGTATGGAGCATGGTAAATGGCATTGGGCACCATCCTTTTTACCAAATATGCAGCCAATTTCCGTAGATCATCATGTGATACTGTTTAGACATTATCCCATCAAACAAAAACATTCTTCTGAAATTGTTGAGATAATCTCCCTTGAAACCAATGATGGGCAGCTCACAAGAAGTACAACCATATCATCAAAATCAAGATTTAGAGCCATATATTTCTTTCATTCAAATTTTCATAAAAAAAAAAAAAAACTAAGTGCATCTCAATCACTCCATGGATTTCTGTAAAAGAAATCATTGGTGAAATCATTCTGGACAAACAATCAAATGGGTGAGTAATTATGGTTAATGAATCTAAAAAAAATGTTGCAGGAAGCAGGATATATTAATGACTGTTCTGTGAAGTTGTCAATAGAGAAAGAAACTTCTCTAACGGAGGGCTATTTTGAAGTTGAAAACATTGTACAAAAGTGAATAAATTCAAAAACACTAGAGACTGAATTTCAGCGACCATGGGAGAGCCTGTGCATGGACTGCAAGAAGGACCTGTGTTTGCAGTGCCTTATCGATGGTTACAGTGCTAATGCTCACAATGGACATAAGGTGATGAGCTTGAGTGATGTATCAAATTTCCTGAAAATTGAATGTTCTGTGAAGTGGTAAATAGAGAAAGAAACTTCTCTAATCGAGGGCTATTTTGAAGTTGAAAACATTGTACAAAAAAAAGCAAATAAAATCAAAACACGAGAGACTGAACTTCTTGTCAAGTTTAAAGGCTATGGTGAGAAATATAATGAATGGCTGTCTTAATCTACTTTCGAGTCCAGTTTCATTCACTTCTACCTCAAGATATGGCCGTTCCCAGAGCCATGTGACCAACGGCAGCGGTAGTAGTTCTGAATGATGTACATATGTGATTACGGACCTCCAACTGACATTTTCAGCAATTTCAGCCGCTATGTGTATTATTATCTATTATGTATACAGTATTAAAATGTAAATGTGGTTGTTTATAGTCGCAATTCACTGTTATTTCACTGTTCTCGCTCTAGCGACTTTACATATTTACACCAGGTCATTGGCATCCTTTATGGCTATGTGTTTTTGTGCTCTTTATTCTAGGAGCCTATAAACATTTGTTTAAAATTCATAGGTGTAATTTTCTGGCATTATTTTGTGGTGCACCTTGTAACCTCAGGTCATGGCCAACGTGTCCCTCTGCCCTACTTTCACCAGGTCACCTTGTCCCTCGGTCAGTTCAGGTCACGCCGCATAATCACTCCTTTGATAAGCCGACACCGGGCCGTGACCTCGACCCGCCGCCGCCCGTCTGAGAACAACCAGGTGCACCGAGTCACCCCAGGTCAAGGTATCTCCCCTGGCGCCGGCCCCTCATCTCTTCCCGGGCAGCGCTGCCACCACAGTCCCCCTCCGGCGCCCTGGATCTTGTAAAGGTTATCTGGATCCCCCCACCCGCGCGCCGGCCCCGCGCCCGCGTCACATCCAGGCACCTCAATTCTGCCCAAGTTTCGCCCTTACTCCCCACTCGTTCAGCATTTAATGATAAGTATATAATGATTTTATAGTAGAAAATCCAACATTTTGTTGAATGGGCCATGATTTCTACTGATCTCTAAATAAATTGGTCAAGGTCGTCAAGATAAAACTAAAATTCACCATAAAACCATTAATATTTGATAGATTATAATGATGTTGGTATCATTCTGTTTCTTTTTTCAATCCTGAAATGTTTGTGGCATTAAAAATCAATGTTTATGTACGGAACATATTTTTTCCGCACTCAGAGTCATCTCAAGGTCATCCCAAGGTCAAAGTAAAATTTCAGAAAAAAACTTCGTAAACCCCCCCAATATATTGATTTATGAAACATATGATGTTTTTTATATGTATTTATTCAAAATAAGGAATGTCCATAATTTCTGGCAATGAGGGTTAAGCTTTCAAAAGTTTTTATTTCTATTACCGCTCATATCAAACATACATCAAGTGCAAAGTTGAAGAGCAAGAACAATTATGACAGCCTCTAGCTGTAATAGATATAAGGTCTATTACAAAACCCTAGGGATTCCTCTGATACTAAATATATAGCCTCCAACATCCTAGCCTATTATAGCTTTTAAAACTAGAGTATTCAGTTGCAACAGCTGCAGAAACAGCAGCATGCATGGGTGATTTACCAGGTAAGGATTAGACCAGACACTTCTTTTCTTCAATACTCGCCTTACACACTATAATTGCATTGACCCGACCAGGTGCTGGGACCTAGACTGTTGAGAGGCAACAGGATAATTATCCCGGTGAACTTGAGAGAAAGAGTCCTGCAGCTGGTACATGAAGGCCATCAAGGCATTGTCAAAACAAAAAGTCGATTGCGACAAAAGGTGTGGTGGTCAAAGCTAGATACACAAGCTGAAAAGTTTTGTAAAGGGTGTGGACCTTGCCACGCAATTGGCCTAGCAGGGCCGCCAGAGCCTGTGACACGAACAGAGATGCCCACCAGACCATGGCAAGATTTGGCAATGGACCTCTTAGGCCCATATTCAGATGGTACCAAATTGCTTGTCATAGTTGATTATTACAGTAGTACCAGAAGTTGCTTGATTGTTGCTGCAGATGCTAGTCAAAACGACCTGATGGAAATCACAAAATAAGATTCTTGAAAAGCAGGAGTTCAAGGCTGATGGGGAGATTCTTGCTGAAATATGGTCGGAGAGCATTATATCGATGGGTTGCTGTTGCAAAATAAGTTGAGCCTCCACAGAGAGCACGAGGAGCTGTCATCTTTGATCAATCTGAGATATGGAAAAAAGTTCATCTGTGTCAGTCGCAGTACATGCTAAAAATCAAGTGTCAAGACATCACCTGTTGTAGACCTTTCAGGACCAATTATGACTAGAGTGCGGCCTCAGAGAAAGACGGGGAAGTTTCAGACCCGAAGTCCGACTTGGACTTTTCTGACGTGATAGCTTGGTCAAGCGATGGTGCATCGGCCAGTGACAGACAGCCCGAGCAATATGAGGTGATCCTGGGTCAGATAGAGGGGGATCTGGAGGGGCCTTCTGAGATCAGTAAGTCATACTTATGTGATTTTACCTCTCACGACAATTACATGTAACGATAATATGAGCTTTTACTGGTCCACCCACCTTGTGGTAGTCATAGACTATAATTGTGGTTATTGTTTGTTGCCCCTATGGATGAGAGGCTGGCCAAGAGCTTCAACAAGGGCCTGAGGCAGCCCAATGATCCGAAAAAGTTCAAAGAGCTACAAGAGAAATGGCTTAAGGCAGAGAATCTCAACCATGGAAAAGTGCCCAAACTTAACAGTGAGGTGCACCAGGACACCACCTTCAAGGGTGCAGAAGTGGCCATGAAAACTGCCCAGGAGGTATGTATTTATCTCTTATCTCTGTCTCAACTAGTTTCAACCCTCATGCTGAGTATCACTGGAGACTCATTGGGTGATCATATGATTGTATTTGCAGATGTTAGCGACGCAAGTAAACATCATGACGGGGCTGATGGAGGCCGTCAGCAGGTCTACCACAGCAGAGAAGCCCCCAGACCCTTGGGTATTAGAGACAATCAGGGACTATCATATTGAATTTGCAACCCTCCCCGTGCAACATGTGCGTCCTCATCGCCTCGTACCAATTCGTCTCGCAGAATTAGAATCAAACATCGTTAAGTCCTCGTTTGATCTTCTAATTATCATATGCAGATTACTTTAACTCAATGATTCCTCCCACCACCGATTCCTTTATCAGCTACTGTAGATGGTCTAAAGGTTGACCCAGATAATAGACACTACCATTCACTCTTATATCCTTGAATGTGTTCATCGTATTGGAATCCATATATTAGCATGCTTACTTCATCTAATCACAACACTACTATTTTTACTTACTGGTTCACAGGTAAGTCCAGTAAGTAAAACTAATAGTGTTGTGACATGATCAACTAATCATGGTACTACCATTCACTGTTCCAAGCTCTTCAAAAAAAAAAATCAGATAACCCCAGCATCATGCTCTGATCAATATTGCCTTTCTTTGCAAAAGGAAGACAACAAAGGACTGACAGTAATTAAGAAACAGACCTGTCCAAAATGCAAAAAATACCACCCTACCATATCTGCAATGATTGCACATAAAGTACACTGTGATGAACAATCATCCCATGAACCTGAAGAGACTGTCAGCGGTGAAAAGCAATCAATGGATGAAAATGTACAAGCTACAGCTATTTATTTTAAGTCCATATTAAAACAACTGAAGAAGTATACTTCTTGTAGATTTTAATATTAATTTCGTATTTGTTAAAAATAATTTTGTTTATAAAAATCTAGCAGTGGTATTTTATGGCTGTTCAGGTTGCTTGTTGTTTTATTCAATAAACCTAGAAAATATCATTTCTGACTATTTATACAAGGTGTCAGAAGTGCATGAATATCACTATTAGCGTCATCAACAGATAGTGATCGTGGATGGATTTCTTAACAGACCGGGCCCACTGAGGTTTGAAGGAAATAGAGCTGAAAATTCGCATGACTTTGAAACCGTATATGACACATTTGTTGGTGGTCTGTACACCGACAAATCAAACAAGGAAAAGTGCCTGATTCTGCTTAATCTGGACTGGAGAGAGGCAGAGGAAAGTTCAAAGTCTTTCCTGTATAAGCCTGAAGTTAAGGAAAATGATGTTGTGGTTAACCCGGCAGAAGACAAAGATGATCCAGAATGTCTAACAAACAATTTCCGTGAATTGATGATCGGTGAACTAAATACAACTATTGAGAGACATACGTTTAACATGAGAAAGCAGCTACGTCAAGAAGAAAAGGATGAACATCGAAAGATCATGGAACGAGACGAAGATGTGTTGCACTACATAGGTGTTTTTAAAATTTTGGTGGCCTCATGTGAGTATAGACGTGAAAAAAGACCTAATCAGGGATAGAATAGTATGTGGAATATTTGAAGAACCACTAAGGAGAATACTTTTGAAAGAAAAAAATCTAACTTTAGACAGTGCAATTGGTGTGTGTATTGTATATGAACAGTCAAAATCGCATTGCACAAAATTAGTAGGCTGATACTACAATTGGTTACAGAACACGATATGGTAGACAAGTGATACCCAACAAAAAATATTTGGACTTTGAAAAGTGAACTGGTGTTCAAACTAGACATTCATATTGTTTAATGGACTTTAACTGGTAATGTGTATTTCGCTTGTATATATATAAAATATTTGCTCATTGTCATTTAAGCATTGCAACAAAATTTTGATCTATTGAGCTAATCATTAGCTCCTAGTCTGTATGTATGTTTTGTTAAATAATGTTCACTGTTTTTTCTTTTTGTATTTTATTACGATGTATTTATCTAAGAAGGGAGATGTGGATTTTAATATTAATTTTGTATTTGTTTAAAATAATTTCGTATATAAAAATCTGGCAGTGGTATTTTATGGCAGTTCCGGTTGCTTGTTGTTTTATTCAATAAACTTACAAAATATCATTTCTGACTATTTAAACACTTATGGTGAGCTTGAAAGAGTGGTCAACAGTATAGTGATAACACCTCTTCAAACTTGGGATTCTGTGACAATGCCATCAAATCATATTGATCAACTAGCATTTGAAGTAGATCTAAATAGCCTAGAAAACCTATTTCCAATCATTACTGAGGATGATGGCAATTGCATTCCATGAGCAGTAGCAACCAGCATTGGTTTGGGGCACCAGGGCTATCCAGAAATGAGGGTCAGAATGATAATTGAGGCAGTTGTGAATGAAGCCAGTTATCTTAATAATAGTAATCTACAGAAAGGCGCCAATGTCGATTCTTCAAAGAACCTCCTCCTTGTATATGCGACATACAGCAGTGCTTATAATGGATAACAGCAAAATGATCAACTAAATGATAATGAAATAAAAGAAGGGGGGCCAAAACGGACCAAAATGTGGTTGACATCAATTGAGAACGCTCACCCTTCTCTAGTCTAAATGCCCTGTTCCAGTGTACTTGTTGTCTTGATCATACAATACCAGTGTTACAGCCAGGACGCGGGATCGCGGAATTCCCATGAAATATAGAGGCTTGGTGCTATTTTAAAGTGTAGAGGGCCAAGATTGGCGCAAAAGGAAGAAAACTGGCACATTGGTTTCACATCTTTGTGGGGTTTTATGTCAAAATCATTTTCTCATACCCTTTTATTTTGTTTATGGTGGAAGTGCATACAACGCAGATTATAGCTTATAGGGATTTTACCTAGTAGAAAGCATAGATTATCATGAAACGATTTCTCCAATGGCACAAATGAGCACATTACGAATGTTTGTTCAAACTTCTGTTGATCAAGATATGTGCATTGAATAAATGCATGTAAAAACCGCACACCTCAATGCACCAATAGACTGTCAATTATATGTTAAGCAACCTAAGGGTTTTGAAGTGTGTGATAAAAATGGAGATAAGTATGTATGGAAATTGAACAAATCTCTGTACAGGCTTCATCACATATTGTATTATAAAGTGTCCCCGTGGATCTACCGAACAAACTGGTACTACATGTTACGTCATTGGGCATAACAAGTAAGTAAGTATGTTTTTTGTCTGATTACATCACTAGCACACTAGCACACTAGCACATGTTCTAGATTTTTTAAATTCATATATTTCATTGATATTTGTTATTATTACAAGCACAATGCCGCATAAGGCAAAACCCAAAGAAGAAAACCTATATACCAAGGTATCAGATAGAGTTCCCTTGGGAGTCAGAAAGACGGGGAACATAGGGCATTTTGCACAATAGGCATGTCAAGTTTTGGCATAGACCACGGGGTTGCTGGTGATTTCACTAATCATGCTAAAACAGAAAAACACGTGTCACCGAGTTTGTCCATTAAAACTCAGCCGAAGATAGGGGACATTTTACCAAAAGCTGACACTGAATTGAACGTGATTGAGGCTGAATGTGTCATGGTTTCATTTATCATTGAGCATGACTTAGCTTTGCTGTCCTCTGATCACATGAGTGATATGATCACCAGAATAGCAGGCCTTATGCAGGCAAAAAAAGTTATTTGGCTGCAAACGAACCAAAACCACTAACATAACTAAAGAAATAGCCAAATTCGCCCAGGAGGAGTTAGTGAAAAATTTGAAAGAAGTGCCATATTTTTCCGTGTCCACTGAAACATACATGAGAGTTTTCCGGGTTTTCCCGGAATTCTGGGATTTTCAGATGGAAATTTATCATTCCTGGGATTCGTGCAAATCCGTGGAGAAATTATTTTGAGTTGTGGGGTGGGGGGGGGTAGGGGAGGAGAGGAGAGGAGGAATTCTTATTTTTCTACATTTTTGTGTCATTGTTTTCATTGTTTTGGTCGCCATCTTACCTGCATATGAAAATGAGACTGAATGAAATTAGCCTCGATAAATGCTGCGTGCGCCAACAATTCAACATCGAGGTGTTAGCGATCGAGAATTTTTCGTTACATAGGTTTTGTTTATGAATGAAACACCCAAGCGTCGTCTAAGAAAACTGTCAAAATTTTGTGAGTTTTTTAACTTTAAGTAAGTAGAAAGGTTCATAAACCTATGCTACACGTGGATATAATACAGACAATAGACACCAAAAGCGCATAAAGCGTCATCAACTACAACGAGGATATTCTTTTAGAAACCAACAGCGTGAGCGATAATACAGCCGTGTGATGTTATTAAAGGAAGTATAAAATTACTATTTAACTGGATAAAAAGGACAAGGGCAGTGTAGCTTAATTATTTATTAAGTAAAGTGTACAAAACAAAACCATCACAGACTAAATACGAAAATAATTAAATAATTGCGTTTTGCCCCTTTTCACGGATTTACACACTTCTCTGTGGATTTCACCTTAGTGCATTAAGGATATCACACTAGAGGTTAGTTTTGCTTCACCTAATGTGCGATAGGTCCATGGCTGATGCTATGCTTTGGGTGATTTCGCCGGATGAGGCATCCACCACAGCACAAGATGGCGCCTCCATCTTGGATGGCTCCACTCCTGTTATGGCGACTAGGCCGCCTCCGCATGCTGGGGTTCGCGGTAGCCAGACAGAAACAGCCCCCCTTAGGCCACAAGACAGTGGTGTGGGCGACGACACGTCGCAGGCGCGAGCTCGTGCAGATGTCAGCGTCTACTCTTGTGGCCTCTCTTGTGGCTCACGGAGCGCGCCCAGGCACCGGCGCAGCCGGTCAAAGACCCCAAGGTGCTCTAGGTCCCGCTCTAGGGACGACAGCCGCCGCAATAGGTCCCGCTAGCGGGACAAGCGGCGCTCCCCAGATGCTTCCGCCGGGTACACTGGATTTAGGGCGCCCCCAGAAGCGCCACCGGCCCGGTCGCTTCCAGCGTACCTGGCCGAGTCGGCCGAATATTATTTCACTTGGCACCTAGCCGACAAGGACGTCCAGGAGCTCCGCCCCCACCCAGTACCGAACCTGGCATGCTTCAAGGTGCCAGGCCTGGACAAAGCGAAGCAGCTACGGCCCGGCCCGCCCCCATGGTCTGGGGATGCAACAAAGTCTATGTATGGCAGCACCTATGCTGCCTATTAGCTTGCAGCAAGCAGTCTAAGCTGCAGGTGGCTACTGCAAGTAGAGCTATATTATTTACAGGGCAGTACTTCAGCAGCTAGTGGAAAATGGTGGGAACAAATGTCAGTCGCAACCTGGGCCCCTAACTTTCCAGATTTACTCGCCCAGCTGAATATTTAGTAGCCATGGGCGACTGGGCGACTGCTAATCTTTTTGGCTGCTCAAGGAAATACAAAGGCTCCTTTCGAAAAAGACCATGACTGAGGATGGGAAAACCAGAAAGGAGGTTGTAGAGGCTTTTCACAAAGCGTATTTACACACAGATGGTCCTGCGTTTGTATGAAAGTGTGTTACCATTGCTTCAAAAATATATTAAAATGTTTGAAAGTAAACAACCACTCATACACAAGCTAAATGATGAACAAAAACAACTCACCGCTGATTTCTTGGCATGTTTCATCAAGCCTGAAATCATTTCAAATGCTGATAAATTGACCAAGGTCTCTTTAGTTGAGGAAAATATGCTGCCCTTGAGAGACATCTTCATTGGATATGAATCATCCAAGCTTACAAAAGACAAAAAGAACAGCTCACGATCAAAGCATTTCATGGAAAAGGTGAAGACCGCATACATTGCCTGTGGTACCATTCTGCAGAAGAAAATGCCCTTGGATAAGAAACTCCTGCAGTATCTCTCTTCATTGGATCCAGTAGTCTTAGTTTTCTCAAGAGGCTTCCAAATTTGGTTACAAATGTCCTTGAGGAAGAGGAGCTAGAAATGTACGAAAGAGAAGTACAACGCTTCCAGGTCAATCATCTACCTGCCATTGAAAATGAACGGATTGACACTTGGTATGCTGCAAATGTTTTCAGCTCCGACCGCTATCCTCATCTATCCAAGATGGTCCAGGCTCTACTGTCTTGTTTTCATGGACCTATGATAGAGGGAACTTTCAGTGTCATGGGAAACATAATTAGTGAAAAGGGTTGCCGCATGAACATTGCCACATACTCTCAAGAAAGAGACTACTTCTCCAAGAAAGGGAGAGAGTGTCTAAACGCAAAGCTCACAGCACACTACTCCACATGACGCTGTCATGGCTGCCGCTGTCTGCTATTTTTGTTATAAAACCGCTAATTAACAACCATCAGGGCCATTTTGACAATGAAAAACATATTTGTGCAAAACTACACAATACCATGAACGATCTCCTGTAGTCAGATGGCGTCCAGCTTGTCAGGTTAAAGAGGAGATAGCCGAACAAAGTCCAAAAATTAGCGTAATAATATACAGGATAACACAGTTAGAATAAGAACACCAGATGGATGGCAAACAGCAGAAAATGGTTGCCAAACTCTTCTATGGTCAAAGTTGAAGGTCTGAACAGAATATCAAATATATAGATGAAACAGGAGAGATCTTTTAGCACACAATGAGCCACATCACATGATCACACCACTGAGAGGCAAACCTCCTTTGTTGCATAATATCACCAACAATCTCAGGCAGGAAAACCCCAACATGAATAATAATGTCCCAACACCAAGCAATTCCCCTACAATAGAAGCAAGTCAAACCAGCAACACCAATCCTGCTTCTATCAAATATGTCACCTAGTCCTCAGTCCCATTATTACAATTAGATCGAGAAGAGTGAATGAAAGGCCCTCTCAGTTCGATGATGACTTTGTTTCAAATTTATATCAATCATTTGATATCATGGAATAGATGTATATTGAAAACTTCACAAAAAGTATAAAAAAAACTTTAAAAAACAGAAAATTAAAAAAATAATTCTTTTCAGCACTTAATTTATGCAAATTGAAAAACTAATGACACAATTATCCTCCTCATTTCATGATTAGAAGAAGACAGCTGATGCAGATTAATTCTTAAAGCATATAAATCAACAAGTTTTAAAGTCATGGATGGAATTGCAAGTTTTGTTTCCTTTTCTTATGTATATTTTTGCCCAGGACGCTAAGTGCTGTTGTGGTGATAAACCTTCCTAAGATTCAAAAAATCAAATATATGAACAATCAAAAGAAACGAATAATCCAAATGTGCCACAGACGATCTTCAAAACATATCTTTCAGATTATCAAACCCGTGTCTAAAAACTCATCCTGCTTCCACGCTCAATGACCTTTGAATTTGAAAGCCCTGGGCCTGGCCCTGGTCATTTAGAATATACCGGTAGATAGATCTTATGAACATACCTTGCTGAATGAAGACTGAGATCATAGTTCCTTGACTGGCCACCAATGGAAATGTGATGGTAGTGGTCGATGTGAGCCAGGTTTCTATGGCAAGTTTCATCATTTCTGGAGTCACGGACTCCCGCTGAAACAGTTTTAGCCTAAAATAGTAATATCTGAAGATAACTCTATATAGTCAGTTCTTGTGGTTTTATTTGTGTGTGGAAACAAAATAATAAAAACTGACGTGGACGAGACAGTTCTTAAAAAAAAATCTATTGCTTTCCAAAAAGCCAGACACTTTAATAGTCTCAATGAGTGTTTCGCTAAAGATTTGGGTGGTTTACGTTGCAGAAAAATACAGATCAGCTACTTTTTCATAAGTTTCTGCCCATTTCTATGGTCTTTAATTATGCAAAGAACTTTGTGTACACTTAGTCTTAAATATTTTAAAATTTAGCCAAATATACACAAGAAATTTGAAATTACTGATTTCGAGTTTAAAAAATTATTTAACTCTCTTAAGAATCGACATTTGGAATTAATTATAATTGATAATAGATTCTCTGTCCAAGTTAATAGGGCAAAATCACATAGGCTCTGCTGGGACTTGAACCCTGGACCACTACTACTGTGCCACTTATTCACCTAGCACTTTAGAATGGCTGTGTGGTCTAAATGCCACAGTGGTAGTTGTCCAGGATTCAAATTCTATCAGAGGCCCGATTGACTGGAAGAAAGAATCCTCTAATATCCAGAATTTACCGTCAGAGGCCTGATATATCACAATACTTGAAATTGTAAGATGGTCTCTATTGTGGGTTGCAGATTATAAACTATGCCAACCACAACAGTACTGTTTGATTGTTTTCTATAATACGAACTATAAAACAAGTCTTTTTACCTTTTCAAACAGTGGATGCACATCAACTTTTCTCACTTCAGTCCATGGTTGAGACTTAGGCATGACCTTCAACATGACTTTGCCAGTTACCTCAAAACCTCCCTGTTTACGTAGAAGGTCATGCATCATAACATGTCCATCCAATATTCCCCACTCATCTCCTAAAGTAAATGTCTGAGGGGGTTTCCGACAATTTTGACCATCATTCACGGGCATTTCATGGGCATTTGTAAATTGCTCCTTACCATCTTTGTCATTACAACTATTTGCAAAATTAACTTGAAATGAATTTTGCTTGTCTACAACAATAACCCTAACAACAACATCGTCAGTCTTAAATTCATCATCTTCCAACAATGAAAATTCTGATTTGTCTTTTATTCCTGGTGCCTGTTTTTGATTTGCCCGTTCTATTTTCTTTTTCATCTGTTCTTCTTTTTCTTTTGGTGAAGATAAACGTGAAAGAATTGCAAGAAAATTGTGTCGTTTCTCTTTGCAAAACTTTCCAAATAACACATTATAGGTATTTTCATTAATAAACACATTTGACGCTTGATTCATGACAAGTTCGTCTGATTGGTCAAACTCATTTTTATCTTGTTTGACATATCCGTATGGTTGAACTCTAAGTGTTCCAAAAACATCCTTATCACAGTCCAAATATTCCACCACTGGTTTGCACACACTTTCATCTTTCACTTTTGATGCATTTTCTCCCCATAAAATTGCCTTCACAAAGCCCAATGTTCTAGAAAAGACTGTTCCATTTTCATTGTTCTTTGTGTGTTCACTCGTCTTGGAATGGTCCTCATAATTTTGATTATCTTGCCTCAATGAAGCATCCTTTTCAACAGGACTATGTTCATTTTCTGAGCTCTTGCTGTGCTGCTCTAGTGATGTAGCTTTGGAGTCTTTTTCAGTGGGTTTTGGCGTCTGGCGTCTGGGTACTGGCTGTGGTATGGAGCCATTCCTCATCTTGGGGCTAATGATGACTTCCGATCTCTCCTCCAAGAGGCAGCATTGACCGGCTGGTGTCAATGACCCTATTAATTGAAATAAACAATGACTATTTCACATCAAATATTTACACAAAAGGGACAAAAACATAAAATGGCCTACAGACTAATATAAAAGGAGACATATTATTGAAAATGTCTTATGGAATAATTGAAAAGCAAATTATTATTTTCAGCTATCCAAAATGTTGACCTATCAGAATAATTTTTAATGTTAACACAGAATTTGCTGATTTTTCCGAGTATCTTATTGATGATAATCCATTATTGTTTAAAATATTACACATTTGTTTCTATCTAATTGCAGCTATTTGAAGAACACATAATTTCAAGATTTCGTTTCTCATTGGTTGTTTAGAAATGTTCAAAACATGCACCACATGTGCAGCCTCTAATGACCCTCTATCACCCACCGTAATATTTCAAACACCATTTAACGAAGCAGATGAATATAGACTAGATTCCTACTAGGATTAATCAAAGCAGACAAAAAGCATATTTATGGTAACGATGTAAGTTCTCGCGGCTGTTCTGTTTTATGATTATTTTCAGATGACGTCATTTTCAAAATGATACCTTCTCACAATTTGAAAGAGCAGGTATTTTCATTCAAAATGATAGGCGATATACTGCTTATTTGTCATGTATTGTTTATACTCTTCTCCTTGTAGCACATGAATAAGGTGTCAACACAGCAAGTGTTTCTGTATGAAAAGTTGTTTGAAAAGTTGTTTTAGCATCAAATTCGCAGTAAGACTCGTCTAACAGGGTGCATTGGCAAATTAGGGGTGTAACTGTTAACATGAAAAACGAGTATTTAATATACAAGATAAAGTTATCCATCCATTTGAGTAAATCAGAGTTCTGGAGAGGATAAATGGATCCTACTGTATCATTAGTGATAATTAATTGGACACGGAGAACATTCTGACAAATAGAATCATAAATCATCTGCACATCATCATATCGCAATTGCGCTTGCACGTTACTCTAAGATACTATTAATGAGGCTAATAAGAACATACTGATAACGACAAATACACAGATGGCTGGTTGCACCCAGATGGGAACCACCTGACCAGCCCACACCGCCCGCAGCTGCCCCAACAGTCCGGCCTCCACACCAGATGCATGCAGCTCCTAACCACAAAAAACAACAGGATGAATGAACAACAAAAAGACATCAATTTCAAAGCAAAGGTTAGTTAGTCAAGTCATATTGTCCTGTTTACTATCCAACCATTAACATAATGTGCAAGTGTCCTGTGGAATCCTCAGTCATTGATAGTGTTAATGGATGAAAACATAATACCAGTAGTTTTTCTTCTTACAAATATGTAAATTATGTTGTTTTGATTGGCTGCAACCACCAGTAACTTTATAAACTTTGATTGAGGTGTTGCTAAATGACACAGTTGACTGGGGTGCATTAAGTACACCACACGATTGAAGCCTATCCACCACCACCAGCCCCCCTGCAACCACACCAAGATGACACGGAATATTGTCTATTAAAATCTATTACCAGAATTTCCCAGTCATCAACGGAAACTGGTTCTACGTGCACTTGAGAACATATGGGCACATCTTTCAACAATGTCACAATCACCTGAAAGAATAGATATTTCATGTGACAAAATCACATCTAATATATTTTAAGTCAATCGTCCAATACTATAATAAATGTATACTGTATATGACCATCCAAGCGCCCAGGGTCGTTAAATTGAAATTTTCTCAAACTGGGGTCTTCACTGTTACACGAGAGGGCAGTTACTACATAATTTAAGGACATTTAAGAAAAAGAGGGGGGAGGGCTGTTACACGAGGGTAGGCACTTGGATGATCGTATACGGTATTTAGATAATGGCAAAAACAAAGTAAAGATTAGTTAATTTGACAGAAGTGTAATCAAGAGCTATGATAGAAGCATTTGAGTTCACATCACATTGTATCACATGATTTAATAATATGATTACAAACTATATTGAGAGAAAACAATGAACCCTCGGGAATATGATTAGATACATGGAAAAGTTGCCTATGGTTTTAGTATAATACCACTTACTTCTTCATCACACTGGAGTCGTTGTTTATTGGCAAACAAGCCATTTATTTCCACATATTCTTCTGTTATGTCACAGCTGTGGGAATCCCCACCCCAACTGATGAACAGACGGCCATTTTCACCCACTACCTCAAAAACTGGTAGCTGAAAAATGAAACAAAATTACTCTTAACAGGGAGCTTTTGCAACATTGAACAGCTTAAAAATTATGGTTCTACCGTAATTGACAGTAATATAGGCAAGTATTTTACTAATGCAAATTTTCTTATCTCAATAGTAAGATTTTATGACTTCATCCAGCACTAAAGACATTAACACAAAAAAAGCTGCTACTGGCGCCACCGCTGCTTCTGTTGAAAGAGCCCGAGCGAAAGAGTGAACAAACGATAATGTTTGTTTAAAGATTGTTTAAAGTTTTAGTCTAGGTCGTGGGTAGTCGTGGATAAGATAAGATTTATTCAGGAAAAAACATGTAACATGTGGGGCCATATCAGGATTTGGCATAAGTGGTAGATTTGTAGCCCTGGTCTACTTGAAAACTGCCCGGTCTACCAGCTTTTGCCAGTAGGAAGACCTGCGGTCTACCGCAGGGTATGAAATAGAGCCTACCCGGCGGCCTGGTGCCGGCTGATTTTAATAGTTCACGGCCTAGACTACTTTTTGGGAGCTGTAAATATGACCATAATGAAGAGCCGTACACTTTTTGCCAGGGCCGGCTACATTTTATAGTTGCCGGCCCTGTGGTTCGTAAGCAAATTTTGATGAGTTTCATCCCCTGGGTCTACCTGGTTTTGGCAGGTGCATTATGTACAAATTTGTGTTTCGTTTTTTAAATAAATTCTCTCTTGTCTAACAATCATTTAAACAAACATAGAGAATCATGTCATTATTTACTGTCAGTGTAATTTTTATTTTGTCAAATTTTGCACTTCCCTTTAAAGGTCTTATCAAGCCTTTTTGATCTTTTTTTATAAAAAGAATATTCCTGTGAATATTTTAGTATCGACAATTCATCATTTCTGATCTACACAAATGTCATTTATATTTTCAGATAATGTATTTTGTGATTAAAACAGCATTATAGATAAAATTCGGGGCCACATGTGTTATGTTATTATTTTTTATCTTCACCTGAATCCAAGAATGTGCGGTCACAAGCCAGTACACACAGACAATAGACTTCGAAAGATAATATTAAGTAGATCTTGGTATTTAATTTACTATTAATCAGTCCAATCTAAACGTCTGGCGTAATATTGGAAACGTCAGCCTTGTCAGGTGCGATGTTTTAACTCTTTGACGGTCGCCGTATTTTTAACGTATGACGTACTTTCACATCACACAAAGTCATTGATTTTCAGATTTTATTGTCATAGATACTGCGAGTTCTACAGGTATACTGAAGAGTCCAAATAGTATTATACTTACTGTAACAGGCGACATGAAATGCGATTTAGATTCTTATTTTCACACTTACAACTCATATTATTATACGTTTTGAAAGAAATCTTAATTATAACCATCCGAGATTTCCATTCACAATTCAAAACAATGTCATTTGACAGGCCCAGGCAGTTTGGTATTATCGCATGACTCTGTGGTGTAATGACTTATTTAAACTATCAATCAACGCAGAAAGGCATGCTAGACGTTATGGAACAAAAGAAATTATTATAGAACCAATTTTAATTCACAAAACTAAGGATTTTCTTGATGCTTCTTACAGGCTTGCTAATTTTTCGTGTCGCACTTGACATTGTTTCAAATCTCCTGCTGTGACGTAATGCACAGGCCAGACATGCTCCTGAGAAAGATGACGATGCTTCTACATTGTATCCACCAAACAGTGGTGGATTTTATAAATGCTTCCATTTCATCATTATTGTTAAAATCGACATTTTACAGAGAAATATTTTCAGTCCATGTTCCTTCCCGCTTACCATATCAAAGTCGTCACCGGAAACGCTTGTGATTGGCTAAAACAGTAGCCTTGCCCCATCATGCGTGTTTTGCAACGCTACTATGCTTGTTAAACGCTGTTGGCAGAGGCTACAGCCTCGGAAATGGCCGTAAACAAACGAAATATAATGAAGGAATAAATTATTTTTGTGAGGTCAGGGTTCATTCACCGCATGCTAATGAGATGTTTACAAACAGATAGGAAAATGGAAGCCCGATCTTTTTGACACCAAAGCTGATGGGGGTTTCTGACGACAAATAATTAGATTTAGTGGTCAAAGTTGAGTACCGAAAACTGGTATTTTATCTCTAAGTATGTCTTCTTTAAAGGAAATATATTATTTTACTATAAAAATTGGTTTATATCATAATAAGGTGATAGCTAATGAATGGAGTAGGCGATTTTGAGTCACCACGTGGTCTTGTACGATGCATGTTGCCAACACTTTGATAGTTACGAGAGTTTGAAAAACGTATGTTTTAGGCTTATTTTAAGGCATGCATTAAGGCATAAATGCCTTTCCGACCGTCAAAGGGTTAAGGGGATTCCGTATTCTGTGACATCATGAGAAGAGTGGTTGTTCGATGGTAACGATGGTAACGATGGTAACAATGGTAACGCTATTTCGACATAGAATGAAGCATTTTTCAAAGAGAAATTTTAGAGGTTAAATTGTATGAAAATATACGTGTGCTATATCAAAATACTTTGAAAAGGATGACATTTTCCATGATGTAGACCAAATGCCCATCCCCCGTCCCCCCAAATATGTTAATTCAATGGCTAACACCAGTAACTTCATAAGAAAGTCTGGGCATCGGCAATTAATTTGTGTTGATACCACCTTTAATGGCACTCATGATTCTGAATGGC
>CM032667.1:29474361-29532749 GCA_019095985.1 Streblospio benedicti
ACTAGACTTGACAAGTTTATACGTATTGCACCATATGACATTCACAATATAAATTATAATGAAGTCCTTTATATACAGTGTGTGGGAATTCTTCAAAAAGTCCACCATAATTCTATTATCACAATGCATAAAGATCATACTTTTTATTTCAAATTACGTTTACAATGCATTTTAGATAATTGAATTTGTTAATTCTTCAAAAACAAAATGATGCTACTCCACCAAAAAAAGTATGTTTAACATATTTAATTTCTTTTTATTTGGTCACAATGTCCTCAACATCACTGTGCATATTTTTGAGGCAGTATTTCTACCAAAAAATAATGAAATAAAAGACCGATTGCATTTCTTGCATCGACACACACACATATATATAGATCTATCAATGCATTTGTAGCCAAAGTTAGGGTAGAGAACTACTGCTACGACAGTCAAGGGTTTGTATGTCCACTGAAGAGGGTGTCCCAGTTTCTGGGGTAGGCAGCTGTTGGCAGTGTCTCACGCCAACTGTCCACGCATTTCTAACATACTTGTATGTATTAAGGAGGTTGCAGATAGTCTTTCAATTCGGGTTTCACACATTCCATCCAAGTCTTTCTTCAATGCCATGCACCCGACGAAACCATGACAAAATTGATGCAAGAGGAGGATTGCTGCATGCATATGTCCGTACCATCTGTTCTTTCAAGAGCGCAGTTCGAAGGACACCACAATCCCTAACATTTTGTGGAGCATATAGTGGAAGAGGTATATCATCGTCAGGTTTAACTCTGCAAATCCAACGTTTCATAGATCATAGATCCCCTAAAGAACAGTAGCAGACGGTGCCCAGGTTTCACTACATTGAAGCAAGTCAGAATGGATACAGGCTGAGAACATTTTCTCATGGGTCTTTAAAGTTACATGGGAGCGTCTTGAACTTTCTGTATTGCATCTAGTGCTAAATGCGAGTCTGCATCGTCCTCCTGATAATAATATATCTCCAAGATTATAGATAGCATAAATTGGGCTCTATATTAAGCATGGACCCATCCCCTTCAATGGATATCCCCTGGATATCTGGTCTACCATCCATCGGACAAGCTTCACTCTGACATCTTAGACATGCGTCGTCTGTGCACCCAAAGCTTGTACTGTGAGCAGGCGATGGTGTTAACACATATATCAATATATATACCCATAAGTATGCCTAATGTAATTGACCAAGTGTTTAGCTTATTACAACTCTTACGTATGTCGTATAGTTTACTCCCGGCCCACGCTTAACGTATTATGGCAGTACTTTCTTTTATTAATATTTGTTCATTTGGGTGTGTTTAAGTAAAAGGATTTGCATGTGTGTTCAATAGAGGTTAGTAAACTTTATTTCTACTTTAATTTCTAGCAGTATATTAAATGTTAAATGAAAAATGCTTTAAATGAGCCAGACTTAGGATTGTTGCATTCATATAAATTTACTATATCTTTGGTAGACTTTATACACATATTCCCGTACTCTATCATCACTCAGAATCACTGGCCCCAGTATCATGGTAGGGTGTGTGTGTGGTATGTATACTATGACTTACAAACACTACATGGCTTTACATTAATAGAGGATGCTGCCCATGTCTCAGACCCATGAAGCATAGCACTGGGTACATAGGTAGAACGCATTCTACCTCTCGAAGATAAAGGAATATACCTGTTGGGTAGGACTGGCAGGAGCTCACAAAATTTGCCCAGTGCAGTTCTGCATATATGAAAGATGCAGCTAATTCACTGTCATGCGGAACCAACTGCTACTGCTGTATCAAAGAGCTTTGTTCAATGTAAGTACTAAGTACAAGTATATGCATTATGTATGGTTTGTAGCTTTGTGAAATGAATCAATTACCAAATATATCATACAAGGGTAATACAAGCGTAATACACGGGTAATAGAGGTGTACTACACGGATAATACACGGGTAATAGAGGTGTACTACATAGATAATACACGGGTAATAGAGGTGTACTACAGGGATAATACACGGGTAATAGAGGTGTACTACACGGGTAATAGAGGTGTACTACACGGATAATACACGGATAAAACAAGAGTACAATTACACGTGTAGTACACGGGTATTGTGGACGGGTATTATCCTTCCAATCTACCCCTGCAGTATCCGTGTAGTACACGTGTAGTGTACACGTGTACTACACGGATACTACACGTGTAGCGCTCACTGGGACCTTCTTCAAGATCCACCATGGACTATACACAGTGTTTGAAACAGTAGGGGGCCCAAGAGCCCTGAGCCCCCAGCTTTTGACCAGGGCCCTTAACTTTTAGAAGTTTAGGGCCCTGCGGTCCCTCAACTATTTTGGGTGAATATTGGTTAGTTATGGTCAATCCCATACTTTATCATACACTAGTATATGGTTCAAATACATGTCTATAATAGTAACCACTTTCTTAAGCTAACATTTCAAACATATCACAGCAGGGCCCTCAACTTATGTTCAGGGCCCCCCACTATTTAAAGTTAAGGGCCCTGCTGGACCAGAACTTTTTCCTGCGAGTTTCAAACACTGCTATACAACATCAATGCCCCATCACATGTTCATCTTGCTCCCTTAAGAAACAGAAGAACTCATCCATTGTCATATCTTGAAATATCAACATCCACAGACTATTACAAGAAATCCTTTTACTCCTCTTCAATAATCCTATGGAACAGCCTGCCAGCAGATATTGCTACTGCGACTTCCTTGGAGGCCTTCAAGGCAGGCCTAGCCTCAGTCCACTTCTAACTTTTTCTTCCCTCCTTGTTTTTAACCTGCACTACTAACAATCGCTTTTATCTTAGTCTCTCCTTACTATCGGCCCATTCCCACTCTTACTAACACTATCTACTTTCCTCTTCATGCACACACACCATTTTCTCGGAGGATATAGTCATCAATTGTGATGTTTTCCTCGTCAATGTTATCCAGATAAAGGGTCTGAAATGTTTTTAAAAATATATCCCAATTGTCATGACACAGTCTGTAGGTCAAAATCTAAGTGTTGGCCATTTTTGAGGCAGTGCCTTTATCTGAATATATTAGGACAAGTATTTGTAAACCTGTTAGCTGATGTCTACTAGATCTACCTTACTAACTTTAATACCAGTGGCAGTCCTTAAAGTTATGTCAACCCCTGGCTAGACCCTCTATATACAGGTTTAATTAATTTGCTCCTAGTATTGTCACCCACCATAATCTACATAGATGAAATGTACACATCCACATCAACGTAGACACAGTAAGGATGCTACCGAAAGTAAATGGTTTAGTCCTACATCACAAATATCTATCATATAAAATGTACATTCCATACTTTCAATTGGGCGATAATGTAAAATATGCGATAGGCCATGTGGTTAAATATCAAAATACGAGCCCATAAGGTAGCAAATTTTAAATATTAACGGTTAATGCCTGCCTTTGATTTATCAAATGATGTGATCCACTGTCTTGGTAAACTAATGAAGCATTTTTTACTTGAAGAAAACCGCAATTTTACTGTTTTGTTCATCGTCCAACCTTTGAACCATTTTAAAGGGTCATCCTCTATTAAAATTGTATGGTTTCAATTGTAGCGGTGAATTGGCGGGTTTGTAGATAAATCTCGTCGTTGAATTGAAACTACCCATGCACCCTGCTGCCGGATTTTTCACTGTTTTTGGTTCACCAGCAAGTCTTATTGGTTCCTATCATTACTAAAAGAACTGCAACACAGAAACTCTTGAAACTGGGCTCCGTATAAAATAGATCAAAATAGCAAATCACAATTTCATATAAATTGTTCCAATGTCACATATAACACTTGCATAGTCACAAATCACTAAGAAAAACACCAGAATTACCAGCAATGCCATACCTGCAGTCTTGTACCACGACTTGTCCCATGAAAGGGAAAACCATCTACGGATCTGGGACCATATTAGTTCATCTTTCTTTGCTCACAACACTAGATTTTTTTAAATACATTTACAGTTTCGCCAAACAACTGTTGGTATCCTCAGAATGTTCTTCCCGCGCAATGTCACAAGTCAAATATTCTGATCCTGAACGGGGACAAGGGGGGGCATCATCCAACTCTCGCGAGTTTATGATTCCATCCTCGTTCAGGATCAGAATATTTGACTTGTGACATTGCGCGGGAAGAACATTCTGAGGATGCCAACAGTTGTTTGGCGAAACTGTAAATGTTTTTTAAAAAATCTAGTGTTGTGAGCAAAGAAAGATGAACTAATATATTTCATACCAACACAATGAACACATTCAAGAATATAGGATCTGGGACCAGTCTAAGTGACACTGCATGCATTCACTCAGAAGTTGTCCCACATCGATCGAATTATTGAAGCTAAATTCAAATTCACAGCTTGTCTTGATCTTGTCTTTCGCCCAATCATATATATGACCACCTCAGCTTTCCTGCACTTGCAAAATCACCTTCATTTATTCTCCCTATAAAGATATATGCTCCAATTGTTCGGCTGAATTGTTTGAGGTATATGTACATACGAGAGACAGCAAAGTGTTTGTAATGGAGAGCCTTGTATTTTTTCTCTCCTCTTAAAGATTGGAGTGATGTGCAACTCTTACCAAGCATTAGTGGTCTTGCCTTGTTTCATAAAGGTCGAAAAATGCCTTTAAAGATAATGCTCATTCAAAAATAAGAGTGACCTGTAAATTCCAGGATCAATAAACGATGTCTCTTCAATTGAAAGTGTAAGGAAAATAATACTAATATAATCTCTCCCATGTTAAATGTGACGTCTGCCGTTGGAAATCCACGGTACCCCTGGCGAAAATCATTTGATTATGCAATATCACGTGACCTTGTGTTTTAGCTAACAAGATATGGCGGTATTTTAAGCCACCTATTTTGTCACTTCGGTCGAAGGCCATGAAGGAAGCCGCAACATCAAATTTTGTTGAAATGTGAGTAGTAGTGTTACAAATATAAATCTGAATGGGTATTCCTACTACTAACAATAGTCTACATAAAGATAAAGCTAGAATCATTAAAACAGAAAATGTAGAAGTCTGCTATTGTTTGTTTTTGTGAAAATCGACTGCATGGGACCTCCCTGAGGGAACTTTCTATTACCTAAAATTGCAAGATATATGCTTTGGGTTTGTAGGTTTGCATAGCATACCTATCTTAAAGGAAGTGTCTATTCGCAGAGCTGGCTCTGCGAATTAGAGTGACCAGACGCCTTATTCGCAGACCAAAAATAATTATTTCAAACCCAGATATTAATTTGCAGATAGATTGGTATAATTACTTGTTTTATAATTGCTTAGTATGCAGTTATTACATATAAAGTAAGTAGGTTGTTGAAATCTTGTTAAAACCGTATATGGTTCTATAGAAAAAGTATGGGGACACGTATTTCAGGTTTACACAACCAACCATCTAACTAGATGATTTTAGACAGTATGTGGTACACTGGTGTTACCATGCTGGTATCTTACAGTAACACTTTCAATCATATCCCTGTGCAATGACTCGTGGTTTTTGCCTTCATCAAATTTTATTCAAGCTTTTCCACAATTAAAGCTACAATTCAAGTGAATTTTAGCCTTCAATTTACAATGGAAACATTCCAGTCTATTTGTTGTTCGATTACTCAGACGCAATGGTGTTTTACGACAAAATTCTACCCACATATCTCTGCAATTGTCCCAATTTGTATGAAAATATTCTATGAATTCAGCCGGCCCTTTAGTTTTCATCTTTTCCACACACGATCGTCATATGCCTATTGTGATTTTGCGTACACAATTTTCTGACAATCATTTTTAATATTGTCTTTTTCTTCTTGAGGTTTTGACAAGGACGCAATTTTTTGTTTGAATGCCTTTAGAACGTGAAATACTCAAATAGATTTTTGATACCGGACAAATTTCTTTCAGATAGCAATCTCATTATAGTCTTTATCTGCCAGAAAGACATCAGTATTTGCTACAGTGGGATTAAATACCTTTAATTTGTTGAGAAATGTATTTAGCGTCTGCTGACGCTCATTTTTTTAATAGAGAGTGTGCAACAACATGACCATGACTATTGACATCCACCGAATATTACTGTACTCAATGGCATTCTTTTGTTGTTGATTTTATAGGTAGAATCAAGAATCAAAACCTTGGGAAATTTGCATGCATTGGTGAATGTCTGGCAGTTCACATCTTCACAGATTATTCAAAAGTGCCCGACACCAGCTGTACAGTGTATACTTATCTTTTTGGAGCTCCTATGTTGTCATCACCATCCACTTTGATGGTGCAATGACCATGCAGTATCTCAAGCAGCTGAGACAATGCATATGTGCGGGTACTGAGAACTTGTCCCCATCCTCCTGTATCAAGTACATCTGGTTTGATGATTAAATGGATGTGCCCGCAGTGCTAATCAACCCCCGTGGGCAATTTTATATGCTCTGTGTTTTGTGCTTTCCAAGAAACACAGGTATATGCAGTCAGCTGAAGTGTTACTACTTGCTTATTTATTGATCACACCATATTTGATTAATTGCAAAACCCCTTTTCTCAACCTTATGAGCTTACTTGTAGCTCCAGATCTGCAAGGATGTATAACTGCACAGATGATATTGCTCACGACAATGCTCAGACCCAGGACTGTGGTCACAAACCCGTACAGGCATGCGTTCAATATGATAAAAGAGGGTTGATGATCTTCCACTGCAATCTGCAATGGTAGACATACATTTGTAGCTCATGAATCCTGCAGTGGTCCTAGTGATCTGTTCGACTGAAACAGTGTGCCTGGACTCGTCTGTCATCACTTAGGCCACTTTGACCGAGTGTATGGAATCCATTGGAATTGGCCTTTGGCTGTGGATGGTGGAATATATAAATATGGTATAAGATCTCTGTGAGGTAGCCTGATGAGAAGGTGGTTGAGACCCATTCCTGGAGGAGGGTGCACTCCTTGAGCAAAGGTCCCTCTAACATCATCATGAAATACCAACAACTTTAACTTTGGTTAGCGCAGTGACTCCAGGATAGCGCCTGTAGATAACAGGAGGTTTCAGGTTGAAAGTTGGGTTGGGGGGCTGCCCCCCAATCCAACTTTCAACCTGAAAGCTCTTGTTATATACAGGGGCTAACAACAACATATATCATCTTGCAACATCCAGTAAGAACATATTGAAAGGAAAATCTGATTTAAAGCCGATGCTCTGGCATCTTGTGCTTGGAACACTAGATTGTGATGACACACTTGGGGTTGTGTGGATTCTCTCGCCTGCTCCCTTGTCAACTTATGTTAGCTCGAGATGTGTGCTACGTACCATACTCTGGCTTTGAGTCAGAGGGTAGATCTGCTGTTATTGTTGTGTGTTGCTTGTTACAACACTGTACATTATTTATATTATGTTTGTTCAGTGTATTCTATATGTTTCTAAATGTTTTCAATGCGTTATTCATTTAAAGGTATTACTTATTATATTTTATATATTCTTTATTCTATATATGTTTTAATGTATTATTCATTGTATTTTATATGTTCTTGTTGTCAAGGCTTGACAATAAATGAAATTTGAATTTGATAAGTTGAAGGCAATATCCTTCGATCCTTTGATCTGAGACGTTGCTGAATGTAAGGAGCAGTTATGATTGCTACCATATAGTCACCAGTGCCCTTTGATCTGTGTTTTAGAGCCTTAAAGATTACAAATAAAAAAGAGCAACAATGCGCCGAAATTAGTTAGTGGTCGGCTGTAAAAATACCACTTTTTACGGCCATTATTTATTATTAAGACTAAAATCCCTTTTTTTTGATAAAGCCCTTTTGTCGGTAATAAGAATGAATACCTGATGTCTTTAAGATAGGATGCTATCGGTGTGTAATGAATTCATTCTTTTTTACACTAGATTATCACTTTAAGAGAGGAATCACAACGTCACCGGTTTGCATCACACCACAACATGCACGGATGACGTTGTGTTTCGCATTTACGGAGCAGCTGGAGATAATCCCCTGTTTGAATGAAGTGTTGTTGTAAATCTCCTTACGCTTTTATTGTAAGTTTATGATGAATGACCCACTTATGCCAGGTGCATACAATCAGATATAAAAAAGTAATTCAGATGTTGGCTATGTTAGGCAGATCAATTGATAATTACAGATACTGGTATTATCGTTCTACTTTACCAGTGTATTGCCAGGCCAGTGTCTATTGGCACTGACTGTCTATTGCTGAGTGAATTACATAAATAATAATTGTTGAAGACTACTCAATATACAGATAGAACTAAGTGTCTGGTGTATTTTCAACCTAAGTTCGCGTCAATATGTTAACTGCCGTAGCAATTAAGCTATTACTAGTTTGAGGAGATTTTAATCCTCCTTGCATGAATGAGCCTAACGTCCTAACTTAGGACCTAAGTTAATATGAATGGTCACATGGTTAGATGACCCAAGGCTATGTGAAGAACCTGTAACACTTGAGTGTCCACTTCACTGTAATGTTTTAATATGTACATTGTATTAAGTTTAAGGTTTCATCATGTTGTGTTTTTATCTTGAATATTGCATTGGATTTTATTATTCAAAGAAGAATGTATTGCTCTGCATCAAGTCCATCAAGTGTGAGATTTATCCCTCAATTTTATAAATACAGAGCTTTTCACACAGCTATATCCAATCTCCAATACATGTTAAATAGTATGTTAGAGTATACATACAGCAGAGACCCAATTTTAAGACATTTCACTGCATTGCATCATTCTTGTTTGAAAATAATAGTATACCATACACCACAATGATCAAATACAAATTGTGCACTGTAAAATATATTCACACAGTTTGAACAAATTAAATTTTTAATTGAAACAATCATGTAGACTATATTCTACGTCTAGTAGAATAGTCCATCTCTGACAATCTTCATTCAGGTTTAGCCTGAAAAAAAGGAGCGCACGGCGAGTCCTGGTAAAAAGCCAGCTAGTGTGTTCCGCTAACCACACAACGTCCACACTAGTTTCTTCATGATAGAACGATTTAAAATAAAAGATTGTAAATAAAATGTGAAAAATTGTTTACAAAACATTAATTTCATATTATGTGTGGGACATGCTAGTCTGTCAAGCTGGCTGTGTACCAGAGCTGCTGTGCACTGCTCTAGTTTTTGAAGAAATCAGAAAGAGGAAAGATATCATTGAGGATTATACTTATTGGTTGGTCTGTACATAGTACCTTGGTTTATTTCTGTTTAATCCTAGATAGTAGTGTGCAATACTACATCAGCATTGACTGTTATATGAATGCAATCTACAGGTCTTGAGGATTCTTGTGACATTATTTGGAGAATATTGGCTTTGACATAGCTTTTTGGTTTTATGTATATTTTGTGAAATTTGATAAAAATAATCATGGATGTTTCAAAATTCTCTGTTGGATGGTACATTTTACTTTATATTTTTAATTATTTACCTATTCAATCTTTATCACAACCGCCTTATTGAATTTTTTGGATACAACAAATGAACATATTATAATATATATGTTTAGTAATTGATGTTTACAATAATTTCAGGACACCAAAAAAAATGAATCAGTTCCAGCCTATCGTGTTTGCTGCGGGCAATGGGTCTCGCATGACTGACCTCACTAGTAAGATGCCTAAAGCCCTGCTGCCAATTGGAAACGTCCCCATGATCTGGTATGGTTGTTAATCTATCTTAGTGTGATGCAAATCTCAGGGTATTATTATTCAGGGTTTGTGGAGTCATAGAAAAATTGGGGAATCTTTTAACGTCTTGGAAATTGACAATGATTATCTAATCACTTTAACAGAAAAAAAAAGGAAACAGTTTGGGCAATTCATAAAAAAGATGGGAAAATTGCAATTTCAGGAGGAATTCAAATTATAGAAGGAAATTAATGAATATTTTCATTTTCATTATCTGTCTGTTAGTGCCGCTTTTTCAAAGTGAGGGTAATGTCCCCAGCTGGTTGTTCTAGAAAATCTGTGATGGAATTTTCTCTTGTGAACCTGGATGAGCCCATTCTGTTCCACTACTAGTCTTCCTCACAATTGCATGTTAAGAAAGTGATTCTATAATCTAGAAGCTGATTCTGTTTTGTTGTGGTAGGTATCCAGTGAGTCTGCTGCAGAGAGAAGGCTTTGAATCTGCAACCATCATTGTGAAGGAATCGCAGCAACCAGAAATTGAAAGGTCCCTCACAGAAATATCGCAGGTACTTTGTACATAATTCACTGGTTTTGCTTAGTAGTTGCTATTTTTATAAGAAAAAAAAAAATGCTGGAAAACTTTCATACATTTTAAATACAATTCCACATACAGTAATATGCATGGTATGTTTAATCTTAACTCATTGAAACTGGTTTAGCTTCATTATGTTCAACCTACAATGAAAGTCTAACTGAATATGCATCGTCTTATAAGCTTGCCTGTCCAACATCATGAAAAAGTGACTGCAAAAAGCCAATTTTCCTACTCCATAATTAAAAAAAAACTTAAAGCAAGGAAAGTGGTAACACCTACACGTAGAAGTTAAAAGTACAACCGCTTCTGACTCGAAGTTAAAGAAAGAAAACATTATGGCCAGATTCAATTTTATTAATAAAATTTGGTCTTTATTTTAGATTGATATTAGGCTGAACTTTGTATCAATTCCTGATAAAGAAGACTGGGGCACAGCAGAGTCTCTCAGGTAAAGGTAATTTTAAATGATCAAATCACTTGAAATATTTAAAAACTTCAAAATAAAATATTTAATTTCTATGATATTAAGATTAAAATGTAGATTTCTAGAAATCTAGATCATGTATTTATTGTGTATGCATGTCCTTATTTCACTGGCTATCCTGAACACAAATTACACAAACTTAATGTCATTCGATTTTCTTGTCTTGATATACGCTAAAGATAAAGAATCCATTGAAAAAGTGTAATGAATTCAAATTTCCATATGTTCAAATCCTAAAAATATAAATCTACCTGAGTATGGTCGAAAATTCAATACCTTGCCTTTTATCATGTAATGTTTAGCTGACCAAGGTGAATGTGCTGCATTTCTTGCAGATTCTTGCACAAGACTGGCCAGCTGACTGAGAAGCAGGACCTGCTGCTGATCAGCGCCGACACTATCACAGATGTGCGGCTCCACATGCTTGGCGATCTCCACCGCACCAACGAGGCCACGGTCACAGCGCTCTTCGCTCCGGAAATCAACATTGCGGATGCGCAGATCCCTGGGGGCAAGCAGAACAAGAAGCTGGAGCGTGATTATGTGGGTCTGGACGGTGCCACGGCAACCAGACTTGTGTATTTATCGGCTGAGGCTGATCTTGACGGGCAGATCACTTTGAGCAAGAGCTTCTTGAAAAAGAATCCGAACATTGATCTTCACCGCGATTTGGTGGATGGACATTTGTATTTGATGAAGAGGAGTGTTCTAGACTTTATGGAGGAGGAGAAGAAAGCCAAGGAGGCAGCGATGGCAAAGAAAAAAAAGACGAAGGGCAATGCAAGCATCTTAGCAATAAAAGGAGAATTGATGCCAAAACTGGTGAAGCGACAGTTTCAAAAACGCAAGCCAAAAGCTGACGGAGATGGCGACAGTGATCAGTCGATTCAAGACAAGCCAAAGGATGATTACCGTACTGGTAGTCTTTTAAGTAAGTTGGGTCTATTGGCAAAACAATACTCTAGCCATGAGGGCATAAAAAATGACACGCCAATCAAGTGTTTTACATATGTGGCCAGTAGCGAGTTTTGCATTCGAGCAAACAACATTGCAATGTACTGTGAGGCGAATCGCCGTTTACCCAAGGAACTATTGAACAGAGCAGCAGGCGAAGCTCTCAGTAATCGTTCTGGAGAAGAGGTACCTTCTGTTCACCCTGACGTGAAGTTAGTGCGATCCACAGTGGGTCCTGAATGCTACGTTGGTGCAGGATGCACGATTGGAGAACGTGTATTGGTAAAGAGGTCCATTATTGGCAAGCATTGTAAAATTGGCAATGGGGTAAAAATTAATAACTCCATCATCATGGGATATGTAACGATTGAGGACGGTTGTGAGATCACGGGCAGCGTAATCTGTGAGTATGTGGAGGTCGGAGAAAAGAGCGTTCTTGGTAATTCCATCGTAGCAGCCTCGCAGAAACTCAATGATATGAGCAGGTTTACAAACGAGGCAGTTATAGATATGGAAAAGATGATGGAAATTGTGTAGGATGCATTGTGGACATTGATTCTGTGATTGGGGTTGATACAAGTGCATTGTATTTTTTTTTTTCTTTGTGTTGGTTATAGGAATGTGTCCTCTATGCTGTGTACATTGCATATATTTGATGTTAGGCAACTAGAAAAAAAAATCGCAAGTTTGATCTAGGGGTCTAAAATTCTGAAAACTTAGGGTAAATTTTCACTGCTCCTTTATGCAGTTTCCACATCAAAATGATCTTAGGTAATCATTGGGCTTGAACCATTTGTGTTTTAAAGAATAATTTAAGATACCTATGGAATTAACATAATGCTCTGTGCCGAGGCTTTCACTGTTTTCTCAACAGTTTATTTGGGCTGAATCAGAACCTCAGTTGGTGACATGACCACCATGGTGGCGGCAATGATGTGACAGCAGGGACGAGTAGAAGGGGGTCACTGGGCAGGTTGTAGCCGGTGTGACTGTTCATTTTGGGCGAGTGTACACGTATTTCGATTGACCCGTGGATCTTGGTGCATACTTCATTTCCTCGCAAGCCACAATCTTAAAATCCGTAGGGGTGATCTTGTGTCCCATGTCTCTTATATACTCCACGATGGCGGTTGGAATTCGTTTGGGATTTAAATGTTCCTTGTCACGCGTGTTGGAAGTCCAACCTGTTTCCATGCTGTCACAGGACTGCTGGCCACCACCATGGTGGTCATGTGACCATCTGAGGTTGCCATTCAGCCTGAAGAAGCCGTTTACAAAAAAGCGAAAGCCTCGGGACTAAGCAAAATGTAGGTTAGGTTCCAATAGGTTTCTTAAATTATTCTTTAAATCATGAATAATGGAACCCAGGATGAACCGAATATACAATCATTCATTTGTGTTTTGTTAGCACTAAAATACCTGTCATTTCATGCCTTCAACTATTATTTCTAAATTTAAAGCTGAAACTGTACAGGGTGTATACTGAAAAACACCCACGCAAATCCTTAATGTATGATTTTTCTGGATGGACGCCAATGAATGATCCTATAATATTAAGGTAAAACATGCCTCTTTTAGCTGGCAACCTGTTCGCTTATACATTATTTAAGAGGCCGGCCAGATTTGTATGGGACCTAAAGGGGCACTGCTGCTATTTTTTTCCTGAATGTATATGATGTGTGAGGAAGTCAAGTTCTATTTAATATATTGATGAGTGGAATGTGAATTTTTTATCTATACAAATGTAAACATTTATGCTGCTCCATTTTCTGTTGGACTATTTATGACTGATTATTCAAGACATTTTTTTAGATATTTTTCATCGATGACTAGTGATATACACTGTACACTTCATTTTTAAAATCATTTATACATTCAGATTTGTAAGAGAAGTAGTAACTACATGTTAATTTTGTGCAACATTCTTAGGTAATCTTTGTATTTGAACCAATTTTGTGTTTTGTTGTTTTTAGTTACCATTTTGTGATTTTATTTCTCAATTCATGAAACTGAAATAGTGGACGCTGACAAACACAACCATGGATAGTAAATAAATATTTCAAAGGATTTTTGTATTTCTTTATATCTAACTGGGTTTTGAGCCAACCCAACATTTCAACTTCAACAAATAGCAGTACTTTTTGTAAACTCAGTATCTTCCATGGTTTAATCAAAATGTCTTCCAAAGGTCTTGTTTGGATGAAAATTGTACCCATTAAAAAGTATTATTTTGCTACAAGTCTGTCTTCATTTTCTATTATATTTCAGTGTGAATTAAAGTAAAAAATTGAGTTCTATATTTTTTTATTAATTCTACAATATGCATACCAACATACACTATTCATACATGCCCAACTAATCTAATATTAAACAAGAATTATATCTAAGTTAACAAAGTTCATTGTAATTGAAATGTGGTCCCCAAAACAAATTTATATTCCAGCGATACATGATATGAATTTAGAGATGTCAATTGTCACCTATATTGATGTTCAAAGCTGCAGCAGTTTTTAGAGCCGAAGCTTAGAAGTTTGCCATTAAACCACAAGTGTGTTCAAGCGTTATTAAACTATAGACTTTGCAACTTTCCCTCAACCAATGAGACTTGTTGGGTGTAGTGCATTAGGATGGACACCATTGGGTTGAGCATGAGTAGAAGCAGTTTGACAAGTCACACTTTCCGGCTCAGATAAAAGGAATTGATGTCTAGATGACTTGCAGAGTTAGTACTCCTCCATTCAATGGCTTGGTACACGGAGTCTTTGAGTCTGGCCTAACTTTGACAGGACTTGGATTGGGCCAGGATGGTCAGAATCGATTTGGAGCTTTTTTAATGTACCATATACCTGTCATAATGGAAATCTGAGCTGGAAGGCCCTTGTCAGCCATGCTGGATTTGTTATATTAAAAACCACAAAAAAAAAAAAAATGGTATCTCAAAATCCTAGACGTGGTTAGATATGGGACATAATGTCAAACACCATCTTTTCAAGTCCTATCCACCGGTATGAGTTATGATGGGAGTAGCCCTGTGGCCCATATGTACGAAACAAAGTATTTAAATTTAGTGTCATATCTGTATTTCGAAACTTGGGCTCTTAAAACATGGCTGCGAAGCTTCAAACTATTTTGACACCTCTCATTTGTATAAAAGACCTGTACATAAAGAGTTCCCAAAATAAAAAAATAAATTACTCTATCCCCTAGGGTTTTGTAAAATAAAGCTTTTGTTTAGAAAATAAACAAAACAAAATGTACCTATCGGTACTATAATTCATAATTTGATTAAATAAAGGTATTTTAACTTGCATCACTTTTACACTACACACTTACACTCCACATACGTGTGCCACAAAATATCACAGCTACTACTGGTATGTCAATGTTGCAAAAAACAAATCCGAAGAACAAAAATTCAAGATGAAAAGGATCAATGGTACTCTATATAGAAATCTGTCATGTACTGTAAAACTAGAAATGTTTGGGCATGATTTAATTTGTTAAATAGTCGGCAAACATTAAAAGCCTATATAAAGTAGGTCCAGGATGTACCAAAATCGCAAAATTAAATAGTCACAGAATAATTTATAGATGAAATTCGTAAAATTTAATAGCCACAAAATATTTTAGTTTTACAGTATCTGACTGACACCAAAGATAGGTTGAACTATTAAAATAATAAAATACCTAACTGCTTCTCCATTTATAAAGCGCGTGTACAAAATGTGAATGTAGACATTATTGAAACCTCTCCGCAAATGTCAAGTCACTCTTAAATACGTCGTCCCATAAATTAGAATCTAGCTTCTACAATCAAATCTAAAATAATCTATATATAAATATTCTAAAAGTACATTCAATAATAGACTACTGAACAGATATCTATGTTGATGTAAATTTAGTGAATGCGTTTATAAGCTTCTAAAATTTTAAAATAATTAATTACCACATTTTACATTTAAAATGAAGTTCAACATTACTTTCCACCATAAATGATCAATGAAAAATATTTCAAATACTGTTAGTCTATAATGGGTACAAAATGTACAGTAGATGAAACTCAACAAAGTGAGCTAATTTTTGTGTTACAATGAAAAGTGTATAGATGAATTAAATTCAAGTACAATGAATTCATTCAAGGATAGTCTTTTATATATGAGTCAAATATTCATACTAGATGCATCTATACTTCAATCCAATTACTTTTCTTCATTATTATATGGTATTTGGAGTGGACTGAGCATATGAACTACATGTCATGAACAGGGCAGTTGCACTCCGTACACTCAAAATGAGGTAAAAGTAACAAGTCTAAAATTTCCTATCGTTCAACCAAATAGAAATATGAAAAAATGATTTGGGTTGTGCTGGCAACCCATAATTGCTAGTGTCGATGTGACCGTGCCGAGTCGCCATTGTCTAGTTTGCGTCGTTTGGGGCAGGCGCCGGTGTCGTCAAGGCTGGTGGAAGTACGACGCGGAGGTGGACACACACGCATCGTGTTTGAACCTCAAACAAAAACATCTTACCTTTAATTGTAAGTGGAATGCAGGATCTAATGAAATGCTGTCCAACGCTTGGCTGCAAAGTTGTTAAGCTAAATAATTACTCCTTGAAATCTGTTTACTATGAGGAAGTGGCATAACTATTGAATTTTACATACGAAAGCATATACATGCTTCAGTGGTTTCTATAGACTTATGCATTGCATGCCTGCCGTTGTAATATTTCTGCTACTGGATGTTTCAGTCCTATTTTCGCAATACATTAATCAGTTCCATGTACATACCTGGTGGGTAGGGCCGGAGTGCGTCCTCTGCTGTGGGCCAGCTTCCAAAGTTTTCTGCATCTTGGTACCATGAGACTGTGACGGGTACAGAGTAATATCCAAATTACATACATGTAAATAAGAATGATTCCCATGAAAGAATATTTGTTTGGCCACTGACCTTAAAATGATTATTGTTTTCATGAAACAATAAAAAAAACGCGATTAGCACTGTCATCTGGTAATACGTGTGCTTTTGAAGAGATCATGCACGACACATGAAGAGTTCATTTTAAAGTACAAAACTAGTACTAACTGGTCTGCGAGATGCCCTGTTCCCAGCTGACGGCAGGCCTCCAGCCCAGCCCTAGCAGCTTACTAGAGTCCATCGGGTAGCGCTTGTCATTAAATGGCCGATCCTCGACATGGTCTATAAACTCCGTCCAGTCAGTGTGCTTTCTTAACTACAATCGTACATCAGTCTGTATTATAAAATTATTCAAGGTTACTTTGATGCACCTTCAAACAAGCATTTTAAAATTGCTAAAAATTCAAGAAGTCATTTGAACAGGAAAAAAATGCTATGCGATGTAATTTTTCTCGGATATTCAAAGAAAAATATGTAATAATAAAACTAAAGAGTTAGGCCAGTATGCCCACTTGAACTTCATACAAACTTACTATTGAGACTGGGTTTGATCAAGGTGTAATTTGTCAACTATTTTATCTTGAAATTGTGGGTGATGAACTGTGCTTAAGCTTTTTAGTAGTTAGGTAATAGTTTAATACCAAAAACCCATAAGAGCTCTTATGGGTTTCTAGTAATACCTACTATAGGAATAGTGGCCAATTTCAGTCATAACTATAAGCTCTAATTATATTAAAAATGTTTTGTTCTAAAGTATCATGATATGCAGATTTTTTAAAGTAGACAGTGGGTTTACTTACTTATTAATTATTTATATTTTAAGTGATTCATACTTATTTATGACAAAATTTATAGCGGTCCTTTGATAAAATTACGCTTTACAATATTTTATTTCATTTATGTCTTTTTAGTAAAGTATTATTCTTGATCTTTTTGAGAATTCAGAATCATATCTGAACAGGACAGACTAAAACCAGTTAGATGCTATGTAAAACTCAGAAAGGATTCTTTAAGTCAAAAAAAATTGTTATTATACTTTATTCCTTTCATAAACTAATACAATATATTGAAAGAAATATTTAAAGGTAATGCTCAATCAAAAATATATGGGTTCTGTAAAATCCAGGATCAATTAATGTCTTGTTAGCTAAAACACAAGGTCACATGACGCTGCATAAGCAAATGATTTTTGCCAGACATACCGTGGATTTCTAACAGGAAGCATACCTGTGGACGGAAAATTACGTTTTGAAGGCAGCAATATTTTGTGCATGAACAAAATCCCATTCATGTTAACAGGGCCAGCAAATATACTAGAATAGTTTGAATACCCAGCAATCAAAGCCCAGCAATAAAACTATCAAAACATGTGAAGGTGCAAAATGCAAACGGAATGATTTTCTTCAGATGTAAATGAACACTATACACAACAAAGCCGCTCTCTCACCAATGTTAAATGGGACGTCTGCTATTAGAAATGCACAGTACGTCTGGCGAAAGTCATTCAATTATGTAATGCTCATGTGAACTTATGTTTTAGTAGACAACTGGAGGATGGTATGTTCTCACAGATTAATACAGCATATGTGAAAATAAACATCTTAATGTCCACACACTTTACACTGGAAAGACATTGTCTATTGATACCAGTATTCACATAAAAGATAGTTTTTTGACTGAGCATTATCTATACATATAATTTTTATACACATATCTATTATCTATTTATTTATAACAATACATTTGTAATTGTGAGCACAAACATCTTTTCAACATTAGATTGAAACTAAATAGGATTTCATGATCATACATACATTGTATGATAGACTCTAAATATATTCTATAAGACCAAATAAAACATATTTCCATTATTTTCTGTCTCATACAAATAGTTTGCAAAAATGAAGATGATGGTATATCCAAACACATATGGAAAGCAGCAAAGTCCTCAAAAATCACATCTGCATTAATCATCCATGGGCGCTATATTTTCTATGTTCATAGTTCCAAAAACTTCAAGTTCTTTCTGCACTTGTTCACGCTTTTGCCGAAACTTTTCACTTAATTCCTTATACTTTTCAATCCAACATTTCTTATTCTCTGTATCTGTTATGACATTTTCACCAGTTTTGAAAAGTTTGTGGCATATATCTAGAATTTCTTTATGCATGCACGTTATGAGACGCACTTGTCCATGGCAAACCTCACCCACCATTTCTAGAATTTTGTGCTCACTTACAGTTAAATTTTGGAACATTTCCGTTAGGTAGTAATTTAACTCTGCAGTCTTTGAACAATATTCTTCCTTTGAATTATTCTCGATGTGTGAAATGTCCATAATGTTATCGTAACATTCCCTGCACAATTGTGCATGGTCAATGGCAAAGTCTTTGAGGAGTTGAGACGTGAGACCCTGATCGTTTTCATCTGAGAGGTCATCTGTCTTATCATCCCGATTATCTTCATCATTGTTTCCCAGTGGCACGGACGATTCGCGAGAACTTGACATTGTTCAAGCTTCTGCTCTGAGAAAATGATTTTTGTCTTCTTGGACCAAGCAGTTTTCATGTATGTTTGAATACAAACTGGAAAATCTGTATTCTCTAGATTGACACCAATAACATGTATGCCAACTAAATGCTCACTACTTACAATATAGTGTTCAGTATTTATGCCATGAATGTGAATGCTTGTACTTGAGACACACAGCTAATCCTGCATAAGGTGTCTTGCATTGGTGTTAATTTTAGATTTATTATAAAATGTCATTATGATATTGAAATTAACATCTAATTTTATCAGCTGAGAAAATGTAACACACAGATATCTATATTTAGTTTTGCTGAGCCCCTCTTGCATAATGACATTGTGTCAACCATCATCCATACTTACAATTGGAAGATGAAATTTATGTTGAAAGTTATATTGACAGTTAAAACAAAATCATTAAACTACCTATTTGTTTTAATTAATTTCTTCAATGATCTCTTGGTTGTGGTCAGTTTATCAATATGTGCATTGTAAAACATTGTTGGGAGCATAGTAGCACCATGTTCTAAGCATTTTGAAGGGAATTTTTCCTAATGGGTTCAAATACACAATATTTTCACTGCTATTTACTGAGCAAACCTATGCCAAGTGAACTGTTAGGTGGAATATATATCTAGGGTTGATACTACAATAATAGTAATATACCGGTACCTAGCAGGTTTTAACATGTATTATTTTGTTCCACAAAATTCGGATACTCTATTTCTATTTTGTCAACACCATTTTGTTGCTTGAAGGGATTGTGTTAGAAATAAAGCATCGTTTACTTCATTCTGCTATATTTATACCATTCTTACATGAATATGTTCAACAAAATCAGCTTTCCCAATACTATACTGAGAGACCGTTGAAGAACCATGTGTATGCATGAGACATGTCGAGTCATCAAGATCAGTGGAATTAAGGCATATATTTTTTAGCTAAGATGTCAGTTTTTACATGGCCAGACTATAAACGCGTGTTGTATGTAAAACCGCATCCCGTGTAAAAATACATCTTTACACGTGTAAAACCGAATCCTTATTTTAGGATGCACTTTTACACGTGTAAAAACGCATCCCAAATAGAGGATGCGATTGTACACGTGTAAAAGTACATCTTTTCATGATAATCCACATATACTCGTGTAAAATCAAATCTTTTTATTACCATATTTTAAAATAACCATACTAGCTATAATTTAGTAGAAATTAAAGTATCCGATATCTTAAAATACCATTTGGTTCAATAATAACATTTATGATAAAGGTACATTCAGAGTGATCATATACTTTTGTCTAACCAATTAAATTTGAAAAACTAAATGTGAAATAATGCTAAACGGTATGAACGATAAAACCGGATTTACAAGGGTGAACATGGTGCTACTATGCTTCCGTGTAAAAATGCATCCATGTAAAGATGCATTTTTACACGGGATGCGGTTTTAAATACAACATACGCATATGCAACTTGATTATGCATGAAAATTGCTGTTGTTCATTAATTAAGCCTCTCCACCAGTGTGTTATTCCTTGGCACATGTGTCTCTGTGCTTCCGTGGCTGAGTGGTTAGGGAGTTGGACTCGTGGAAGGTCGTGAGTTCGATTCCCAGTTGAGTCTGGTGGTGGGTGTTGAGCAAACTTACCCATAGCAGGTTGCACACTGCTCCGTTGCACCTACATTTTAATTAGGTTCAGGTCACAGGGTTGAAAGAGTGAGTGAGTGATCGTGTGAGTGATTAGCATTGTGCGCTGAATGTGCTGCCGATGCAAGTATGTGAGAAATGATCAATTGAAGATCAATAAGTGAGCCTATGACCTGGTGTAAATTGTAAAGTGGTGAGATCAAAACTTGGATCAAGACTATAAACCAGACATTTACACGAGTGGGAACGGTGCTAATCTCCTCAAACTGAACATATGTATGTTGACTAACCCTTTGCACCAGCTGACGAGCAAGTTCCATCACTGAAATACCAAACTCAGTTCCAATGTTGTAGATCTCTCCAGGCTGGCCTGAAAACAGTGATCAGTAACAGCAAGTTTCTGGTAACAGGTGATGTCAAAGAAACAATCACAGATACATTAACTCTGGCATTAAAGGAAATAATTGAAATATCAAGGGAATAGTCAGAAAGGTGTGACAGTGTGTTGGGTTCCCCGTTCATTTGTATTATACATTATACAGTACTTATATTTTAAGCCTTAACTTACCTTTATGGAGTATGAGGTCGAACGCGTGCGCGACATCATCTGCATGGATGAAGTTCCGCACCACGTCACCAGCTCCATGCACACAGCTGTCAAGAATAAAGTCAAATCAAATCATAAAAGTCAAATCATAAAAAGGCCGATAAAATAAAATTTGGATCTCTGTATGTCATCTTATAAGGACAAAGTTCCCATGGCAATTTTGAAAATATATAATAAAATACTATGCCATTTGTACACTACTGATTAAAGATACGGTTTAAAACCCAGACACAGAAAGTTTGACCACCACAACTGCCTTTCTCGCTACCTATGTCCAATAATTTGGGTTCTTTGAAAAGACAGGTATAGCAGCCAATTTCTGGTTTGAGTAAGACTATGAATCATTGTATATCGGTACCAACAAAAGTGGTCTATAACATCATACAATCCCTACCATTTTCTGCCCCTTTCTAGCAGAGCAATGAATTTAGGGATAACCTTCTCAGGATACTGGTGTGGTCCGTACACATTATTTGACCGGGTGATGATCACAGGGAACTGCAATGGTAACATTAACAAAAATAAACTTTAGTCTGCAAGGACATCTATACAAGGATAATGATACTGTATTACTGTTGTATACCGGTATTATATTTACTAAGGCATCAAGGCAGGTGGGTGAAGTGTTTTACTCCAATCTTTAAGAAAAACAAATATGAACTGTACCATGTCCAACTGCAAAATTCACCAAAATCATACATTTTCAGAGTAAACATGAAGCACTCAATTTGCAGGGTATTAAACCATCAAATTTTGCTCACAAACCACAGGGCCGGCAACCTAAAAAGTTGCCGGCCCCGACAAAAAGTGTCTGCTCCTTTATTATGTCAATATAATATATGAAAGGCCATGAACGCCTGAAACTAGCCGGTAAAATACCCATCAGGCCATGAACGTTTTTAAACCTAGATGCCTGGGCAAAAAGATTAGACAGAGGGTAATTAAAATATATGACTTAACCAGACTTATAAAAATAAATAAATGCAACATGTTCATAGAACAGAGCATCTCAGCCTGGATTAGTACATCTTTGTCCAATCCCACCTGGCGGCTCACCTTGAATGCCTCATAGTATGACATGACAATGCACTCGGAGGCAGCTTTACTCGCTGCATATGGGTTGGTGGGGTGCATCCGACTTTCCTCATTCAACGCCTGTAAAACGACGAAGATCCACATAGATCACATTAGAAAGTGGGTAGAAGCTGGCAAGAGTATAGAAATGGAAGCCATGCTCATTTAAACATAAACTATCTATATACAACTATATGCAACTTTATAACGGTATCAGCAAAGCTACTACACAAAAATCATCCACCTACACGTAATGACGTGACTATGTACCATGAGAGCCATTATGACTTGCAGCTGTTACGAGCCCTGTTACTAAAGTTGCATAGCAGGTGTGTTGCTATAGTTACGTACCACTTGACTGTTTCCTCCATACACCTCGTCTGTGGACACATGTATGAAAAGTCCAACTCCGGCCTCATATGCTGCATTGATCAGCACGTGCGTACCATAAACATTAGTCCGCGTGAAGTCCAGAGAGCTCCAAAACGACACATCTGTCAAAAAGCAAATGAACATGAATACAAATTATAAATCACTTAACAGGCATCACCAAACAGTTTACAGCTGAAAGATCACACTTTGTTCAGCTTTAGGGTTCAGAAATATATATTATGTTTCCTGGATAACTATAAGCAATGTCATAATCAGAGTATGAAAACAGTAATGCAATTCCATTTCATTAATGAACAAAGGCATCAGCATCAATGTACATTGTATTTGGGCTTTTCAACGTGTCTTTTTCAATAGAAATCTATGAAAAATTTCAAATAATTGAATAAAACGCTTTCTTACTAAATTGTCAAATTTGTTCAATCTCTACCACAAAGACTGATGCTGGTTTTCCTGCTAAAAACGCAAATAAGACTGTGCCAGTGTAGATATGTTACAATGCACTCATAGCCACAATGCCCCCATGAGAAATAAATGACCTAAGTCACAGTCTTCGGCATACCAACATGTGTCTGTGCAGCAAGGTGAAGCACAACGTCAATGTTCTCCTCCTGGAAGATGTAGCGCATGAAATCTGGTTCACAGATGTCACCCTGAAACACAATTAAATACATTTAATAAACATTATACTGTCTGACTTATATATGTAGAATCATTTAACATGAAATGCTTAGCAATCATCCAGTTTTAGTGTTCAGTAGGGTGGAGTTCCCAAAGCAACCATATAAGCAACAGAAATGAAAATTGGGCATAACAACATCTGCCTATTTGCTAATTATAAGGGACATGTTCCCCAAAAGCATTGCGATAATGGCAAAAAATGTAAGTATCTGAGTCACAAACAATATGTTTGTATATATCATGAGTCAATAATTATCAAATATATTCTGATAGAAAATAAATAATATTAAAGATCTCCAATATCTTGAGTCAAAGCATAATCAATGGTTAATAAAAAACACCAGAGTGCACCCCTGTGAATGAGTGGTGAACAAATTCAGAAACAGTATATGATTGATTCTGGATGATGCCTATGGTGTTTACACAAGCTTGTAACCATAGGGGAAACTTGGACATACTTATCTTTTTTGGCAAGCAGCGTCCTTTACTACTTAAAGATCTAAAGATTGTTTTTGATACAAGTGGACACACTGTGTCAGGTTTGCAGTGATGCAGCCCCAAACCTGAGGGCCTGAAGAAATTTGCTGCATCCAGTCACACTCTGTACATTTAAGAAGGATGTTATCAGTGTAACAGTTTGTAAAAACGAAACCAACCACTGAAGAGATGTCTTATGTCTTGATGGATGTAAGCTCTGCAGACCTCAACTCATTCAGAAACATAAGACATTACTGGGTAACAGAAAGGATGCTATCATCACCTGGCACAATTGGTAGTATGTAAATGTCGAAGGAGATGGGGCCTCTAAATGGGTAGTCTCATGTGTCAACAAACCAGAGCTCCTTCAAGTATTTCTCGAGGAGTTACTATAAAGATTACTTGCAAACATTTCCATGCCCAACCTCAACTGTCTGGTCGGAACTCAGAAGTTACACTGTGTGAAAAATACTCCTAGTAACCTGACATTGGAAGTGTGGAACCTCGTTTGCTATATTCTGGCAGCAGAGAGAATGGGCCGTGTCAGAATTCTGAACATGTACTAGCATGGACATCACCCAAAGTCCAGCTGTCCAATATCCAAGTTGAACAAGATTCCCTGCCATCAATTCCATTCAGTCGAAAATAGGCAAGAAAGATGTGTTAGCATTTTTGTGCTTCAAGTGCTAGACCTATAAAACTGCGAGAAATAATTTCTGAAAGTGGACTCGATTAAGTGCAAAATTCCAAGTGATCCAGTTATTGTGCTGACTGTGGTATTCACTAGTTTATTAACTGTACATAATTTGTTTAATGCATTGACATTTGCTTATCCTTCAACTTTTTCTTGTGGTAATCCTAACTGTTTGTATCACTTATGATTATTACCTTAGAGATCTTCATTATCAAGCTTATTATTAGCGAAATATATGCCATCCGATGCAATTTATTTTAAAATTATAATTATCTAGTTGTGTAATTATAAAGTACAATTGGATATACTGTTGCATTATTAATATTGTAGTTCAAGAAAATGCCTAGCTCAAATAGATGTGTTAATTACAAAACCTGTAGTGTCCGTACCCCCAAAAATGCTAACTGAGTTAATTACTTCCAAATGTCCAATGTTGTCAGCTTTTGTCTAACAAAACTTGAGACTAAAGGAGTATGTTTCTTTTATATGAAAAGCATCAATCAATTAACATTTACTAATTGAAGATACATTTCCAAAGTACTAAACTTTCTAATTTCATACCGTAACAACATAAAATATACCATTTAACACCTACAAATTTGCAACAGCATTTCCAGATTGTGCCTTAAACTCAAATTTTATCTTATGCAAATAATGGGGGTGTTACTAAGAATTAAGACTGGTGTTAAAAAGCAGACAATGCATGTTACATATGACAATATGGTATTTGTGCCCCCTACAACCTAGCCCACAAAACCCTGTACAGTTTCGTGAAAAAGTAACTTTGTGCTAAGATATTTTGGACAATTCATGCAGGGGTATCTAGTGTTCAAATAAACTATGTAGACAGCTGATTGGTGGGGGTTGATTTTTCACTCATGGTGACTACCATTTGTTACCCTTGATTGTGATGTAGCCGACCAGGATGTTCACAGCATACTTCAGCTACTACTTCATGTATGATTCTCTTTGATACTTACCGGTTAGGCACATGCTTTGTGATTAGTCAATTTTTAGTCAATAGTCACTTATAAATGAAGAATAATTTGGTATTCTTCTGCCCTCAACGATATGATTGTTGAAAATATAGTAAAGACATTTGAGTACTATTAAGATGGTACCGTATTCCCGCGCATAAAAGCCCATGGGCTTAACATCGAAGATGGGCTTAATGTTCAAATATAAGCCCCATGGCCAATAAGTGAGAATAAAAATATTTTTCCCTGCTAAAAAAATCGATCAAAATTGATAGTTAAGTGCACCCTGAACCCAGATGAGTGACCAAAGACACGTGAAAACAACGTAACACACCTAAAGAAATCCTGTGCTCGTATGCATAAGGTCATACCATGATCATGCTTTGGGCGATATTAGAAGCTCCGACACGTTTCACTATATTCCATCAATGGTTCAGAATGAACATCGATATAAACCTTTGGCGGGAGCTTGAATCAATGTTTGAAGATATACATTTGTGTTAATCTGCATCTAGAATACACCCAAAGTGAGAATTAACAAATAATATATTTATTCAAAACAAATCTTACCGGCATAGTTCTTGTTGCAAACGAAACGTGATTCCCTAGGAGCTTTCAACAACGCAACCTCGTTTTAATGCATTAGAAATCAATAGCGGACTCGGACTTCGAGTGTTAAATGCTTTCGGTATATCTCCAGTGCGTGAGTATGATTTATAATGGCGAACTTCCAGAGTTCAAATATTTAATAAATCAGGTTTGTACGATGTTACCATGCTATGAAAATTCTTGTGACAATGACGAATATGAAGACAGCATTGCTAGAAAAGATATGAAACTAATAATTACCATTGATGATTAAAGGAAAACATTGTGCACGTTGTCAAAAGTCAGTACACTCATCATCGCCCGCGTAGGTAGACTAGTACCGTACAGTAACATGTAAGAATCCATGGTTAAGAAACTTGGTGGCTCTATATAGTCAAAATTCAATGCTTATTCATCGCCAAATAGGGGGTGGGCGTAGTATACGAATATACGCCCCTGGGCTTGTAAGTGGGAACTGTTTTCATTTTCAAAAGGTCCAAAAAGTGCTGTTTTTCGGTTATAAGCCCATGGGCTTTAATGCGCGGGAATACGGTACGATGAACCTGTTTCAACACACTCAAACAGTACTCTGTGTAACCTGCATAGGCCTACACGTACATATTTTAAGAAACACACGTACCTGTATAAATTTATAATTTGGTCTGCCTTTTATTTTGTCCAGATGTTTGAGGCTGGCACAATAGTCTAACTGAAAATGAAACAAATTACTATTTAATGATGTTAGTAATATTCAGAGACACACAAATTATCTAAGCCAAGGATTTTGATCAATGCAAAGGACCACCTGATCATAAGTTTAAGGAGGAGCAAAACAAAATTTACGGACTATTTCAAAATCATTTTTATAAATGTTTTTTTTTTCTAATCATATTTCTTTTGTAACTGTAACTGTATATCATTAACCAAATAAAAACATTATCATTCAACAATGTGCTGGGTGCATTATGATCACAGGACATTCATTCATTAATTAATGATTTCATATTGAATTTGTTTAATATTAGGTAATATTACATTGGAGTGTTTTTAATTTGATAGAATATCATTATGTGCTCAATGAATAAATGATCCTTACATCTTTGTCATCTGCAATTTATGAAACCTGTTTTAAGCTTTCTTTTGATTACTTCACATATCATTCAAGAATATATTGACCTGTCATTTTATATACAGATAACTTTTTCCAAAATAATTCATTAATCTATATTCATTTATTTAAAATTACTTATTCAAATTCATTCATTATCTATTCTAATTTTCTTTTATTCTCCTTTCTCTATACTTAGAGGGGGGCAAGTTTCACACCCTGGACTCAATCTAAGAACTTGTCTGCACAGAAACTAATTATAAGATGTTTATCATCCAAAATAGGACAACATCTGAAGACACAATTAGAAGTGATTTTCATTACTGTAATAATAGCTCTTATATTATTGATGCTAAACTTGACTTTAAGTGAACTAACTCTTCAAATAAACATTTAATCTTAAATACAATAAATGTGGACACAAACACGGTTGACACCCAGTTTATTGACAGCAATAAAGGTGAAGTGTGATATATACTATCAAAAATAAAAATTGGGTGTACACAGGGTATATATACCAAATTAGAACAGTATAGAATCTTATCTTGACATTAAGTAATTTAACTATAGACATTACCATATGTTGAATGCATTACTTAAAGCATGAGTGCTCCAGTAAAAATTAGGCAAATTTATTAAAAATGGAAGTAATTAAAGTAAACACACTTAGAGGACCATGCTGATACTGTATTATCATAGAAGAAAACTTATGTAACGTTATTTGGCAGGCAGCTTTAAAAATTCTATGGCAACAGTTATCATCACCAATGACACCACATGGATGTTGAAACAAGTAGTCGTCGGGAACGCCGTAAATCTCCCCTTCCCCGATCAGGGCATTTCCCCGATCAGGCCATTTTTGAAAAGTAGGCCAAAGTACTCAAATATCAAATCACGTGAGGAGAGTGACATAGTCATACAAAATGTCAAGTTTGGTGATGATAGGTAATAAAGTCTTCCCAGGGCACAGATAAACACAAATTCGTAATAATTTGTTATTAAAACACATTGTAATTTCATCAAAAGTAGGCCAAAGTATACCAAAATCTAATCAGCTCTGAAGAGTGGTACAACGAAGCTAAATATGAAGTTTGGTGACCATAGGTCAAATACTTCTCCCTGTAGAGTGGTAACAAGGTTTATTACATAACGCTCGAAAGTTCAAAAGTAGGCCAAAGTACAGCAAAATCAAATCACGTGATGAGAGTGATATAGACATACCAAATGTCAAGTTTGGTGATGATAAGTCATAAACCGTTCCCAGAAGACAGATAAATTACGTAATAATTTGTTTTTAAAAACACATCGTAACTTCATCAAAAATAGGCCGAAGTACACCAAAATCTAATCAGCTCTGGAGAGTAGTACAACGAAGCTAAATATGAAGTTTGGTGGCCATAGGTCAAATACTTCTCCCTGTAGAGTGTTAACAAGGTTTATTACTTAACGCTCGTAAGTTCGTCAAAATTAGGCCAAAGTACAAACAAAATTTTTTGAGAGGTACTTTTTTCTTCAAACAAGACATATTCAATTTGCAAATCAATAGCTCAAGTAGTCTTCGGGGTTATCAGCCTGTTTATTTCGGACAGGCGCACGCACGCACGGATGGACGGACAGAAGCAAAGCAAGAAATCCCCCTTCAGACTTCGCCCGGGGAGATTTAATGCTTGAATCAAAGGATGAAGAGGCCAAGGCAGACAACAGGATAGTTCTGCATGGTGTCAAAAGTGTGCACAATAAAAGAGAACCTCATGTAATCATTCAGAAAAAGTGTAAAGCCATGATTGTACTCTTTATGAAATATAAATACAGACATCTCCAAATAACCAATCCTACCCCGGTAAGCTTGCACTTTGTGATCTGTAATCATGTTCTGTTGTTTAGACTCTGAGGTCGATCTACTTCACATCCGTCATCATGTATACTGTAAAACTAGAAATGTTTGCGCACAATTTAATTTGCGAATTTCGTGGGTAGGTGCAAAAATGCAAACTGCAATAGTCAGCAAACATTAATGGCCTTTGCAAAGTAGGTCCAGGATGGACCAAAATCGCAAAATTAAATAGTAACAAAACAATTTATAGATGAAAATGGCAAAATTTATTAGCCACGAAAAAATCTAGTTTTACAGTAATCATAATTATTTGAATTTTAAAAAATTAACGTTTATTTATGGCTGCAGGTATGCATTGCAAATGCTATATTCCTCTAAGCATCAACAATCACTCTTCAAAGTCTATTTCATGGCGTTGCTGCCTCATTTGTGATTCTAGATTATGCATTATCTTAGTCTCATACCTAAATAATTGTGAGCTCACTAATGTGGTCTAAATGGGAACAATAAAATTCTGCATGTGTGCAAAAAGCTTGCATGAATACCGGGTATGTAATTTGGTAACAAAAAAGCATACTGCTTCTTCATGACATTTTCAATAGTCAATCATATCAAATAAAACCTACAATTATAGGTCAGTAAGTCTGGTTTCAGGAATTTATCCTTGACATCAATATTCTGCCAGTACTGCACCTATTGACCAACACGTAGATATCAGGGCGTCTTCATACCATTTCTCAGAAAATCCTAATCTGACTAATGCTAGAGACTCTAGATGTGTTTACATAATGCATCCTAACAATTATCTCTGACCCTTTCTGCTCATCCATGTTTATTTGCTAATACCTTCCATCTACATGGTTTTGGGTAGTTTCAATGTTAAAAATCATAACATTTTGATTATAGGTTACATTTTTTGCTTCAAAATCTGAGATCTTAGTAGTTTTACACACCATGTTCTCTGAGATCTCTTAAAGATTGCTATTGGTTAAACACCTCTATATCTGCATGTTCATTGTATTATTTGTGTTTATGCAATCTCAAGGTTGTGTGATAGGTTGTACAGGTGCATGGGAGATCATATAGCTCTATCTTAACCTTTGTTCAATGAAGTTTGGCGTTACTTCAGTGCATTTGAATCATAACTGAAAATACAACTTTTGTACACTTGACACGAAAGTGGTAATTTACTATAATTCAAGTTGTATAACATGAGTCTAACCACAATTATTGTTAACGTTTAACATGCAAAATTCTGACTGACCCGTTCTCGCAAGGTCAGCTTAGAGTTCATTCAAACTGCAATAATGCACTGTGTTCTTTCATACATTTACTGCGTAATAAATAAATAACATAATATTAAAAAAAGTTTAGCCAGAGGTCACGTATTTGCTGTGATTTGCTGATACACACAGATATATCGAGACACACAAACATACATGTTGAAATGTAAACATCAGTATTACATTTACAAACATCCCACGTCAAAAAGTATTAGCAACGTGTGTGTCAATTCTACCTACTGAGATGTGCACCCTAAGCTATATCGCTCTATGACAGCAGGAAAACAGTGATAATAAGTGAGCAGTCTATTAAGCATATTGTTCCTAACTTTACGATATACCTGGCATAACGTTGGAGAAGTGGGTTACAACGTGTCATGAGGAAATTAGATGAGTCGCAATTGCAAAAAAAAACTACGTTGTTACCACTTAGCAACAAAACTCTTCCTCTGTCGCCTCTTCAGGAAAAGGAGTCTATTGAGTACAAAGTATTTAAAACTTAAGTTATTTTCAACCTGTGGAGAAAAAGAATACAGTCAGGTAAATTCATGCATAGACACTAATCTAAGAAGGCTTGAGATTTAAGGACAGACAGTCAAGGGAAGAACAATACAAAACACAGTTGCCAAAACTCATGAGAAAGAGTTCAGGTGCGAGGCCTCGAGGAGTCCTGGAAAACGCCTTTAAAAAAAAAGATAATTGAGCCAGCCAGCCAGCCAGCCAGCCAGCCAGCCAGCCAGCCAGCCAGCCAGCCAGCCAGCCAGCCAGCCAGCCAGTTCATATGTCAATGCACATGGTATTTTTCCCACTTTAAAACCATAAAATAAAGTGGAAAATCCTAGCTTATCGCAAGCTTCTGGAAAATTCAATTTTACCAGGTATATTTCCATTGGAGTTTTTACCCTGCCGACCTTGCGGTGTCCATGGTAGAGGCAGTGTGTGATAACAAGATATGGCTGCAACAAAACCTGACAGCTCGTCCTGTTGTTCATGCTAATAGTGTAATAGATCCGGCAACACAAGCTGTGGGAAGAGGCACGCTTTTTGACTCGAGACATTCAGAGGTGCGGTTTGTGACAATGTGATGAAAATTCACTGCTGGCCCAGTGGCCTCATTGCCATAGCACAAACGCAAGCCACGTTATTTTAATGAGGTCTTTCATCCAAAATGACTAGCAGTTTTGAAGATACAGCACCAATATTAGGATTATTGAGTTAGATATGGTCCTGCAATTTCTATGATCATTACAAACATACTTATGCTTCAACTGGGTCAACTCGGTCAGATTTTATCACTTGAAATTTGAGAAATCTTATCTACATGTGCATTGTTGCTTCAATTTTCAGTCAATATCCACAATGAATTCCAACTCATGATATCAAAGACTTAACTAATATCTAACCATTCTTTCATTCATGAAGTTTGGTCCAAAACAATTTACAGTAGAGTAGATGAAACATGATTCTGACCCATAACAATACAAAAGTTAAACCATGAATACATTTTGTATTGTTGCAATAGCTCATTTGTCAGATTGTCTGAAACGAAACACGAGACAATGCTGATCAGACCTTTGCATAAGTGTCCTCTAACAGTAACATAAAACTATATACATGTACAATAGAAGCTGCATGTAAGGTAACAATAATTATGACAAAACAATCTATAACAATATTTTTAGGGCAAGATAATAATACACATATTCTTATCAGGCGCCACAACTTGTATTGGTCATCCAAATGAGAAAGTCATATGATCTTGTTACCCGGTCGTCTTACCTTGACATACATGTAGTTGGCACATATGGGGTCATCAAAGACAAACAACAAGTAGACATGTGTAAACATCATGATATTGGAGACTCAGGGCCACATAGTTTGCACTCAATTAAGTAATTTGAGAAATCCTCAATGTCAAGTAAGATTTCAGTGCAAATTAGTGTTACAGATTTGACTCAGGTGAAAACCTCTCAGTTATGTGATGTCTGGTCCAGTTCAATTTTACAATTATGAAGGCTTATTATTGAAAGGTAGATGTAGGGCAGCTAGCCTAGTTCGAAACTATAAAGCAAGCCGAAAGTCTTGGACTTGAGCAGATATGGGGACACCTAAAAACTAATATAAAGATTAATCTACTTACTCTTAGCTATTTATCATCCAATTGAGATTCGCTTTACACCAGCTCATTATATCACACTTTTGAGAAATGTGGCAATGGCTTGTAGCAGGACTCAATATTACTGAGCAGCATCAGACCTTGTATGTAAAACAGTGCATAAACAATAGCGTCTTGGATTCCCATAAACACGCCTCCCTAGATCGATGGCGCAATGCATTGTTTACATGCAGTGTCCCAGTAATGCACAGAAGCTGCACAAAATGCGCAAGGTTCTTCAGTGCATAGATGATCCACTGATTCTGGGAACTCCATTGGTGTTCATAGTTGTAAACCAGAACATAAATTTGAACCCCACTTTTGACTCATGAAAATAAATATGAGATGAACAAAAACTATGAAAAGACCTAGACGCATGTAATAGGTCTACTAGTGTTGATTTCATTTCAAGAAACCCCAAATAGATAAAACCTAAAATTTCAATAACTTATTTAGCATAAATATTAAGTAATTTTTAGCCTGTGGTCTGCTTTTTGTAAAGGGGTGGGTGGGGTGGGAGGTGTTTAGTTTTTCTACTCGCGGGCAAAAGTCCAATGAATACCTTTATGAAGTTTCCTTAAAAGGTTATGCTGAGTGGTCAAACAAGTATGCTTGTAAAGAAGCATTATGATGTGTTCTGTGCATTCTGAAAGTGTCTTTCATTTAAACATCATATCAAAGTATGTAAAACAATTTAAATACCACGCAATAAGAGGCCAGTATATACTCAACAAAACACGTGAACGCGAGAAATGTCAACAGAATGATTTTCGTCAGACGTAACTCGCACGGTGCACGTAAGAAGCTGCCTATCTCTCCCATGTTAAATGAGACGTCTGTCGTTAGAAATGCACGGCACGTCTGGCGAAAATCATTCGATTATGCAATATCACGTGACTTTGTGTTTTATATGACGAGACGGCATGGTATTTTTAAAGGTGGAAATAGTATTAAACGCGGAGAATGTGAATATTATTTTCATCACACTTGCAATGGATAAGGCATCGTCTATTGATACTGAATTTTACAAAACAAATATGATTTTGACTGAGCAATATCTTTAAGCAAGGGCACCTTTGACCTTGTAGGCGTGTTCACCACAAGGCGTATTGAGATCTGCGGTCTCTATGGTGTTTTCCTCATGCAGTGAAAATCTTTAGGGTATGGGCACATCAGCAAGGGCTACGTGCGTTATGAGTATGTCGGCACTCAGAATGGTTTTATTTAGGTGGCCATGAGATCAACATACATCTAATGTGCGTTGTACTCGCGTACAGCTTACGTTCTACACACCGTGTGATTACTAAAATAACAGCATTCGCATGTTCATGGTACAAGGAACGTACGGTGCCGGTACTGTATCTTGACCCACAACCTGTGGGTAAAAACTTTGCTTGTACAAGACATTTAGGGTAAAGTCTCCACATTGCCTCCTTATGGTCAGAGCACCGCTGACAGTGGTTGCCCACCCTGTAGCCTTAAAAAAATGCTGCCTTTGTCCCACTTAACACTCACGGATCTTTACAATCTCAATAAATTTTTGGTCGTAGACTGAATATTCTTTATGTAAATAGAATATTCTTCTGTTTATGAGGTATTATGTCTTATTGCCTGTATACCATCACAGTGAAAAGCTCCATAAAACAATGATAACACAATAGATCGAATGATCAACAATTAAGTAAATTGTTGTGTGATGCCCTTATAATGCATAGCCATATGTGTTATTTCAGTGCATGACATTTTGTTGTCTGCAGACCTGTTATTTACCATCATCATCCATAGTATCTACATGTATCTTAACACTTAACACTGAGTTAGTGCGGCATTGGAGAAGTTTGGGCCATTGGCAGGGGCTCAGTTCGATCGAAATAGAAAAAGACTGAAGACAAATTCACGGTAGAAATTTGCTATGTGAGATGCATTTCTGAAGATGTCCAAAGATCTTACCCAGCTATGGATGTCACACATTTTTCAAACCAAAGAATACTTTAGAACAATTCATGGGGTCACCGAAGTACCTAGCTATGAACGAAGATGCCTGAGAAGCTTGTATACAGAATAATATACAGTGGAATTACGAAACAGCCATGCGATAGTTGCTACAATGGGAAAACTTCAAAGAAATTAAAAAAACGCTTTGATCAGCACTGGCGTAAAAGCAGCACTTCTTCGCATGTTTCCCTCCATATATATCAACAGCGAAGAAAGGACCACTGGATCACATTTGATGACATCAGCCTAGTGGATAAAGTCAGTGTAGCTTACAACAAAAAGATCAAGGAGGCCATCTACATACCACGACTGAAGCCCGACCTCAACAGGCGCTCCTTATATCTGAACAACGTACTGGATGATGTCACAGTACCAGCTTGTGATGAGTAAAGATTGTTGACAAAGACTTGGTGGACAACTTGAAAGTTTTTGAAGTAAAAATCTTCAAAAACTTAAATCCATTGTAGAGTGTCAAAGATAGATATTAACTACTGCATTCCACTATTGTTAAGGTTGTATTATTGGCCTGTGGCTCTCTGTCCAATCAACTATCACTCAGCTACATGGCCCACCTAGCATTTAAAAAGAAGTTCAGTTTACATAATGTTTTTTTTTTTTTATAAAAGCCAATTCAAAGAATTTTAAGCAGGCGTGTATGTCCTAAATATCCTTGTTAGGCTAAAATAGAATTAAAGGTCCTGGCCAGGATCCTGGGAGCATCCCAGATGTATACCTTGCACCATGATACCTGTAACTTGTGTATTGCTGTGCACTAATAGCAACCTGTGGTCATCAATCATCTGGTTCCAAATGACCTTGCCTGTCTTTCCATTGTAAACTCAACAGCTTATATTGCTGCTACCTCAGTCATTGATACGTCCACATGATAAATTGGAGCAATTGAATAATCAAATCATCTTGTTTATTAAAGCTACAGTAAAATCTATCTAACAAGTCATCATACATGTATTTTTTATTGAATTATTTTGCAAGAAACCATCGGAATTATGAGTCGGATTGCTCCTTTACAATCTTATCAAACTAAGATCATACCTTATAATGAATACAATATAAAATATTTTTAACAGGGTATCTAAAGAGTTAGAAAATGATGGAATTAACATACAAATTAATATAAGACATTAGAGCACAGGATAATGAATCAAAGTCATAATTGGAACCATAATTGGAAGCAACAAATTTTGTTACTTTGCCTCTAAATGTAGACAATGAATGAGAGCAAAAACATCGCAATGATCAAAAACACTATCCAACGACACAATTTAGATAATTATCTAGAAAAATGTACCACAATTTTTTATATCTGTTCAATTGTTTAATTTACATAGATTTTGATTTTAAAAACCACAGATTTCCGAAAATTCACAAAAGAGTCGATAATTATTGAACAAAATAGAAAAATAAAATCTCTTGTAAAAGTTTTCTCAGAAGTCGTGCATCATTAAATATATTGACATTTGTAGAAACTTTGTTTCATTATAAAGAGTAAATTGGTACATTCACTAACTACAAAAATTAGTTTTGAGATATAGCCCTCCAAAGATTAAACATACTCATAACTATACATGTACATTGTATGTTACTATTAGTTGCTAGCAACAAAAACTACATGTATGGATGGAGAACTATAGATGATAACTCATTCATTAAAAAATGTTGTTTCTATAGCAACAATATTACATGTACATAAAAAAATGAAAATTGATTATACATTTACCGGGTAGGTTAAAAAAGGATGAGATGCTATTTGATCCTACAGGTTATGTACACAATATGTTTTCAAACAATTCATGATAAAAGGTTTATTTCAACAAATGAAGTTCTTTGTTGTTTATAATATAATAACCATTAGAAAATGAAAATTGATTATTTATCTATTATAACCTTTCCAGTACATTTAAATCTAATCATAGGCACAGTCTCAATGAGGAAGTAGTCTGTACTTCCTTACGCTTGCATTACATATGTTCAGACTCCACATTCAACACTGTCAGGGTAAATACGATGATGTGGTCTTTATTATATTGCAATAAATGAGAAACATTTGGTGTGCGCAAAATGTGCACAAACCATTAATAAGTGACTATCAGGTGAATCTGAACATTAGTTTCACATTGCTCTTGTTGTGTTACCTGGCTCTTCAAGTTACCTCTAATAAAAAAAATATATATATATAAATGAATAAATTTCATGATAATCTGATGAGTCAAAATATTTTGAATTAATAAATAATTTTAATAATGCATTTGGAATACTTTATCGATGCAAACCACACGAATGATCAATCAGATCATTACATAAAGCCTCAGTTGAACACCATTAAGTTTCAAAAGTCGCAGATCGCAATAAACTCTAATAAATGATATTGCATTGTCAAACACATTCTAGTAACCTAGAAATATTAATTATTTTGTTAATTTGAAAAAAATTCAAGTGGCAAACAATGTGAATTACAGTACAGCCTCTTTTAACCGTACACAATGGGAAGCTGGATGGACATTTGGAAAATCCAATGCAATGCCATCATTTTAATTAAAACAAATGCTTTTGTCATTACCAACATTAGTGCGCCAGTTGTGTTCGTCCACCCTTGTGATTATTGCCTGATAGTTTGAGATCTGCCCATGTACATCCAGAAAAATAAAACTTTATAGCAGACTGTCCTGGTAATAAAATAATACGTATAAGGGATATACGGATAAAAGAGGTACCATGGATTACATACACACAAAAAGACTGTAAAATCAGAACCTAAATTTTTTGTGTAACTTTTTACTGAACAACTGGTTGAATTTCAATTAATTATACATCAAAGCTGCAAATTGTGGAAATCCATCTTAGATGACAGAAAAACATCACAATAAAACTGACTTTTACAAATATTTACAAGTCATACTGTTCCCTCATTTGCAGCTTCTTGCATCATTGTCAATCATGTTGTCAACTGATTTTTAAATCTTTGAAATACAGAGGAACTTTAAATATTTCACAAAGATTCAAAAACTATTGCTACTTTAATGTCAGTTGGTATTTTTATGGCAATTGTATCTTTGTGTATAATACTCTGTGGCATTTTGCATTTCCAAGTTCAAACTCAGTATAACTAAACATTTAGATTAGTTTTTATAAATACTTACATAGTAGTAAGAAAATAATGTCAACATGATTAGTTATATGGTACATAGCAGTGTCTGTACATAGATATATTGGAACTAATTGACTTGCGTGTAAGTATTGATCTTAGAGGGTTCTTTCTCCAAGTCTATAGGGCTATATCACTAAGCCTCTGCTGGTATCTTTTGGAGGTTCTACTGCACGATCTGTGTACTCAAGAGTTGTGAAGATGTAATCGAATCTTGTCTGAGTCAATGAAGGTTATTATGAGGCACTGCACCAGGAATCTTTTGGTTTAAAGTTAATGAAATATCATCTTTGGCTTACAGGAATCTTTTTTACACAGTACATATTTCCAGTGTTAAAATATCTCCCTGATGGCCAACCTTTTTTTCTCCTTTGGCCATGTAAAATCAGACATTTGTTAAACTTAAATCATCTTGATGTTCTGATTGGCTGAGGGCTTCAGCAATGTTCCACGGAAAGCAAGTTCTTTGTATGAGTGGTTATTTTCAATAACATATGAATTGAATAAGCCTGAAATGTAGTGCTGCATATCGGTGATAATTTCAGTCAGTCGATGCTGGACAAACGATAGATAAACAATAGTGTCATGAGTAGAATGTCATAAGTTACACATTGCCAGTTGTGGTTTTATTCGCATGTTTTTTTCACAATTCTGGGTATCAAATTATTATTAAACACATGATGGTATTATTCAAAGAATTTATTTGGAATGTCAGAAAAAAATGTTTTATTACATAAATAATCAATAATCATATGTTGTGCTGTCACTATCGTTGCATAGTGATATTCAAAAGATCAACCAATTATCATCTGCTAGCTCCTGAATGAGCAATATACTGATAGTGCAATATCATGATAGGATGATAAAATATAAATGGAAGAAATTATGGTGGACAATAGACACGTCACCAGTATTGTTATTAATGCTGTAAGAAATTAGAATAAATTAGAATGTTTGCCTGTAATTGTCACACAGTAAGAGTTTCTTGAAGAAAAAGTTTGATGAATAAAAGATGGACCCATTAGTAAGTACCCTTTCTTTCCTTGCCTGTTGACAGTCTGGGTCTTCTATGTTTGTTGACATATGAATACAAAGACGCCGACGTGGGCATCGGCATCAAGTATAGGACTGATGGCTCCGTCTTCAACCTCAGGAGGCTTCAAGCAAAAACCAAGGTTTCCACAGACACCATCAATGACTTCCTGTTTGCCGATGACTGTGCCCTTAATGCTGCTACAGAAGCTGACATGCAACACAGTGTTGCAAAGTTCTCTGATGCTTGTGATACTCTGGCCTCACCATCAGCACGAAGAAGACTGAGGTGATGCACCAGCCAGCTCCAGGGAAGCGGTATGTTGAACCGAACATCTTCATCAACGGGCAGAGACTGAGTGTGGTGGACAAGTTTACTTACCTTGGTAGCACACTCTCCAGAAACGCCGACATCGATGACCAGTTAACGCCAGACTCGCGAAAGCGAGTGCTGCCTTTGGCAGACTGTACTCAAAAGTCTGGAACAGAAGAGGGATCACAACAGAGACTAAGATCAAGGTGTACCGGGCCGTTGTTCTCACCGCACTTCTCTATGGCTGTGAAACATGGACAATTTACCAGCGTCATGCCAAAAAGCTGAACCACTTCCACACCACCTGTCTCAGGAAGGTTCTCGGCATAAAGTGGCAAGACAGGATCCCAGACACTGAGGTACTCACTGCGTGCTGACCTGCCCAGCATCTACACCGCCCTGATGCAGTCCCAGCTTCGCTGGGCCGGGCACGTGGCTCGCATGTCAGACCACAGGCTTCCAAAGAAACTTTTTGTTTGGCGAGCTACAGAATGGCAAGCGTTCTCAAGGTGGACAAAGGGAAGCGCTTTCATCGACACACTCAAAGCCTCGTTGAAAGCCTTCAACATTGATCACAACACATGGGAGCAGTCAGCGCAAGACAGAGGCCTAGGAAAGTGGAGATCAACTGTCCACCAGGGTGCCAAATCATGTGAGGCAAACAGGACGGCAGCAGCTGAAACGCGACGGCAAGCCAAAAAGAACAGAGCTGCCAACCCTGCAACAGTTGCCACCATTCCCTGTCCTCACTGCCCGAGACTCTTCCGTGCACGAATCAGCCTGACCAGCCACCTGCGCACCCACAGCAACCCGATGTCACACCCCTAGGGTGGATGATAGATAGATAGATGGTCCTCGTCGTATCGACGGACGAACAACATACGTTTCACCACCATATCTATCCCTGTCTGCTACTGTAGTCATATAACATCCCGACCAAAATAACAGACCTCGTCAATTTTCTTCCAAATAAGACAACTTGAGTTGCATTGAGAAATTGCATATCACATTTACGAAAGCAGATTGAGGGGCAAAACCCATAGGACATACATACATACGTACAGCAGCTGCCGTATGGCTTGTAAAAAATTCATGCCAATTGCTCCAATGCATTTTACGTAGGGTTAAACCTACAGTGAAATTCTAATTTATGGCGCCGTACTTCAGCGAATGGCTGGTGTATGGCAGATTTCTCGATCGCTTGGGGGGGCAATTGACACGATCGAGCAGTACGCCGCCTTACTGCGCTATACAGCGTCGTATGCTGTATACTTTTCTATTGGGCAAAACCCATACTGACTTATTGGTATCAAACAGAGCCTTGTGGCAAATCACAATATTCTAAAGAAATCAGGTGTGCAATTCCAAAGCTGTATGCAGCCGCACGGCAAATATGATAATGTGGGTTTATGATTGCCGTACGGCAGATTTGGCGTACAGCAGTTGTACAGTGGCAATTCGTTGCTGTGGGTTTTCCACCTTAGGGATAGACCAGGGATAAATGCAATAGTAGTTTGAAAGAGAACAAGAAGTCGTCCGGAACGCCGTAAATCTCCCCTTCCCCGATCAGGCCATTTCTCCGATCAGGCCATTTTTGAAAAGTAGGCCAAAGTGCTCAAATATCAAATCACACGAGGAGAGTGACATAGTCAAACAAAATGTAAAGTTTGGTGATGATAGATAATAAAGTCGTCCCAGGAGACAGATAAACACAAATTTGTAATAATTTGTTTTTAAAACACATCGTAATGTCATCAAAAGTAGGCCAAAGTACACCGAAATCTAATCAGCTCTGGAGAGTGGTACAACGAAGCTAGATATGAAGTTTGGTGACCATAGGTCAAATACTTCTCCCTGTAGAGTGGTAACAAGTTTTATTACGTAACGCTCGTAAGTTCAAAAGTAGGCCAAAGTACACCAATATCAAATCACGTGAGGAGAGTGATATAGACATACCAAATGTCAAGTTTGGTGATGATAAGTCATAAACTGTTCCCAGAAGACCCATAAACATAATTACGTAATAATTTGTTTTTAAAAACACATCGTAACTTCAACAAAAGTAGGCCAAAGTACACCAAAATCTAATCAACTCTGGAGAGTGGTACAACGAAGCTAAATATGAAGTTTGGTGACCATAGGTTAAATACTTCTCCCTGTAGAGTGTTAACAAGGTTTATTACGTAACGCTCGTAAGTTCAAAAGTAGGCCAAAGTACACCAATATCAAATCACGTAAGGAGAGTGATATAGACATACCAAATGTCAAGTTTGGTGATGATAAGTCATAAACTGTTCCCAGAAGACCCATAAACATAATTACGTAATAATTCGTTTTTAAAAACACATCGTAACTTCATCAAAAGTAGGCCAAAGTACACCAAAATTTAATCAGCTCTGGAGAGTAGTACAACACAGCTAAATATGAAGTTTGGTGACCATAGGTCAAATACGTCTCCCTGTAAAGTGTTAACAAGGTTTATTATGTAACGCTCGTAAGTTCGTCAAAAGTAGGCCAAAGTACAAACAAAATTTTTTGAGAGGTACTTTTTCCTCAAACGAGACATAATCAATTTGCAAATCAATAGCTCAAGTAGTCTTCGAGTTATCAGCCTGTTCATTTCGGACGGATGCACGCACGCACAGACGGACTGACAGAAGCAAAGCTAGAAATCTCCCTCCAGACTTCGTCCGGGGAGATTTAACTAAATAATAAATGTTGTTTTTCTTTCAAGACTTACAGATCACATTTATAATAGAATCAATAATGAAAATATGACCTTGTTACCAATGCTTGACGTCTAAAGACCCCACACATGCATACATGTATATCTTTACTCGGATGAGGAAAAATATACATCATAATGTAACCAGCCAGACATAACAAATGTATTGTATGTCTACAACAGTGAGTGCATAAGGTATTATGATATCAGCCCACCAAGGTGAAAACACTGTCATGCTGAGCTACTCATCATGCTAAAAGCTACACAATTTGAAACACAGGGAAACTTGCACAAAACCGGTATCCTCCTTTTCTTAGAAATGTTTAAGAAACGTATCCTTTTCTTGCACTAAAAACGCATAGCAGGGAGAAACCAATGAGTATGAAATGATACCTAAATACCCCTGTTATACCAATAATTGTTAGCTACTGGAATTTTCTTTTTAAAACTACCAAAAAATTATATTGTAGCATTAAGTCTAACACAATTAGATACATTTTACTTATTTTGCTTATGTTCCTGTTAGTCTTAACATCACAGATTAGGTTTGATTATTAAGATACTGTAAAAAATGATCATATGCATAAGGTTGCCACTTTGTGTTTTCACTGTTCTAGATACAGATAACAGAACAGATTCACATTTGTCGACAATAACCAAATAATCGCTTCCACCTGGCCTGGCTGTCTAGGTAGAGAATCCCCGTCTAGCCAACACGTGTTTTTCGTGTTTTCTATGCTGTTGAAAAGTGATAAAAAATATGTAAAAATGTGTAAAAAGTTTGTGCAAAAATGCAAGGGCTACACAGTGGCATAGTATTAGTAGATCACACCATGCGAGCTGCATTCTGATTGGTGGCAACTGTCTAGCAAGCCAGGTAATCATAGAAACATTATTACAGCATTGAGATTCTTGTCTCACACACTTATATTTCCACACACCCGATTTTCAATTGTACTTGCCCTTTGGCAGTATAATTTGTCTACCCTTAACCTTGTTAGGAAACAAATGACAGATCCAGCTCTTCAGAAAAAAGATGGCACAACCACTGGCTTATATTATTGTATTTTTTGTACTCACTAAACCTTGTGGATATGCCAAAACCCAATAAAATGAAATTTTGGGGATAAAAAAGGGAGGGGGTTACCTATACTAGAGGTGCTCGTATTAAAAAGCTAATTATTTTCTATTAAGTATTAATATGAAATTATACAATTGATACAACTAACACGAATACACTTCATTCATTCAATCTTACAATGTCCTACGGTAGCATTTGTAATAGTAAAATCTATGAACTTGAAAGTTTGAAATTTTAGCTGTATACATTGCTAATAGTCTCAAGATTTTGTAATCTATCACTCAAAATTTTATTTTGGAAAAGGATACAGGTGGGTGTGGACTCTGCGGAGTATTATACAGGTACCACACCTTGCTCAAACACCCACAATCAAATTCCATTCTTGTTTGTTTTAATCAAGAACTATTTTACTACAGCTAATACCGCAGGCCTTGAGGCAAGGCTGGAGAAACCACACATCAGGCCATCCTAGCTTGATTCTGATTGGCTAAGCTAAACACACCTACAAATACTAATGAGGCAGCTAATAAATTCAGTGAGGCGACTATTAATTCTAAGAAGTCTGTGATTTGAGCCGTTTGATCTTTTTTTCTCTCCAGTTACAGACTGCGGCTGTCGTTTACAGTAAAACTTGTCCACACTCACTGATTCACTAGAAATACTGTTTGGATTTTACTAATAGTTTACATCATAATGATGCAATCATATCAAACAACTCATTGAAATGTATTTTTGTTGTTGCTGCATGCTGATCTACTTGTATGAAGCAATCACTGCAATAAACTCTCTATGAACACACCATATTCTACACAAGAGAATCATTTCAGTTTAGTTTTACTGTATTCCTCTTCGTTCATTTCAACCTTCTAGAATAACACATTTCACAAAGATTTAAACTTTGAAAAGTTGGGTTTTAGAAATTCTGTCAATTAAAATCACATAGATCAGGTGTGCATTGTGCTGGTGGTAAAAAGATTCAAAATAGAGAAAGAAGATGGATTATAGGGAGCAAGTCCGACATCTAGGCAGGATGGTTTGGAAATCAATGCTTATTACATCAAACATTTTTGGCTTCTATGAGGTAGTTTTTACTTTAAAATTTCTTTTATGTAAGCCAAGTTTTTAAAAAACTTCTGTTGGTGCGATCTTTAAATGACAACTTCCATTATGTACTAGAATTCTAGAATGTATTTGAGCAGATCAAATGTTTCATAATCTTACAGAGCTACAAACTAACCAACAAACCAAAGTGTTAGGAATTTAAATAGGTGTTCAACAATGTGTATAAACATAAGATAAGTACTAATAAGATTGATATAGGAAAATTTGTCTATTCAGTTACACACCTAATGATCAATAGTGTTGAAATATTTCTAAAACAATAACCGAGTATAAATCCTAAAAGATATAACATAAGTATCTAAAATATTTAATATTGTACAAATGTACATAGAAAACTTAAAGCCCTACAATGGACCTGGTGTGACCACACAGCATGTACCATGTACACTACACTTGGTGGCTGATTGTTCTAGAATCACATTTCCTACTTCATTGATTCAACAGCTAAATGATTCAGAAAGTTGTCTGCAAATCGGTTCACATTATGATTGAGGTCCTTTCTTCACCACCCAATAGGTGTTGAGTCGGTACACAAAAATGAACCCGTCAACGTTCATCAAGGAACCGGAGAAATGGAAATGAACAAAACAGTGATCACCATTCTAAAGAGTGGCCCCTAATCCGGTCTGATATGTAGAAGGACTTCTACACCATTTAAAGTACATTGTACACTTGAAGGTGATGATTTTGCCAATCAAAATGAACGTACATGGATTGATGTTCATTATGTTACAGTTTAAAATATGTGCTACCTAAAAGTATAGATGTTTCTTTTGTGGCCGAGTGGATATGAAGCTGGCCTTGTGACCAGAAGGTTGTGGGTTCAATTTCCGATCAGGTTTGGTGGTGGGTCGTTGGGCAAACTCATCCATTAATTGTGACTTAAAAAAATACAAAAAAATCAACAGACTAACTAAACATCTTACAACACAATGATTAGAATCATAGATATATATGTTTCCCAGTGCTTGCGGATACATTTTCAAGCTTCTCTCTCTCACACATCTTTGGAATCGTATAAATTTCTTCCTCATGTAGGATTTGAACCCACGACCTCTTGATATAGACAAATAGAAGCTTAGGGTTGTAAAACCTATCTTCAGCTATGTCTATTGTGGTAGAAATATGCTTGCTAAAAAGATGTAAGAGAGAGAGAGAGAGAAGCTTGACAATTATTAGAAATAAATGGTTTAAAACGAGTCATACAAAAATATTCACCCAAACGTTATATTATAAATTGGGGACCTTCCGTAGAATTCTTTTATATTACCATTGCCGTAATATTATCTTTGGTGTAATAAATGGTAAACATAAAAGATCCAGTACATACATGTAGGAAACAAATAAAAATGGAAAAACATGCCTTTGATCTGACACACAACAAATTAATTGAGATATTTTGAAAAGTTTCCCTCTTTAAGACCACAAAATTAGAGCCAGATACCTCTTTATGTAGCTCAAAATAGCAAAGTTTTAGTAGAATGACCACAACAAAGTGTAGCAGAGTGGGAGTGTGGGTGTTTGGATGTCTGGCCAGTCAGGACGACCATCTAATTCTGTATGACTTGCCAGGGATAATTTGTCATGAAGGCTGAGTGAGTTTAAAAAGACTTTCGAAGCCTAAATTTTTATGCAGTAATAGTAAGAATGTATAAATCATGACAATGCAATAATGTAAACATTAGCCTACCAGCGTAATATCTTTTCAAATATCATAGCCTTAGTTCTATAAAAAAAAGATGGCATAGGTGCCCCCCCCCCCCTGGGTGGGGGGAGGGGGGGCCCAGGAGGCCCAGGCCCCCCCCCTTAGTATTTCAAAACATGAGGTTCCAGGGAGAAGAAATCTAACTTGATATGTTTCTGCAAGACGGTGTGAGGCCCCATTCCATTAGAAATTAGTATTTGTTTGGGTTGGGCCCCCCTTCTAGAAATCCTGGGGGCGCCTATGGATGATGTTCCTTTTTAACAATGAAACAAATTTATTTTAGTTGTATCTAGATTTAAGGTGGTGAGATTTTATAAAAGAATATGTAACATTAGTGGTAGAATCTAATGTGAAGTAGCATCTGAGCATTCTGATTTCTTATGCATGAAACTGGTAGACTTGTTTTGAGTTATGTAACTAGAAAAAATAGTTATGTAACAAGCAGAAAACCCATATTGAATCTGTCGATGTATAGGTAGACAAATTGCTTTCAAGTAAAAAAAAGCTCAATAGAAAAATTCAAGCTACCAAGAAGATGGACTTCTGGAAAATGGTGTCAGATTTCTATAAAATTCATTATGACTCTTTCTAAGTTCCGGCTGTATTATGTTGTTGTTATGACAGGATTAATTTGGTCTCATCCAGTGTATTTTACACATCATATTGGCCAACAAGATTACCTATGGGCATTTTTCTTGAAAATCCCTTTAAACATGTCCGCTTCGCTCACTGGTGGTTCTCTACACACAGGATATGTCTGATTAAAATGTCTTCCATTAATTAGAACAAATGATGTACATTTGTACATGTAAGCGTATGAGTTTTAGAGTCTATTCTCCATCTGCTTGGTTGACTTTTGATGTGCTTCTTTGTTGCTCACAGTTGCAGTAATTTTGTATTTCAAACGGGAAATCTTCATTTCGTTGCACAACCTCAACAAATGCTCCCTATTCTTGACATCAATATTTTTATCTTCATTTTACATTAAGTTTTAGAACAACTACCTTAAAGAATCTCCATTCCACCCATTAAACAAGTAAACTTTACCAAAATTCCAAGTCTAGCACTTCAATGGTGTACGCCAAGACAGAATACAACAGGCGTTTCTCTTGATTCTCTTTTAATCTATGACCAGCCGTATGAATAACTCACCTGAATCTAATGATATGAAGTAAGTCTCTAGATGCTGTAGAATGTACTAGTTATATAAAATGCAGCTTCTATTTTGTTGCTCATTTATTTACTACTAACAAAGAGCATTTTAAAAATAGCAGTAATTAAAAATATACGCACATTGACTAACTATAATTATATACAGAATACAGCCTAATAAATTAACACTTTTAAAGTTTGCATGTTTGGCAATTTCGGCTATCACTAGTGTCTTGCAGAAATGTTATCTGTAATAGTCTGTCTCAACAATAATAGTCTAGCCAACATAGCATCTTGTAATAAGTCACTCTAGAACAACAGCATGCATCTAGATTGTGTGTGCTCAATCTAAGACTCAACTGAATTATTGCAGATTTAATTTACAATGGAGCCATAAAGAGCCTAGTTCAATCTAGAGTCTAAAATTAGGCGCTTGTGGAGATAAGAAAGAGAGGAGTGTTCAAAAAGTACTAATATAACCCACTCCAATCTTAACTGGTTTAATGGCTTCATGGAACTTGTGCCATTTTAGGTAAAGTGACCACACCCAAAACATGCTTATACTCACACAACCATCCCCATGGTTTAATCATTTCTGGACAAACAAAGCACTAAAAAGAGTTTTTGTGGAAAATGGTCACTTAAAACATGCTATCACATTATAGGAGCTGTAATTCGATTATGGAAATGTTCAATTCATCATTCATGTATGTGGTCATATAAATGAGATTGACATGGTACTTCATCATGTCCTTTGTGATTGGGTAGGCTAGTGGAACTGTTAGAGGTGGGTCCAAACTGGCATTTCTGATATCACTAAACAGTCACGTTACAGAAGGCAATCATTGGGTAACAAAATCTTTTGATCACAGCTGTTTTTGTCATCATTTTGTAGGATTATTTTCATATCAATTTTACAACTGGTCCAACTTGTGATTAATTCCTGTGATAGGATTTGCTAGAGTTCGTACTTAATCATCTAAACTCACCCTTTTCCCCCATAACGTCCTTTGAACAAAACAGATTCCTACAAAAGTGACATCCTTTGGTGCATAATTAATAAGGGTAGTTAGAAATCATAGCTTGATTGTCCAAATTTGATATACAAGTAGCTACATCGAGTTTATGTGTATTATTCAGCATAATTTTGTGAAATGCAGTGCTGTACGTCGAAAATGTTACGTTATACGTACATAACATATGTGTATCGCTTATGTAATGTATTCTAAATGGGTCAAAGTTCATATAGTCACATCCAATGTATCTCCTGGTCTAAAAACTATTAGTTCACAAACTCTTAAAATCTGCTATCTTTACGGTGTAAATAATTAAGACAAACTATAGTCCATGAGTCTATAAGCTTGAGTGTTAACAGATAGGTTTGGCAAAAAAGGGTTTATTGACCGACAGATGACCACCCTATGGTCAACTGTGCAGGGAGTCACTGACCAACCAGTCTCTGGTCTCTGACTCAAACTGGCACATTCTGATTAATGTCTTTAACCACATTCCACCTACAGCAATTAGCCAACAGTCCACATGCTCATCATAGCTGACATGCATGCAGTCATTATCATAAGATCTTGTCAAATCATTTCAGTTTTGAACATTTTTAAATCTCAGGATCAAATTTTTCTAAATACAGTTAAAGACAATAATGACAGAAACTGTGTCTGATCATGAAAAATGAGTTCTGGCTAAGTACACTGAGATACACAGCACATGCGCTTGTTGATCTGAGAAGGTGACTGACCAGACAACAGGTCACATGGTGCGAGACGCTCCCATAAACCTCCGCTGATATATTGGCCATTGTCTGCCACAGTAAAAACAGAGCGTAAATCCATCCAAGACACAACCCGACACAGCAGTAAGATTCACATATAAACTTGACCGTGATACACACAAAATATATCAACACACATTCATGCATACCAACCATTAGTTTAAACGATCATTACATGTACATATATATTTACAGACTTTTACATTAGATTGAAAGGTAAGCAAATTTTCTTCTGTGGCAACTATTAGTGTAAGGATTACAAGTGGAGGGAGCCCATAGGTATTCATTACTTCGATGACATATATAATTCCTTACTTACATAAACTTAGCGGTACTTATTTACTTACCTATCACCGTATATAAATTAAAAAAAAACAAACATAAATACCACATCCATGTTTTTTGCTGTACCCCTACATCCTACTTTATTTTCAGCAATCTTTCCCTTATTTTTCTTACTTGAGATTGTACATTCTTTAAAAAGCTTTCTCATTCCTTTCAACCCTCAGTGGGCCCCACCCCATCACTCTATAGGCGAATCTAGTTTGATGCTTTTTTGACATTTCAAGCATCCATGACAGTTTTTACTAGAACAGGTCACATGAAAAACAAATGGGACTAAACTTTGTACACTAAAATCGAGCATTTCTGTCTCACTATCTGATACTTTTCTTATTAAAGTCTTATACACACTTATAAAGCACACTTTTTACACATAAAAACAAAGAGAATTATCATATATGATTATAATAGAAATAAAACAGATTGTATGGTATCTATTTCAAAATGAGCTTGAACATGAGCTTGAACATAAATTTCAATAGAAAAACATCAATCAAGTATTACACCTCATAGTCACTCACATTAATATCAAATAAACTGTTAGTGTCTTCAGTCAAACAGGAAAAAAATAATTACTTTGAAGTAAAATAATACAGAGATTTTTTTTTATTACCAGTCTACGCAATAATACTTTGCGAAATAGACCATGTTCAGAGCAACATATAATTACAGAGTTACCAATGTATTTTTTACATCGTAGAGATAGAAAAAAAGGCTAAAGAACACTGGAAATGTGACAAACTATATCAGTTGTAATGTGACTCCCTTACAGAGGTGGTCAACAACTGGTTGGCAAGTACTGAGGTGGCGACAGTGAATATTTGTAGGGTTCAGCACACTTCATAACATCTTGCAGCATCACACTAACCAGCCAATGTCAGCTAATACACATGCCCACTAAAAATAACACTTAAAAATATTACATTCAACGTGTTGAAATCAATGTTAAAACATGTTCAGTTGAGACATTACAGGTTTCATTCTTCATGATAACATGCCTACATAACTATATCACAAACCCACTGCTAGGATCGAAACCAGGACCACTCGCTGACGACTACCAATGTGATGCTTATTAATCCATGAGAAACACTTCTCTAATGTCAAGATACTTTCAAACAAATTCACAATGAACATAAAGAAGCACAACGGCCATTGTGTACCAGGTTTGCAGGTCCAGATTAATACTAGCTATTTCATTTAAATAACTTAGCATAATTATCCTCATTGTCCGTCTACAGGAATCTTCCTTATACTGTACATAATTCAGTGTTACAATATCTACCAGTGGGTTGGATTAATTGTGTTGCAACTTAAATCAATAACCTTTTTTCTTACTTGGTCGAGATTGTACTATACGTTTGATGTAACTGAACCTAGAATTTTTATGATCCTTTCATTGGCTGAGGTTGTCAATAGTTCTCCATGAAGATTTGGGGCTTGGTGAGGGTTTTTTCCAGTTAAAATATTGATTTGAATTATAAGCCCAAAATATTTGAGAATGAATTATGCTTTGTGCCTGATGATTGACAACTTTTGCTCTCTTTGATACATCATTTTGAATAGTATATTCACCCATATCCTTTGTTTTATGTTTCATTTCTCTGACATAGTGACTTTTTATCAAATTACAATTACAATTGTTGATAAAAAAACAAAACAAACTATAACCATCAAAAGTTTATCATTTAAATAGCACGTAGAACATTTGTAGAGGTCAAGACGATCGAGATTAGACATATTCTAAAATATGTCACCAACTGGCGACCAATGAAGAAGGTTATCTTGTCTCTGAGTACCGTCATGACTGATTTGTCAATGAAAACAAACATCTGGAATTGTCATACAGTTATATAACATTTGCACTGTTCAGTTGAACGTTTACATGTACTTTTTTCAAAACGCCTGTGTGTGTGTGTGAAATTGAATATTGAAAACTTGATGTAAATAACCAACACCGTGGCAGATTTCCCATTTGATCTTGATTTGATTTGAAATTAATCTGGAACTGAATTAATTTTAGAAACTACATTTCCACTGAATATAAGGCACATGTAGTCCCATAATGGTTAAGAAAAAGAGGAGCACCAGAATTATATCTTGATGAATTTGATTATGATTTGACAGAGGCTGCATCATGTGGTGTCAATGAGTGCGTTACTGAAAGATAATTGCTGGCTAATTAGTACAGCCTCTGGCTAGTGTCTGGTCAGTGTCTGTAAAAAACTTCTCAGGATACAAGAGATTTGGCTTTTTGATGTTCGGTGTCTGAGTGATATGGTCATTGATGATGCTCTTGCTGGAAATTACCTGTACTATTAAAGTAAGTGCAATCAATGATCAATATAAAAAAAGAAATAACAAGTTTTGGTATAGTATTCTGACTAGAGTCTACAAAACAAACACAGATGTCTGTCTGGACTGGTCAAGTGGCTGGATGTCTATGAGATAAGAAATTCTTCAGGAATGTTGGAGGTGGGTTGGGGCAAGGTGTCAAGGCATGAACGTTTGACTAGCCATCATATTTGTTTTAAATATAAACTGTTTGATCATAAATGGCTAAATAGCTAAATATACTTTAATAGCCAATATTAGAAAAAGAAGAAAAACTGAAGCAAAGCAAAATAAGTTATGTAATTCTTCCCACCTAACATGACCCTTTCCACCAGATATTTTCGCAGCACTACTCCGGTATTAGTACATCTGTAGTGCAATGATTGGTACCTTGTTTTCTTCAACCTGAGCTACTTTGGAGAGTTATTACTGACACATTGGTAAACATTAAAAATAGCTGTCATAAATATTGACTTTAGATGACATAAAGATGTACCTGTAGATGTATACATACTTAGCTCCTGATGACAGTAATTAGGGAGAAACCAGAATCAGTAGGCATCTCCACAATGTTCCGGCTAAAAAGACTTTACGTAAAAAAGTAATCACATTGTTTGTACAGCCAGCAGAATTGCTAAAACCACTCGTGTAAAAATGCACCTTGGATAAGGAATTATTTAGTAATTACCTTTGTAAATTACAATTTCAATAACTTTTAGCAGTATCTTCCACTGTCAGGATGTGGATAGGAATCCTGCCAATGCTTTCATCCTTATGTCAACATCATGTATGACGCCAGCAACTATTGACAGCCTCTAGATCAGCTAGATGACATCATCATTGTACAACTGTAAATGTGCTTGTCACACTTGTCATCTCGTTTTTCATTTTATACTAGTCTTATAGGAAAACAATATCTAATTACTTTTAAAATAACAGCTTAGCTAATGGGACACTGATGCAAAAAGTCAAATCAAATTCAATCTAGTCTAGTCTAGTCCAAGCTTGCTTATCATCTCAATTCTTTATTTACACCAGTAAAATTGCTGGTAAATGGTTTGAATGAGACACTGATGCAAAAAATCAAACTGGTTTTCAAATTCAATTCTTACACTAGGTCATTGGCTCGAGAGTTGAGAATGATATTCATTATGTACGTATTGCTCAAGGATAAAAAAAAGGATAAAAAAAGAAAAAAAAGCACTGTGAATTAGTATAAACAAACCATATTGAGAACATACCATAGTACTATAACCATGATATTAGAAGGATGACACTATCAGATACACATTTTACCGCTCCCATTGGGCTAGACAGCAAGTCAACAACCCTGAGGGAACCAAGCCTCTAGACATCATGTAGACATGGCACCCACCATGGCGGTCTTACAAAAACCTATTACATCCACTTTCAAAAGGAAATAGGTAGAACACTTCGATGGGAAGAATTCGCCATGGAAACCTCTTCATGGGAGCTGCCATTCACACACTCTGAAGCATTTCCAATTGCAAATAACAGCTTGACTTGAGGTAGACCAAACCACAGCCAACAGCACTTATGAGTAAGTAAATGCAATAGATGACCACTTACAGCAAGTATTTCAGTTATGAAGTCATTATGGATGTCATTACAAAGTAACACTTGTTTATAAGTTTTCACTTTGTAACCAATTACTTTGCAATTGATGTATTTCACGTTAAACACTTTGAGTTGCAGAAAAGATAAAAAATACCAGGTGCTCCTACAAAGAAATGTCTTACATAATAATTTTAATTTACACACAAGTAGTTTCAGTAGAGAAGTAGACTCTTTTAGGAGGGTTGAAGTGGTCTCTTATTGATGTTTTGGAACTGGAAAAAATGCTTAATTGTTGAGATGGTCACGTAATAGAGGTGGCATAACTTAACTGGAGGTTATACTGTATGCAATTTGAAATTAAAACCACTTCACAACTTTACATACTACCCGGTACCAGCCCACGAATATTCAATAGAAATCCACATTTTTTTATGTTGATAAAGATGAAGTATGAAGCACGGTAATACATCATTGCCAAACAATATTTGTTGTCCAACGCTTGTATATTGGCTTCAATTCCAAAACATATTCTTGAAGTGAAGCGTCCATCTTGCTCTGTCAGGGCAGTTAGTAAATGTACCACCTTCCTGTGCACAGTGCAATGATGTGGCCAATTTAATGTCTAGCACAAAACCCATTGATAATAAACAGGATTCCTGACTGTTGCTGACAAATTATTTATTGAGACTTTCATATTCATGTATAGTTAGATTCCATCTGTGTTGCTGTTATTAGGAGGCACAAGGTGAGGAATGTTGTGGGGACATGTACAAAATGTAATGTTATGTATATATCTATGTTATGAATGGCATCACTTTGGACCTATCAGCATCTTACCTTGCTGCTGTCAAAATACATGCTCAATTACGACGGACAGTAAGACATCCTCAGAAACCCACCAAGGTGCTGTGTGGTCAGTTGACTAGAATTTTAGTACATTCAGATGGTCAGCATTATTCAATAACACATGCAACAATCAGTATGGGTCCAATATGAATAATTTCTCATGCCACAATAGCATCAGCCTAAATTTCAGGATGGCTATTATAATTGCACTTTATTGTTAGTTGATACGAGGAAAATGTCCAGTGATAGCTTCCCTTGCTTCTGACTACAGAATTGCAAGATCTATTTTGTAAGATGGCATGTGTTCCTTTTGGAAACAATTAGGAGGTGAGATGTAGAAGAATGCTAAACCAGTGTAAGTGTCAATCAATACAAAATGGTGTCAATCACTGTAAACTGTGTAAACTAAGTGAACCTTGCGAACATAGTGACCCAGTGACACAGTGAACAAGTACAATGTAGCCTTGCTCACAAGCTACAAGTATTTTAGAAACTATATTTCATAACTGTGTTGATGAAGATTAACTTCTAATAGCAAATTATCTTCACTGTAAGATGCCATGATAATGCCAGTCAATCATATGCATTTCTCAAACTCAAATGCAGTTAGGTACCAGTTTACCTACCTCAATCAAATTTGATAAAAATTGTCCAGGTAATCATTCTGTACGTAATGACTAATGGCTGCAAGTGTAAAAGCCTCTCACTTGCAACATCTTTAATACATAATAGTGTTAGTTTTAATACATGCAAGAGTGTAAGATGCAGAGTTACCAAGAGCTACCAAGCCTTAATTTATAACAGCGTATCTATAACCCGTAACCTAAACCTACACATCTACATGAGCAAGCCACAAAGGTGAGAATGTCGAGTCAGAACATTGACTTGGTTGAATAAACCGTATAGCAATTTATTACACGCCCTCACCATTACATTTGAACAATTAAGTAATGCACTTCGGCAACATTTATAGCAGGTTATATAATTACTGCAAACAAATGATCACATGGATCAGCTTCCAACATCATCCTCTACAGTCCACACTAGAGATATCAAAATCGGTGAACATTGACATCGCTAGTCCACAACATACTATGTCCGCTATGTGTATCAATCACTCAATGTCTTGACTTTTATAAAAAAATAGATTAAATATGAAAGCAGTTATTTCATGAAGTAATAATGTTCTCTAATGACTACAAAGTTACGAGTTAAAAAGTAGAAAATAATCAAAACCTCAAATTATCAACTTGTAAAAGTATACTTCGATCTTTTGATTCTAAATTCAATTTTCCCCATATGATTGATCGGCTGATTGATTCACTGACTGTATCTAATATGTCCATTCATCAATCCAGACACATTCCAACAAGTATTACACCTTTTCTTTTGACATTACAATGCAATGGTCTATTAGCCGATATTGTTATTATTTTCAGCACTGTTTAGCGCCTACATGACATTCTCTGTTAGTGTCCTGCTTCTGACTTGAGAAAATAGTACATCAGAAGATCAGAGAAAGCGCTCCTCCATATCTGCAGACAGCACGCTGTGATGAGTTGTATGGATTGCGGTCTTCACCTTCATAGTTATTGTCACTATTTTTTGTGATAATTATTTACCATGTACATTCGTTGTATATCATCTAGATAATTTTCTGTTCATAAAGTTCTGGCAAGTGGTTCCGTAAAGAACACATCGAACTGAATCTTGTGTTTTTTTAAAAGAGGACTGATTAACATTTTTATGTGAAAACACAGAAATAGTTGACATTTTGAAGTACATATAGATCTGACATCTTTATGAGGTACAAAATACAGGGCGTTTAGAGGCAGAAATCAGGCATTGGACAATTTGTTGATAGTGGCAACTGGCAACATGTACCAATGTGCACTTTTTAGAAGACCAGTCAACATGACCATTGACCTGATGTTGACCAAAGCTATTAAATTAAATAAACAAATCAAATTAATGGGGTTTCTTTTGAACTGAGACTACTTCTGTAAGGGAACCACCTTTGTAATGTTCTACTCTGTAATGGGACCAGTTTATTAGTTCGACCACTTCAATTATGAGATCACCTTTGCAATAAGCTCATCTTTGCAATTGGACATACTTTAGTATTTCTGTAATGGGACTACATGTACATCTGATTCTGTAGGGTAAGGGCACTTGTGTGAATGAATATAGTCATTAAAATATTGATACACCTCTTTGAATTTAGTCTCTACATATTGGGACCCCTTCTGTAATAAATACCACCCCTGTAATAAGTAAAAAATTGTCCATGTACTATCTACGATGTATGCTACATAATATGGGCTTTTTTTTGGTATGCTCATTTTGTGGTAACCATTTGTCCAATGGTATAGTAGTAATGCCACATTAACTAGAAATGGATCACAACCAGTTCCGGCATGTTTTAACATCAATTAGCAGTATAAACTTCCTTTTATGATTTTTCATTGGATTGCCAATTATGGCTCTATTATAGGCATGACATAAACTTTAATCATCGCTTATGCTCACACGTTTTACGTAATCTTAGACCAGTTAACACTGTGACTCCAATGTTCAACATGCATAGATGTAAATGCCAGCTTTAGAAATATAAACAGTGAAAGAGATTGTCGATATTATATATAACCATAGGTCGTATAAACACCAAAAATGTCCAGTCTTGTGACTCTTGTCTAAAGTTCATTCTTGGAGGGATCAGAAAGTTTGGGGTCATAACATTCAGAAGTTTTCTTCAAAACGTCAGACATAGGATAAGGCAAATCGAAACACAGTAGTTTCTGTACCAGCTTAAAGCTGGTGCTGCGACCAACAATCCTACATGTAATTATATCTAACCATGGGACTACCTCTGCATCTTAGTACTCTAATCATGTGTGTATACAGCTTCTCATTATTGACAAAGCAAATTGTTTCTGTCTTAAAATTCAGCCAACATGTTCAAAATGTTATCAAATACAGCGGTACAAATATAGTAATACTCTCTGTCAAGAAGCTTCACTAGAGTTTATGTCCCCAGTGGTCACCTATGCAAAGTGACAGCAGCAACAGCAGACGTCAGCACTAGACTAGTCAGCCACATATAAGTCTCAGCATCTGGATCACACTGAGAGAATTCGTGGAGCTGGAATGTGGTGAAATGTGGAGTGTACAGCATTACAACATGCTTTTCTGAAATGTACTCATGTGGATCCTTTGAACGTGTTATAATATAGGTGTATATTGGACTATTGAACTTACCAATAACTACGAAGATTGGAGAAACAAAACTACACAAGACTGTATTCTAAATAGATGAGGTCATTTTGATACCTTAAAAACACCACTTTGAAAATTCTTTGATGATGACTTAAGAGTTAGACAAATACACTACAAAGCTTATTTTTTAAAAGAAACGAAAAAGAAGTTGAACGGATTCAAAACTAGAATCTGTGAAACACAATTTACAAAACTAGCTGTAATACAAGGTAATGTTCTCTAGATTTAGAATGCATATTTTGTGCATGCTTTTCATTTTTTCAACTTTAAAGCTGGTTCTATATTTACTAGATTAGTTTCATTCAAACCATGCTACAGATTACTTCAATATATGGTATTGTTATAGTTTGAAAATCATTAAAAGGAAAACTTTACCAAGTTAAAAAGTACTTCAAGTGTTAATAACTAAGTTACAAATTGAAATTCCATTGTCTTATTTCATTGCAGGTTTGAAAATACAACTGATTTCGCAAATAGAGTTTGTGTTGGATGTGATGCAGAAAAGCCCAGGACTTATCTGGATCATGTGAAAATTTTGATACAAATCTGCATGAACAATGATGACTATGAGCTTTTGTTGGCATAACATATTGTTTCTAAAAATTCTTCAAAAGCTTCAATACAGCAACAAGTGAGAAATAAACAAACAATTTTGATGGACTTTTATATGTTGGATAAAGTAACATCAATATCGTTTAATGATTTGATAATAATTGAATGTGAGAAATTTTAAAAGTTTCTACAATTGATAAAATACAAGGTAAGTCTTTTTATTCTATACACTTTGAAGCTATAGCTACAAAGGGGTTTTAAAATTATTATGTATTAGGAATTACTTTTTTGCATTTTGTCTTTTTGTTTGTGTTGTAATATCAATTAAAGTAAACCAGTACATTATGGGTAAAAATCAGAAAAAAAGAAAAATGAGATTTAGTATTTTCATTTTTCTATCCAACATGCTAAAGCATCTCCTTTAGGAAAAAAATTTCTTCTAAAAAATATCTACCCGATAATTTCCCCCCAATATTTTGGTCTGAATTGTCTCTATAATTTTAGTTGCGCTTGTGCAAAAAAAAAAAAAACAACACAAAAAACAAACAACAACAACAAAACATTACAAAAACAAGAGCCTGTGGTGTCCAAAATCAAGGTGTTCTTATATATATGTATATAACTATTTATGAAAGTTAGAAAGTTAATATTTACCCAAATTGTATTTTAACTGCTTCATTCAGATGTGACCATTATTATATTTCTGTTTTGT
>CM032667.1:29532849-29599079 GCA_019095985.1 Streblospio benedicti
ATAGTTAACCAAATATATGAGAAAGGTACAAATGTTTTTTTCATGTTTTTTTTTCTTTCTGTGATGGTTGCAATTTCTTCAATGTGTCTATCGGTAACAGTCACTTCACTAGTCCCTTTATAATGGAGCTTTAACTTCTCATTTACACTCAAGATAAGCAGAAAACAAATAATCTATATAAATATATTTGTACATATGTATATAGTTAGCTTTAAAATGTTGATATTCAACATATTGTAACATAGTTGTCGATGGTGATCAAGTATATGCGTGTTCAATGTATTACAGACATATCAGAAAAAAACATATATGTAACTGCTATACATGTACACATGTAGAGAGTAAATGTACGTGTAGTTGAACTTTATTCATCCATTGAGTTCTTTTTACAATCTGTCCATCTGTCTACCAGCGGATGAGTGCCACTTGTGGCACATGCAGGGTTTATTATCAGGTCCATTCACTCTCAACATGTGCTATACTTTAAGTAATTTTAATACAGTGAAACAGTCAGAGGTTGAAATATTTCTTTCCTTGCAAGTGTGATCTGAGCTATTGGCTGTATCGGGATACATTAGTAAAATCATTGTTCTAAAACTGAGGGAGGCAGCAAATTTACTACCTGCTTTCACAAAGCAAGATGGACGCCAGATGTAACACGTATTAAATGGTATTAATTTCAGTGGCAAATTGACCACCTAACCATGCTACATTTACATAGTCTACCTATAAATGGATTCTGTACTGTAGGTTACTTATTATATTTGCCCTCTGTTATTTATTAAAAGTGCCTTTCATATGGAACACATGTTCAACGTTTACTAGTCACAGCTGGTTAACAGAAAAGTCATTATTTTTAAAAACTCAAAACATCATTTTCTGGTACTTATAAGTTTTCAAACAAAATATCGAAATATGAAATATAATCAGTCCGGTTTGAGGTGAAGTACAATACAGGTACATAGGTAAAGATAGATTCATGTTACAATGAGGAAACATTAGATATATTTTAGGAAACGTACAATTACTAATTAGCAATAATAAATCTTGGTTACATCTGTGATAGGCTTCTTGTATGTTGTGCCCCATATCATTAAATTGTTAACACTACATTCCTTTGGATGAGGTAGTATTTGATTTGGAGTCTTTGACAAACAAAGGCTATCATTTCAAAATTTCATTGAAATGCTGACCATTCAGTACAATATGGCAATAAAAGTGACCACCAGCTTAGTAATATTTACAGTTAGTATACTTTTTCATTTTGATATACAACATTTATTCATGAAATTTCATATATAAAAAATCAAAATAGTCAGAAAAAAATTACAACGTGCAATTTAAAAATGTGATCAAAGACCCAAGTATGGTTAAGATGCAATTATAAGGATAATCGTATGTTATAGTATTGAGATCATCATATCTCTGCGCGAGTGGTATCTTTGTCTGCACAAACGAGCATTAGCTTGCACCGCATTTCTTTGAACGCCCCAGCATGGACTACATACGTCGTAGTATTGTATTTGTTATGTTAATGAGTGTCGGACGTATATGTGAGATTCAGAATTTATATTTTCATCAACAGAATCTCAAGTCTGCATAACACTGTAATAGTCCTGTAAGTGTGAAGATTTGATTTGAGATGTTACTCTATATCTTATGGCACTTTTGGCATGGTACATTTTGTACAAAAATGACCATGGACTAAAGTGGTTCATTTACACTTGGACAAACGCATGTTTCTCACAGTTGATGATGGGAAAACTGCAAACCTTTTAGGTTCATTATCATTCATATGAAAGCTATAGGAATTGGTCTTGTCATAAAATCTTGTTTGTTTATAAACAGCAAAGATCGTGTCACTAAAGCAATGCCTATTTCCATAAAAGTTCTATTTGAGTGCAAAACATGTATGCAATAGTATAAAATATGCAAGTGACAACATTTTCAACCCCAGACTAGTTTTCATTGTAGCCATTTGTCAACCATGTTCAAATATTAACATTCTGGTAGTCAACTTTTAAACAATTCTACCATACCCAAAATTTGTCAGATGATAAGATCAGAAATCAAAATATAGAGAAAACAACCAAAACATATGACGACAGAACCTAATAGATACTTTTATTAATCTGTTATGCAAATCATGATAATCAAGTCAAAATTATGAATTTAGCAAAAAAATAGATTAATTTTTTCCCTTTCTGTACTTAAGTCATGAAAAAAGCCGAACTTCCCATAAAAAATAAGCTAAACAACTTAACTCAGGACCAAAAGGCAGAGAAACACTAGGAAGCCTTTGAAACCACATTTATTATGTTGACAAATGAGGTGTAATGCCAGGAATATATGTTTATGATTATTTTATGCCTCCAGCAAGTCTACTTCAATGGCAAAATATACACATAAAGGTGCTGGAAGCTCCAATGAATGCTTAAGACCAATATTTTGATAAAAGTGCTACATCAAATACAAATATATTTAGGGAAAACATGAATATTGATAAGACAAATCTTATATGCTTTTTCAAACCTCTTTAGAACATTTGTTAAATACAATGTAACCATCTTATCCAAAATGGGGACAAAAAGAAATTTGAAGATGGAATCCTGGCAAACCAACATGTCAACGTTTAACTTCATTCATACAGAGATTGTTGTTCACTGTTGGTGGGTTTACACTTTCAGCATTCACTAGGAGAAGTTTGAAACATAGCCCCAAATTCCACCAAAAAATCCTGAATCTACTACTGGAGGATCTACAAGTCACTAGATATGCTGATATCATGATGAATGAAAAAAAAGCAAAAAAAAAAAAAAAAAAAAAAAGAAAACAGAATAAAATATAACTAAAAAATAATCAGCCTTCTAGTGTGATTATGGTCTTTAAACTTAATCTCAAACTTGATTTCTATCATGGACACAGTATGACTCTTAGATTACTTTTTGTACTTTGGAACATCTTTGAGATAATAGAATGAACATGCACTCAACTTTTATTGAATCATTTTTCGGAATGCTATGCACATTGTCAATGCTTATCGATTTTATAGCCTCTTCATTTCCATTAATATTGAGAAAGATGATGTGGCATGTGTTAGGGTGTGACTATGGGATGAGGAAAGATGACATGTATATACTACTATTGTAAGTCCCTACATGGGACAAAATATACAGAGCTTCCAGATACTTTTCAACTGAAAAGAATTAATAAATTACACATTCCAACTTGTAAATACTGGCTTTTTAAATGTCTCGAAAAATAGACATTGAAATACATGTAGTTCAACTGGCAGATGTAAACTTTCAGAAAAGGGGGCGGGGTGCATACTAGGGTTAGCAACCAGAATTTCAAGAGATCTGTCCATCCAAATGTGTCGGGCGATGTTGAATATCTTATCAGGTTGGGGTAGGAAAAATGTTGGTGTGGGGGTAGAGAGTGGAAAAAAAGTTTATGTGGGGGGCAGTGACTGTGGGGGTAGGGAGACCTGCCAGTTTTGTACTTGCTTTCTTCCCATTGTAAGGGTGTATAGTTGTTTGATAAATATCATGATGAGTCACCCAGTGGAAATGTGGATATATTTGGTAAACAGTTGAAGACTGTGGCGCACAATAACCATTGATGAAATCACTTGACATCATTTATCATGCAGTTCAACCACCATGTTTGTTACAGTGTGACTGATAGGTAAACCACTAGATACACATTACTTTATGTTCATAGCAGAAGATGATTGAGCTGTCCCAGGTATAACAAACAAGCTCATTGTGAACATATCAAATGTCTGCAGGGAATAATAGATGAAAGTTATTCCATATCTATGATAACTGACCTTTATTGTGTTGGACAACAATCAATATTAATATATGCAATAAGCTTCAAAATGATACATAAACATATTTGTAAGCCCAATATGAAATATAAAAATGGATTTTTCAAATTATGAGATACATCATTGTATAGGGCATGCTACACAATAACACTAACAATATTTCTAGGCCTAAATTTGAAGCATGGTGACTAACGGTCCTGATCATATCAAATAGTCATTCCTAGTAATTATCTGTGGTAACGATTGATAAAATTATTGAAAACAGAACTTTACTTATATTATAAAATCACAAGGTCCTAATTATACATAAATGACAAGATAATGTTTCACTGTACTTGTTTTGTACAACATTGACCACTTTGTTTAAATTGGTTTGCCAAGATGATAAACTTTAGCCAACTCTGCCCTCTCTCACTTGACCCCAAGTGATAATTGGCAATCATCATCCTGGCCATTTCTGGTCATGTTCCCACTAATCATATAACGTAAAACCTTCATAATGAGGCGACTCATATTGGTTATTTTATCACCTATTTACTTATATCAGAGAATATAACTTCAAAATCATTTTACAAAAATGATCATTGCATGGAAACCACTTGTGAATATGCAAAGGGTCAATTCAGAGAGTGGTGTCATCAGGAAGCGGTCATTTGAGGTCTTAATAGAGATGATCAATGGCCAAATGATAACCTTGCCAGAACATGTTACTACAATGTCATTTAGCACTATTATAACATCAATTTTAGGTAGGGCACATAACGTACAAGATGAAAAAGGTACATGGTTTCAAAACAGGCCTGAACACTAGGATTCTATAGCTGGTTGCTTGGATTTATATACTACCATCATGATTGTAGCACTAGATGTCCACATCCACATGGAAACCCATACCAAATTTAAGCAATTGATACAAAGAAAGCACTTGGCTGAACTAAGCTTCAAGTGGTCAGGGCTATCCTTAAAAATGTTTAGCCCTACATAGTGCCCAGAAATTAATAAAGCATGTAAATTTTATCGATCCTCATATTTGATAAAATTAGAAATCAACTTAATAACATCTGGTTGCGAGTCAGAGACTTAACCTCTACAAAACACTTGTGAATGTTAGGAGACAAGCGAACATAAGACATTGTATTGGCACCTTTTCTCAGGGAAAGAATTTCTATGACTTTTGTTCTTTACAAATTTATGTGCTAAGACAAACACAACAGTTGTCCACATCCAGTAAAAATTCTAAGAAAAATGTAAAAAAACAAACAAAAAAAGTGCAAAACTTCGTCTTTTGTAACTTGGCCTTGTTTTGTGCTAAATGCAAGGAAAAGTCTACACTTGTATGCTGACTGTCATGAAAAAATTGTACACTCTCAATTAATTAAAGAACTATATTTCCCACGTACATTTTTGTAAATATTGTGAGTTACACAAGAGAACTTTCACTATGATACACTAAAATCAGATATTTTTTCATCACTTTACCCATTGTCGGTTCACAGGTATCTCTTTTACACTATCCATAGGTCATGTTATAATATCTACCCATTTTCTCGGGAATTTCATCAAAATTTGGATTGGTCCTAGACAGCCTGAACATCAGTGAGAAAAACAACAAACAATCAATCACACTCATTACATTGTGCTTACCAGTGAAGATTAATAGCTGAACCAAAATTATCCTTATGTTCCAGTTGGCTTAGGCTTCAGAAATGTTCCCGTTAAAATGAAAGACTTGAATGAGAGGTCATTTAAAAAAACTCATGAATTGAATAATAAGCCCGAAATAGATCAGAATGCACTTTACCAAGACCATCAATACAATTTAATTTCATTGAGGCAATTTTCCATTTTGTTTTACTGAGCTTACTGATCATCAGCCCAATTTCAGCTTTTGTTAAAAAACAAATTGTAATTTAAATTGGTTCAGATCGTGTAACAAACAACATTATATGTTTTTTTAAGAACATTTCTGAAATAATTAGTAGCACACCAGCATTTCTCACGATGTAGATTCATTTGTACATTATTTTTCATTTTATATCCAATAGAGTTCTGTCATCTGGCCTAAGTTCTACAGGGTCAGCTCATCCAGAGATATTAAAACTTAAACATCAATATTTCCAATCATTGTCAATATATTGTTAGTTGTTATGGTGATGGGTTCAAGTCCCAGTAGAGGTTTTGAGAATGACCTTATATAGACTAGGGGAAAACTCACGTTTATGTCTGTATGATGATATTGCAGAAACAACTGATGACAAGTTAGAACCACAACTGATGTGTCCAGCAGCCAGACTGACCAGTGGTCATCACAGATTGGCCACTATTCTGACGACCTGCTGTTACCATGCTACCTTTTACTCACTTTGACAAGGTAAGAGTTCCCACTTACAATACAAACCACATAAGTCTTTAAGGTATAAGATGAACGCTTAATCTTTGTATATTAAAAGTTAAATAGGCAGATGGGATGCCATTGGAAGACCATGGAAAGGTTGAAGTCTTGCAAGGGAAAGCCAGCAAGTGTTGTACACTTCCTCAGGAGGTCAGACACATGACAAAAAAAGCATGAATACTCAACATGATTAGAGTTCTTGCAAATTGCTAATCCATGAGGTTTGCTGGCCATCTATGATGATGACAGGTAATTATATGTAGTAATTGATGATGATTATCTTGCATAGGTTAACTCGGCACTCTACTGCATGGTCCGCGGCAAGCTGTGTATCGCCCTCACTGTCGCCTTCATCACCACCCTCACCATGCACATGATGCTCTTTGCCATCCTCGTCGACCATCGCATCACGTCATCATCTTCATCGCACATCGAGTCAGCCCTCAATGACAATGGCTTTGATAGCAACTTCATGGAGGGACGAGATACACCGGACAAACACAGTAATGAATACTTTAAAAACAATGTTCCAGACATTGGCCGCGGAAAGGAAACCTACAAAGTGCAGTTGCTCATGAACAATGACGAGGATGAAGGGGAGGCAACGGACCTCGTGGAAAAGGTGAAGTTGAGTCAAGGTGTTATGGACACAAGTAATGGGGACTTGAGCAATGGTGGAAAACGTATCCTTGCTCAGGCCGAGTACGAAATGGAGCAAAAGGATAAGGAAGGGATCCAGAGACATATTGTCAATGAATTCAAGTACCCAGATGATAGACCTCTGGATGATGATTTCAGTAAAACAACGCCGTTTGCACCAATAGAGATAAAAATTCAACATCAGATACAAATAGACATGGATGAGTTTCAAGGGGACACAGAGAAGCAGGAAGCTTCTGTTGTCAAGAAAAACAAAATTCTGAGTGCTTGGATCAGGAGAGACACTAAAAAGCAGAACAGCGACTCACCGTCATTGAGGCAGCAGAGCATGGATAATGATCTTGTAGACCTTGATGTTTTGCTTGGCAAGACAACGCCAAAGTCTGTGGAACATTCCGCCACGGCGAAAACTATCAATTTGCGGTCCATCCGTGATGTTTCTAGTCAAAATCATCACATTCCTGCAGTTGTGGTGAAAAATCTGACAGAAAATGGTGATGATAGTACAGTCTCTAGAGAAAAAGAGCACCTACACAAGAACTTGCCAGCACAAGTGCAAGAGTTCAATATTGATCCACTGAAAAGAGATGAGGAATGGGAGGCTCAGGAGGATATGTCTCTTGAGCATCTAATTGTGGCAGCAGAAACACCCCAAAACACGGTGGGGAAAAAACAGCGGAGAAATACTAAAAAGAAGCAAAAAGTCGTTAAAAATGTTTCACATCCAAATCCATTGACATTGGCTCCCCCGCATGTGGTGAAGAATGCTGGTGCCCTGGAAGCTGCACCAGTCGAGCCTCAGAGACAACGCAGGTTGCCGTCACCGCGTTACTTTAACCAACGGCATGTGCGTTTGGGCAGCAATAACATGGAACATGTGTCCAGACAGGTGCCTTACCAGAGACTCGACAGGCGCAGTATAATACAGATGAGGAACAACTACTTGGTGAGGCACAAAATCCCTGCAAAGTATAGTTAGCGGCATTCTACAGTTTGTGTGTGATATCTGTGATGTTATATGGAATGACAGAACAACTACTTAGCGAGGCAGAAAACTAGCATTGCTCCTGAGGAGGTCCCAAATCTATTTGGCTTATAGCTAGTTGTTGTTATAGAATTTGTAATGTTCAGTCATTTGAATGATAAGGATTAGTGTGCACAGCATTCAAATTAGCTGTTAACAAATGAGGTGGAAAGTATACATGATCAGTAGTAGAATATTTTTTGTGAACATGTTGCTTATCAATGGATTAGAAATGTAGCATGCTAAAATGGTATAGAATTGTGAATTGCTTATAAGATAGGAATAGTTAATACATTACAATTATATTCTTCACGGTACTGGTACTGGTACTGTTACTGGTACCACACCAAAAACGCTAATTCAGGAGGTGCTTGTCTGAAAGTTGTAATATTTGAGTATGAAACATTGTACATATATATAAAGTTTATATTAGGAAAATCACAAATACTAGGCAATTAAATGACTGTAAAATTGTAAATGCATATATATTTATTCTACGAATGTCTGGTAATAGTTCAAATGGAGAGCAAAGATTGTGTAATTTTATAATACAGATTTATAAAGCAGTTAATTTTTTTACATTCTATGATTGTTCTTGTGATGTCAGGGAGCAAATAATTAGAAATTTGTTTCAAAGTAAAAAAAACAAAAACAAAACATACATGCACTGAACTGTTATTCATACTATATAAACTAATGTAATGAGATATGCAATATTACAAACTGCGTGCTACCATAAACTCCTATTTTTATTAATACATAAAATAATTTAAACAATCAAAAATGTGACTATATACTGTGGCACCTGGTACAATGTAACTATTAAGATGCATACTTAATTTTTCAGATATATCTTCAAAAACTGCTTAATCTATGTTGTGACTTTGCCCATGGTGTAGGAGTTAAAAGCCATAGAAATGAAATACCTATCTTTCAATTATGGAAAGTAATTTGTTTAAAGTAATGTAGCTGGCTGTATTTTGATATACTAGTAACTGTGTGTAAAATGGTGTAATATGTAAACTGGGTGGCAATCTTTATGTGAAATGTGATAGGTTCTGGATTCATGATCTAAAATGGTCATAGAGATTGTATGGTGATAAGGGATGGCTGAAATAAGTGATGAGGGCATGGGGGGTCAGAGGTGGTGATAAATTCCGATGGGTGGGGGTGGGGGTGCCCTTACAATTCTGACGGAGACCATCTCATCACATGTCACATTATAACACACCATCGAGGTGAAAACGTTGTCACGTGCACATACAAATGCACTAGAACGTGTCCGTTTCTGATGTGATATCTCTATATCTGAAGTTCATATATTTTGCTACTTATAAATTAAAACTCATTCAGAGCAGATTATTGTACAGCATACTTGACACATTCGAAGCAGACATTGCTAATACAAGTTTACTGTAGCTTTAATCTTATATAACAAAAAGAAAGCACACCCTATATTATAAACAAATGTGCGAACGTTTAAACTTTGGATGTAAAGAGAAGTATACATGTAACTGTTTCGTTTTTGACTACCATTAAATAATCATTACATAAATACTTTTGAGAATGAGGATTTTTACGTAGTATGTAAGGTGGGGTGTGCTAATATTATACCCTCTTCTTCAGCTTCAAGAGGTGGTGGTTGGAGGGGGGCGGGGGGGGGGGGGATGTTACAAATATTTTGTAATATAAAAAGGGATGGGGGCGTGGTGGCAGGAAAAATCATCAGTATAGTTTCAAAATTTACCAAATTTATTGCCCCCTTCTTACGTTAATGAACCCGAACAGTGATATTGCTATGCTCAACTACTTGTACACTTGCATATTTATTCTTATATTAAACCCACAATATTATTCAAACTGATCCATGCCTTTAAAAGATTAAAACACTAATGGCATGGTAAATACACTTATGATTGGCTATTTTTACAAATAAAATATAAAATATATCAAGGACTCAAATGAAATGAATCCCTTATTTTAGCATGAATTTAACCTATCATTGTGGTACTCCCAACAATAATAAGCTAGAACAGTGTCATAGTAAATCAACACAAGACTTCATTTAAGTTAATTACCTATTTCATAAAAATAAAATGCTCACAAAGTACCACTTATTCAAACAATGCCACACTTAAATTTGGATTTTTCAGATTGGTGCTTAATTAAATAAAAAGTGATATGAGTGTATATTTCTAATTATGTGCCTTGGAAGAAACTATACATTTAGAATTTTTAACCAATATTTACTGTGGACCACTTATATGAAACTGCTGGAGACATACTCAAGTTATTTGCAGTCTTCAAGTTATTGAGACCCCTAAGAACAATTATTAGCAAATCACAAATTAAGTTTTAGTCACCCTCTGAGTTAGTTTTCTTCACTGCATCTGATCATAACTTAAATGTATGTGTTACCTTAGAGATAGACTTATGTTTGGATGGGTCAATAACTTAAGCATTGCTAATAACTTGGGTACGATGTCTAAGATTTTGAATAATTCTTATTCTTTGCAGAATATTTTACATAAATGATTAGTCAGTAACAAATAAAATGTGAATAAAATAGTTTTGTTTTAGCATTTCTTGTTGACATATACATATAAAATCATCTATTTTCTAAATCTACAGAAATGTTTGACCATTTTTAAATGACAATGTAATTAGTACATGCCACCACGCCACATTCATTGGCTACCTTTGATTTAAACTCTTAAGTCTTTTGAGCGTAGGCTTGACAAACATTGGCAAAATCAACCCATAAAGTTCAACTACAAGACCCATTTAACCAGAAGTGACCTTACTCAGATTAGTTGCAGTGAAGAAGATGAAGATGATCTGGATACAGAGGCATAACTGCCTGCATCCAGTATTCTACCTATGTATACCTATGTATGTATAAACACGACTGATCATAATGCAAACATACACATGTTCAAAATGATTCTGATGTTCGGAACACAATGCAACCTGATACTAAAATGTACAAATTTCAAATTTTCAGGGTAGTCTAGATATTTTTGACACACATCATGTACAAAACACGTATAATATGGTAATTGTAGTCCTAAAACACTGGCAGTTCTACTGACTTACTGAAGTAGAAAAAAATTATCAGTAAGTGTCAAAAAGTTGGAATGTTCAACAGATCATAACTTATTTTGCTTCTCATTAAATATTTTATTATATAAAAACAAATCTTTCATAATCTGCCAGTTGCAAACACATATCAACACGTATTATAATATAATGCTATGGTGAAACATATTTGCAATAGTCATTTTGTTTACATCTGTAATTTTATTAAGACGTTTTACTTTCACATTAACTTTGAAACATTTTTTTTTATCATTTATGCATATAGTCACGTAAGTGTACATACTCATTATTTTCTATGGATAACTTATATTGTATATTTTATCTAAAAATAAAAAAATGTTATATCATATTTTATAATATATATTTTCTATGTAGTTTGCCGAGCATGCTCGATTCTGAGGGGCATGACAGATATCCTTGTTACACACTTGTCTAGACATGATCTCATATGGGGACCTGCTATTCCATGATATTCAACGTGAAGTACATGATGCTGCTTATAATTTTGAGTAATGCTAAGTAATTTGCATGAAATAACTATCAACAAGTATAGTCATTTGTAATAAGTTATAGGAATAATGCGGTCATAACGTAATAATCTATAATGTTTATTACAGCAAAAATTAAAAAAAATAAATATTGTTATATCATTTCAATTTAGGTTAAATGTATATGTATAAGTGCTTCAGACAACCTCTATTTGGGTAACAGATTTCCTTATCTGTCATTCATACAATAACCTTTTAGTCTTAATACTAACTTGCATTAAAACAGATGGACAGGTAAAAATCTGATTGGTTTAAACATATTTATTTGCTATACGAATACAAGGAGATTGGGCAACAGCTAAAAATGCGATTAACGCCCTCTCTCGTGAAAAAAAAACTAAACAAAAAAAACAACGAAAGAAACAAAAATACATAAAAGAGAACAGCTTACACTCACACACTCATACAAACCGATTGTACATAATATACTAGTGTCAATTCAAAGCCTTCCAGTGTCCTCAATGAATTTATGTATTATGTCAAACAAATCTGATTCATGATATGTATATACTTCCTGGTGCCCTTCTTATTGCATAATATTCTCAAAATCTTATAGCAAAGCTTGACCAATATACAATATCAACTACTTACCTTGTCAAGGTTTACTACGAAGTACTGTGGGTATTTTTCAACAAGAAGGATGACTACATGGGATCCACTGAAAATAATGAAAATTAACCATATTAAATTCAGACTTAAATTTCGCAGAGCCCTACATTTGTGAAATATTGAAATTGAAGGGTGTACCAGTACCTAAGTTATTAAAACATTCACGACCCTGGAGTTTAGATTTGACCAACCCATGGGACCCAGCAACATCTTTTCACATGTGTACTTTATGCTATCAATGGACAGAGACATTATATAACATTGATTCGATTCTTATACCATGACTCTAACAGTCACATTGAAAAAAGATCCAAGAGGCAGCACACATCAGACACTTCAAGCTGGACAGAAACAAAACTTAAGGGGGCCCTATATCTGCCAGGCATCAACAACATGACATACCATTACAACATGATAAATATGGGAAGCAGACTGACGATGATATGAGATGATGGATTATTTTCATGGTAGTAATATTATTTGGTATCTGTATGTGTGTTGAGTTGTTGAGGTTAGCAACAGAGTTAATGATTTACAACCACCTAGGTGGTGTGTGTGCATGAAGAGAAAAGAAGATAGCATTAGTAAGGGTGGAGATAGGCCGATAGCAAGGATAAAACAAGGATAAAATTATATTTTATTAAATTGTTAGTAGTGAAGGTTAAAAACAAGGATAGAGTTAAAGATTAGAAAGGGGCTGTGGCAAGGCTAGCCTTCAAGGCCTCCAGAGATGGCACTGTGGCTCTGTCCATTGGGAGGCTATTCCACAGTATTACGTGGATCCTTGTTTGGATGCTAATTTTTTTCAAAATAAAAACATACACGATGGGGACGGTCACTTGAATTGTTTTAAAGGTCTTTAATTAGTATGAGTTATGCAAGTAACAATATACTTACATAACCGAAGTAAACGGCTTTATTTTTTTTCAAGTGACTGTGGGAATTGGAACTGGGTGATCTTGAAGCTGGTCTAGATCGGGCTAACCTAATCAAGCTACCCCTGATTGAAGGTTACATTTTTATACAATAAATATGTTTGCCATTTGAGTGAATCAGTCAATATATAAAAATAAGTGGAACTGACACCAGTTGGCGACACTAGATTAATCAACACAAAAACTAACCACAAATACGCAACCCAGTTATACTACACAGGGTATACTGAATATAAAATTTTTATTTCATCATCATCATCTTCACATGTTGGGACTTCTTTTTTGAGAGATGAACCTCCCCCAGCAAACCTGTCTGCCTTCACAGACTACAAATTGATTTTCTCCATTCTTCTAAGCTATTGGTGTTTTTCAAAGTGATTTTTAGATCTTTTTAGTTTTAACCAAGGCTAACCTAATCTTTTGTGGCTTAAATACCCTTAGTTCTACCCCTGATTGAAGGTTACATTTTTTGCTTATTTTTCTTACAATAAAAAAAAATGTTTTCTGAGCAGTCATTTGAACATCTATTGTGAATCAGTAGAGCAATTGTATAAAAATAAAATATCTTATTTTGAAATAAGTGGAACTGCTATATATTTATACAGCTATTTTTCAGTTGGCGACACTAGATTAATCAACACAAAAACTAACCACAAATACGCAACCCAGTTATACTACACAGGGTATACTGAATATAAAATGCCATATGTATTTGGTTATACAAAACTTAATACTGTCACAATGTGTGCGATAATATGTGAAAATGACAAAACTATGAACCGTTTAAGTGAACGATTTCAATCATTTTATTACTAGAAATGATAGTGAAAATATAGATCACCGTCAAATTAAATATGTGACCATTTCTAATACATACATAAATCCAGCACCGCCTGTCACAAGAATCCTGCGCTGAAAAGTGCTGCATTTATCACAAATTTCTGCTTTCGTGTCCATTATCAACAATGGGTTCGAACTTTTTAAAATTAAACATTCCATACCGCTTGTAAATATGTATAATAAGTTTCACTTGAAGCATAAAACATAATTTAGAATGATTTGTAAATCAAAAAACGAACCCTACCATTAGTAAATGGCAAATCAGTAATATGGTTGCGAATATTAGTAAATCATCCATGAATATGTTTGAAATACCGGTCGTCAAAAATAAAAATAATGCAACGGAAATAATAATATTATTAGTTTACGACAACGTAACCAATTTTTTCATGCAAACTTTGATTTAATAAATACAATTTACTCTACCATACAATATGTGTATCTGAATTATTGCAATTTATCTGATTATTTAATAGTTTTTGATTTACATTACATCTTTTTCTTTTCATGTTTACGACATGTAGATTACACGTCGGAAAAGAAAATCTTGAACAAATATTTACAATTCACATAAATGTATATCAATTAGTATGATTTGTGGTTATTTAATCGAATTCTAGCTATATATATTTGTTATTGCACTGTGCAAAACTGTAATGATGTTGCAATATTGGGTATCTTTGACGTTCTTGACTGTTGTCGTTCAGAAAAGCTGTGTGAGTGGAAAATCAGTTGTTGGGACATTATCTTCATTACAGGCTAAGGATCAAAATGGACAGTATTTATCAACATTTAATTTCAATGGTAATTTGAATATATTTTCTTCCTGTTAATATGTTTTAAGCAAGGATGAAAGAATTAGCTTGTCCTTGCATATGGTCACATTACATGAAGTTTGACTATATAGTATAGATCAAGAGGGTTGGACATTCTTTTTGTTTTTATTCTAATAAATCTTGTAATACTACATGAAATAGAATGTGGGTGACCTCGTTAAAAGGCGTGCCCCATGTAGAGGACAGTCACCCCTCTGCACGTAAAAGAACTAACCTAGTTTGAAAACAATAGCTAGTGTGATTCCTCCACCCCCAAGCCTCATTTGGTTACCTAGCCTGCCTCTGGAGGTCCATGTACCAACACCACGTGGCTCCCTCTGCTATAACCTGGTCTTCGTTAGTACAGTGGTTAGCGTGTACGATCGACAAAAAGCAGTAAGTTCGCACCCCGGCCTCGGCAGACTTCGTGGCTCCAAAGAGTTACGTTGTGCGTCTGCCACTGTACTGCCGATTTCCACAGTGTGTCGCTGCTGTCGAGTACATCATACAAGACGGTGGCGACACCAAGCCCGAGGTTCGGAAGCCTCGTTAAAAGGCGTATCCCGTGTAGAGGAAAGCCACCCCTCTGCACGTAAAAGAACTAATCTAGTTTGAAAACTATAGCTAGTGTGATCCCTCCACAACCCCGAGGCTCAGTTGGCTGCCTAGCCTGCCTCTGGAGGTCCATGTACCAACATCACGTGGCCTCCCTCTGCTATAATCATCAAAACTGATGGCTGCGGAGTATTCACTCAGTTTCAGAGAATCATCAAAATTGATGGCTGCGGAATATTCACACAAATTCAAAAAATTAATTCTTTTCGACGCTTTTTCAAACTCATAGAGGTTGGACGGTAATTCCGGCTGGGTTCGGTTATGGTTGTTAAATACTTATTGATATACATTACTATTTTTTCTGTTCATGTTTACGACATGCAGATTACACGTAGGAAAAGAAAATTTTGAACAAATATTTACAATTCACATGAATAATTCTCAGTTACATTTGTAAACACAAGTCAGTAGGGAATATATTCACACTAAAATAATGTGGTTAACTAATCAGCAAATATTACAATGTTCCAAACAATATGGATTATACGATGGCTTAAGACATGTGACATTTTGATTAACTGACCATTCATTTTGTAACTGACTGTCTGCCCAAACCTATCCGATGCCGGTTAATTAACTAACTGTCGCACACCAATGACACATACGTATTATGCGATGATCATGTGTTGTTACGGCTCTCGCACCAATTCATGTATATTCTTCAGCCACAAAGTGACGCACACTGGGCTGCAATGGCCAAACTGAAGATGGGACAAATCTTGTTTGGAATTTGCACACGTTAGAGCAGTGCATGTAGCGAGCCCTGGTACACATTCAGCTGGTGTGTCCCACTTGTGACAACTTGCCTCATAATAAAACAATTTAAAATAATAAAATAATTTTTAAAATCCCAAATAAAAGGGTTCGAATAAAACCCGCATGGCGACCACTTGGCTCTACATATACCCAAGTTGAACATACATGTATTCTAGACCATTATTTGGTCAGTTTGTGACTTTTACATTTTTATAGGTATGATCGATTGAGTTATAGTGCTCACATTTGATTTCCAACGTAAAAATGGTCCGGTCCATATATTAGTTTGGAAAAGATTTTTTTCCCAAGCTTTATTTTGATATAATTTTTAGCTACATTATATGACAATGCTTTCAAGAAAATGTTTGATATCATAAGCTCTTGAAGAATCAAGAAGTTTTGTATGGCATCAAAGCAACAGTAACCAGAAACAGAAATTTCTGATGGATGTAAATGTGACAAAATTAGAAATCTGATGTTGAGAAAATTACAGATTTTACATTATAAAACAGTAACTTAGCTTAACCTATTTGATCAAAATGTATTATTCCATATGTTTGGTTTATAATCTAGTTTTCTCTTTATTCTAATATGCAAATGCTAATATTTTAGAAGTTTTCCTATATTTATTTGTAATTTTAAAAAATCATTTGCCAGTTTTGTGTGTAATTTCAGGAGAAGGCTCGGCAATAAAATATTCACTGAATACAACAGGCAACAATAGACCATTGCTGCTTTTTTACCGTGATGATGATTGGAAACAGATAACAGAGTCAGATCACGATGAATGTGAAGCAAAAATTCAACATGCCAGCATAACACGTAAGATGGATGTATTGTCTACAATTATCACTGTAACTGCATTAATCATGTCATTTAAAAAGGCATTTCACTTATAATATTTTAAAGCTTTTATAATTAAGGAGGCACCCGTGTTCAGTAGACACCCTAGTCTGTCTATGGCTACTACTATATATACTCAGCAAGGTTTGGAAATACATGTATTTAGGGAAGTCACAAACAATCGGTTCAGTGGTGCCTCACTGTGGCTTGCCCGGGATCTATGTTTCTATAGAGGAAGAAGCTCTGTATAAAAGGACTACATGTACTCCTGTAACATCTTTATTGGATCGTCAGGACAGGTGGTGTAGTAGATAGCACACTTGCTTAACTACACATGTACGATTGGTCTTAAGTATTGAAGGGACGTTGGAAGTTTAATGCCAAACTCATCCAAAAAACCTTTGAAATTTTTAAATCCTGAAAATTTCACCCCATCCAAGTTTGCTCTAATGACTTATTTCTTTTTTAGAAGTTTCACAAGTTTTACAAATATTTTGTGCATGTTTTTTTTGCTAGATACAATTACAAACACAACAGGCAACCATAGCATCCCTGGCTTTCCACGACCTCAAATCTGGCATGTTGTGTATGCTGATGAATTCACTTGTCAAAAGAATGTTGTCATAGAGGAAGCAAACTTCATTAGCTTCCACTTACAGATGTTGAATCCAGATGTCTTAGGAAATCCAACAGTGCACTTCAGTGATGATGAAACAGGTAACGATTTGAAACATACATTGTTGATTTATGTTTACAAATACATTGCAATATGATGCAGATCAGATTTACATTTCCAATCTAATGACAAAAAAGTAATTCATTATGTTTTCTTGCTTTTCTGTCTTAATAGATGTCCTTGTATTTGCATTTCCTCTACGTATTTATGTGGCAGCTTGCTTTAAAACAGGGGAACTGGTTTTCATTATGCTTTACCAGTTTAGGACTGGTATCTTGACAATCTTATCTATTTTACTGTAAAAAATTACCCATTTTACTATTCTATAATGGGCAAAAAGACTAATCAATTAACAAGTACGTCAGTTAAAATGGTGCACTGCCTTTAACCGTAGTCAGTTCAAATCTGGGCTGTTTTGAAATCTGAAACCGTAGCTAAGTAACACTATCATTTTATAAGCAATATGCCCATTTTTACCATTCTTACCCATTGTACCATTTTTCAGGCCTGTACCGTTTCTACCAGCTTCTGGCACTGTTCTTCTTTGTGATGGGTTGTATCTATGGGCCACACATGTACGAGACGTCGTGCCAAAAGGAGGGCCCCATGACTCTGGTGCTGCAACTGTTGGCCAGCACTCTTGGGCTGCACGGCAGCTGTGCCTTCCTTATGATGATGCACCTACGCAGGTATGTGTGATCTCATCACATGTCGCATTGTGATGATTAAACACTAGTCTAGCTATGTTGACTAGAGGATTTTTTTTTTAAAAGGTTAGAATTTTTTGTGTGAAAATATTTATTGCACGATAGCCATTTGTGCTTATCAGTATCGAACATTTCCACTTAGTGATGAGCTAGATTTCCTTTGAATGTGGTTTGGAGTATATCAGTCAAATGGTTAAAGATTTTTCACCTTAGATCTCAGTATGGTTTGGGGAAGTGAGGGAGAAAAAGGCTTTAATGATAAAATGAAATCGGTGTTTGCAGTTAGCAATTGTGTATTGTAGTATACTTTTGGCACCATCACCTTGTTATAAAATGCAGTCTTCTCAGTAAAAATCATGTTACTATATCAATTCCCGGTCCCATTTAAAAAGGATTTACTTGTTGTTAGTCATTGTCATTTCCAATTAAATATTTATACAACATGAAATAAATTAGTCCTAATATTGATAGTTTGCCACTCTACTTTTGCTCCTATTACATATTTTGAATAATATATTAAATGTTTCAGCTATTCAAAAGATGGTTTTGGTCTCCCATTCTTTGTGTTTCTAGCAGAATGTAAGTTTATTATATAATATAGATTAGAATTCGTATAATTTATTAAATGTGATTGTTTGCAAATAGCAATGTTTTAATTCATTTGATTTATTTTGGTTATCACAGGCATGTTAAAACTACAAATAAGTAAATGAAAAATTACAGATAGGTAAAAAAATAAAATACAAGTAAAATAGAGTAAATAGAGATATACATATATAATTAAATATATAATGAAAAAAAAGTAAACCATGTGACTAACAAGGAGCAGTAAAAAGATGTCCATTTAGAAATGGAGAGTCAATTTGATAATTAACGAAATAAAACACTTGTGCATTGATAATGTTATTTTGCCAAACATCAAGCTCATATTTCCACCCTGAACCGCTGCAGTGCTGGATGTCGTGTCTCAGGCGCTCATGCTGTATATGATGCTCAGCCTAAGCCTTGGTCGCACTTTTGCCGGCATCTACAAGCCCATCAAGTCCTTCAGCAAGCTGCAGCAAGAAGCAGCGACAAAGGCTGTCACAGTTATGGCAGTAATACAAGTACGTAGTGGTGGGAGGAATTTTTATGCCATTGTTTAAACATGGTTACCTTAGTATAAAAAAACATTTTACACTTGAGAAAGCATCGATGATGCGAAAAAGTGTGATTTAATAAAACTTTTGTACTTTTTTAACCTTATGCTCTGTTCTGTTTTAAAATGGTTACCTTAGTTCCATCAATCCACAGAACATAATGCTAATATTGATTATATATACAGCACCAGGATAGCAATTGTAGTTTTTAATCTTACCAAATGTTATCAACTGGTATATGAATAATCTGTTTTTCCTCGTTTGGTGTTGCTTTGTGTGTGTGAAACCAGTTAGCTAGTAACAATACACTCCTTATACAAACAACAAACAATGATCATATGGAGAGTATCTATTACATACCTGTGTGTTTTCTATAGGCGCTGTTGTTCATATGGGACCAGTACGAGGAGTCTGAGCACCGTATGTACCTGGCAGCGCGGTACAGTGCTTCAGGCCTGCTTCTAGCAATCATTAGGATCGTGCTAGCAGCAGCAGTTGCCGGACCACAGTACATCCATGTCAGTTCAGAGCGCTCCGCCATGAAGAAAGAATTCTACATCGCATTCACAAAGGTATTGGGAGAGGGCCAGGATTTAGGGTCAAGAGCATAGAGCATTAGCAAATTATAGAGTGACACATCTGCTTACTTGGTAAACAAAAGATTTGATGATGTAGTAAGCACTGCAGTTGTGTCACTTAATAATTCTCTAATGAATGATATAACTGCAAGTAAGAATTTTCATAAAGTTTATAATGCATCTCTGATAAAAGAGGTTGTTGCTTACCTGAATTTTTGCTTTGTTGGCATTTCCAGGACCAAAAGCGTATTGATTTCCATAGTAATTATGTGTACCTATTAAAAATAGATACAGAGAAAAGCAGTGTGTATGAAGTTATCAAGAATGGTTTTGAATTTCAATGCTGTATCTAGGTGCTATGTGGTGTGTTTTCCCGTTTTAGTACTGTATGGTGTGGTTCCTGTGCTTCCCTGTATGTGTGCTGCTCACACAGATATTCTCACCGTACTACAGATATAAGGTACACAAAATCTTTTCTACTGAACTTATATTAATCTTACATTTACAAGGTGCATTTAAGTGAGAGCATTTGATATGTAAATGTAAATATAAACGTAAATGTGGTGATTTATAGTCGTGATTCTTATGTGCTCTCACAACTTTACATTTTACACCAGGTCATCGGCACATCCAATGATCAGCAATTGATCATTTCTCATATACTTACAAGGTCAAGGTCAATGATTGTTCATGTATTTCTGTTTGTAGATAATAACTATGGGTGTAGTGACGAGTCAGACTATAGCGGTGATCTTCATCTATAGACTGTTTTACTCACGCTCACTCTACTGGGAGGTTTCCAGCCTTGGCAGTTCTGTGCTTCCACTGCGGATGGACAGACTCAGCGGAGGCAAGGGGTCAAAGAGCATTGGCATCAAGCTTTATACATCCTGATATGATAAATGAACAAAACCCACATGTAGGGGTGTATGTTTTTATTTTATTCAAATAAGCTCTGTTGACTTGACGAGCACACTAGCAATGAGATGTTTTGCTAACAGGATATTGATATTACTGGTCAGTGTGTTACAGAAAAGTCAGAGATCTTTTTCTAAATGACTTTGAGATTTTGCTACCAGGATATGGCCAATTTTCAGTGTGATACCTTGTGTGAATTGTGTTGTGAATAAGATACCTATTACCCTGGTACTTTTTCTTAATGGATTTCATTGCTCATTAAGTGGCTCCAAAAAAATCCCTACAAACAACAGAAATAATTCAATAGTTATTTCGTATAAAGCTTTACTGAAATAAGTGTGATATTGGATCTTTTAGTTAAACTTTGTATTATGCTTATTTACAGACTTTACCGTATCAACGGAAACCTGAAATAGTGAAGATAGAGTTCAACTAACAATCTATGTCCCAAAATTAGATTCTTGCTTTATAACATACTGAACAATCTTATAAATATACTGGGTACAAGATCAATTTCTTGTGTTGCTGAATATTGCGTTCAATTTTAAGAAAAGTATATCGTAGACCGCTGTCTTTTAAAAGAGTGGGTGTCAATTATGTTTGATGGAACTTCCAGTAAAGATCATCAAAATTTGTGCTACAACTTCAATACAAAAGGAAAGGCGCCAAAATTTTAGCTATAGGCAATTGTTACGCAAGATGTGGTGAGTGTGTTCAAATGCCGTAAAAATATTATAGGCAATGAATGTTGAGCGACTGTCTCGTGTACATTATGTATGGTTTGATGTATGTAAGATTTATGTTGAATATATATGGTATGTTTTTCTTTATTATTTTATGTGATAACTTTTCTCCTATATCGCGGTGGTATAGTAAAGTAATATAATTTTTTGTCAAATGTGCTTATAATTTGTGAAGATTTATAATGGGTCCTAATCTTTTTTATTAGTTTGATGTGAAATATTTCTTTTGCTCTGGACTCAATTCAATAAGATCTTTCAAATAAATTCCTGTTTCAAAAATCAATCAATTATGTTTTAAATAGATGAATATTGTAGAAATTAAAATTTTAAAGGATTTTATGATTGCATTCACTGTTTATTTTAGAATTGCATTTTAATTTTTTATTTCTTCAACTAGTTTGGAGACATCTTAAGTTTTCTTCATTGTAATGATAAAAATGTAAATGATAAACTTAATATAATGTATGGAAATATGTCTTTTATAATACGAGTGAATGGGGCTTTAACTTAACGCTTGACATGTGTGCATGTACTTATGGTGGAAATCTTGGTGGATTAACTTGAAAACTATAGTGACAGTTTATTCTTGGTCATTGGTTTTCAAACTCATTATTAGATGCTCCAAATCTTATATTGAAACTTAATCATGTACAAATGTATATTTTAGTATATTTATTTTATGTAATTTAATCTGGATTGGAAGTATTTAGAATGTTCAAGTGCCTCAGTGAGTGCCTGATAGAGGGGTATTAGGCGTAAGTTGTCTTCAAAACTCTTCTTTTTATACCATGAGCTTTAAGATAGCTCGTCTGCAACATACTATTTATACAGGTGCATATTCTCTGTCATGAGTTTTATGTTACCAAAACTATATTTTAAACTCTACCTTAGAGTAGTACAAATGGAATGATTAAGAATTAAAAAGTTTCATATAACAAATTGGGTTTAACTTGTGAAACTTAAGAGATTGGATATACTAAGCTGATAAAATGAGCATGACGACTTACTGTGTAAACTTTAAAAGATTACTGTGAAAATAGGTACATGTCTCATTATCATCTGTAATACATAATGGACAGAAGTATATAGGATGAGGCTGATAACTATTTGATACAATTATTTCGTTATATTTTATACCATTATTTCACTGTCACTTCTATGCACAGAGATCTGTGATGAAAGTACGCATAGCATAGATCGATAAAAGAAAGTCTGAAATGCATGCAGGATAGGATCATGGTAAACAGATTTGATACCTCGGTTTTGATTATAATTAGTTGTGTGCTAGTGTTTAAATAAGTGCCATAATGATGAGTTGTAAAATAGAGTTGAAGAAACCAGGAGTCACTATTAGTATTGAATGATGAAGTGTTAAGGTTGATGACCCTTATTTCCTGAGCATTACCTCATTTAATAATTACATAAATTGTAAGAAATTTAGAGAATCATATTTTTTCCCACTAGACTTGTATAGATTTTGCCATTGGCATTTATGCCATAGTCATAACATTTTATATAAGTTCTCCCTTTCCACTGATGTATAACTGTTCCATACTCTTTGTATTTTACGTTATATTGTATATTAATCTTTTGATTCAGACTTTAACCATCATAATCATGTTAATATTCTCTTTACATAATTCGCAATATCTTTATAGATCTTTACGGATTGTTTAAAAAAACTTTTGGTTCAGACAAAAAATAATGTACACGTTCTGTCAAATGGGGTTAGAGTCTCTATTTCTACCTTGCTGCCAGATACTTCTAGTCAGTTTTTTTCAAAGTATTTTTTTCCGATGGCTCAGAATGCAAAAAGTCTACTCTGTATCTTTACCTAGACAAGTTTGTTAATACATATGTATAGATATTGTTTTAGCATATTATTTTGACTGCAAATATTGCCAAGAAACCTATCATGTAAAAAGCAACTATATGTACATGATAGATTTGTTGAAGTTATTGTCTACGTGTTACAAATGTTTATAATTGTTAAGCTCAAGACGATCTTTTTTGTAGGTTATATACTGGCACTTCAAAAAACAATGTTCATAATGTACGTATGGACGTAGTTATTTATTCTTTGGTGGAAATGTGGTTCATTTGTTTTCTTGCGTACATAAGATTGCATTTGATTTTTTTTTATTGCAGCTACCTCCTCCTTATTTCTAACTTTTGAAACTTGAAATTATTTATGATGAGAATTTGATGGAGATAAAAAGACATTTGTTCATATTGAACTACAAGCTCCACCAAACAAATTTTGTTTCTTTATTGTAGGATAAGCCCATATGATATTAAAAATTAACTATGAATCAATTTGTGGTGGATATTCCCAAATCTAAAATATGTACCTAGATGTACTTACAGTTACATGGACATTTGGGTGATAGTGTAGGTGATTCAGTTTCACATTACTTGGGAACATTGATGAAGAAGTATGATTTTATGGTTGTAGGTGGATTTTCTTGTGGACTTGCATGTGTTTGATGTGATGTTTTGTACTGCATAAGTTTGTTGACGATTAAAGAATTGAGCAAAATTTCAGTGCTGTTTTTATTACTAAGGCTGTTTAGTATTATTGTATAACCATTATTACTATTGATTTGTTATTGTATTTAAATATCATGTATGAGTCTTGTACTTTTGAAGCCCAATGACATAAATTTGCATTTGGCTAGTTTAAGACTAGTGACCTGTTGATTTAAAGAAAAAGCCTGTGCAGCTTGAAATTCTGATTTTTTTTCTAGCCTGTTGTTAAATGTTTTTCCATCTCAATTATTATTTTTCATTATTGTTATAATACATGAATATGAAAAACTTGTTAATAACAATCATACATTCACATTCACTGGGTATGGGTCATTAGATGAGATTGAAAAACTTTGGAGAGGATGGTTGAGATGTAGACTTAACAGCGCAACCAGGCCACGCTCTCTGAATGAGTAATAATTAGGGCCTGCCCAAATAAATGTAGGATTTGATTGATAGATAGACAATGTTTGCTTTCGAGTTCTAAAGATTATGTATTATGGAAAAGTCAATAACTTTCATCACTCGCCTGATATGTCTCATTTTTAAATTGTGTTTAGTTATATCATATAATATGTATTCACTAGAAATTTTGAACAAGTGAACAATTGAAATGTGCATCATCTATCTCTTTGTTTTTAAAAACCACCATGTTTTCCTAGTTACAAGCCTTGCAATACTTTAAAGATCTACATGTATTTGCTATTAGGTGAAAATATAACAAATCTTTTGGATTATGTTTATGATATACACTAAAATCTGGATGATCAAATATGTAGTTTGAAACATATCATGGGGTTAGAGGCAGACCAATATAAATTATGTAGAACACATGTAGTGATGTCAAATCGGGCCAGTAAAACAGTAACTTAATCGCGATGGTGGTCTTATGTCTCTTATGGCATCATGTTATCCAAAGAGATTGCAAACTTTTGCATTATGTGTTAATGCTTTAAAAAAAGTTAGTTTGTTAGTTAAAGTTAGATCAATTCAGTATTGGGAGGGAGGATGAGGGTGTTTTCCTGCAGGAGGGGATGATCCATGCTCTAGGATCCATGGCCCATACATGGATTTGTGTATGACATATACTCCTAGTATGGAGTGTTTTTTTCTCAGAATTTTTATCCAATGTAGTGATCATCTGTGTGAATTACTTTAAAAGTCAATTAACTATTTAATGACTTCATTTTATTGTATGAATACTGATAATTGCAGACGACATTTTTCTCAGAAATTCAATTGTCAGAATTTGGTTATTTTTTGGAACAGCATAGTCAAATTCGCTAAAGATATCACTGATGACTCTGAACATCTAACTCTAATTTTGTATCCCTGCATGCATGCATACGGTAAAATGCTAAATTCTAGGTAAATTGACTTTAATTAACTACACATTCATCCTACTGTGTTGGACATGTAATAAGACAGCCTTTATCAGCAAGCAAATACTACACATGTAGCAGAGCCCAAGGCTATTTTATAAAGGACAACTTTCGTCTGCTATGTTGACGAAACACCTTTGTTAAAATATGCAACAAAACTTCGTTTAAATAGGTGGGACATGATCACTTTTCTATAAAACTACGTGAATACGTGAATAGTAGTTAAAAATTGAAAAATTAGACATTATAAATTTATTGGATACATTATGATAGATGATAAAGTTTGATGAAAGTCTGAAGTTGAACCAACAATACACAGGACACATAGTGCATGTAAGTAAACCATAAATGTGAGAAATCGCAGGTGAAATAGTTATTTATAAGGCCAGGTCCATTAAACTATATAGGCCATGCCTATATAACACAATTTGTTGTTGGTCAGTAAATGTTTCTAATCTATCATGTTCCTAATCTAGTTGCCATAAATTTGCGTTCAGTTAATACAGATACCAATTATAAATAATAATGACCATGAATGTGTTTGTTTTAATGTATAAATGCATAGAGAAAGAGGGACAGATACGTAGGGCTATACACAGTAATACCCAAACAGCATGCCCCGAGACGAGACATTATATTAGAGTTAACGTTCATCTCGTGGAAGAAGTAGCTTGGTGGGGAGGCTGTGCGATAGTACGATGCCACAAAGGATTGCCGCCGAAGGACGTCTTTCACAGTTGAATGGCCCCCAAGGTCTTCAAACGCTTTCTCTTCTGTTAGACTTAAGCATACTGGCACTACTAGAGTAATACATATAGATGATGGACAATGAGGTAATTAAACACTCATTGCCATTTTTGCACATCGGTTTGAATCAAGCTCGGCGATTTGGGCTGCAAAATTACCCGAATATAAAGGGTTACACTGTAAAAACCCTATCTCAAGGTCAACATGTCACCATTTACAGGACTGTCTTTGACGCGACAAAACTTGTCATGGTTTTGAACCTTGGTTCTTGCCCTTCGTTTCCTAAAAGTATATGTAACTCTGCGACATCATATATGCAATGATCCAAACTATACAGCTAAATATTTGCGGTCCAGCTTACAATGGTGCAACGTTGCACCAACAAGACTACAGGGAGGCTCCAGATAATGACATGGAGTGTATTGTGGAAACCAATGTACATATATTGTGATCATTTGTTTTGTATGGACAAACGTATTTACTAGTACATGTACAAAGAATCTGCACATGGTAGCACCAGTCTCGTGTTGACTCTCACAAGTGGTTTCACAAGGAAGATTGTGTACTTTGTAGTAAAAGGGTCACTTAATAGATGCTAAGTCTCAAGAGATGGACATATAATGGCAAACTATGGAGGGGGAACTTTGAGGTGTTGTACTGTACACGAGTGCCGTTGTGGGATGTTCAAACTGGAGATCACACCAGCTGATAAGATATAGCACGTTGTTTTTAATTAATTAACTGCTAAAGGACAGCAATTCCACTAGTTGAATTCAACTCCGTTTGGCAGGAAATTGCAACGCATTATCTTATATAGGTAGGTTATCTTATTTAGCACTGAGGTAAAGGCAATCTCATAAACTATACGTACTGTTATTGGAAATTACTATGATAATAGAGGCTTGCATTTTCCATTGCAAATGTTGTATGGACCAGCAAGTTCATGCACGTACAGACGATTCCTAGTCAGTGTGTTACATGTAACGCGTGGGCCACTAGGACAACGTGCGATAACACTGATAAGGTGTGTTTACTGATCTACCATATACTACACTATGGTGGAAAGGCAGTAAATAGACAGCAAATGACCAGTATGTTACCCAGACCACGCATACACATATCAAAGTGACAAACAGTGACACCCACACACCCAAGAGAAAACAATAAAAATAGAATTAAGACAAAAGTAAAAACATACACACATTAACACAGAAAGAAATTTAAAGGTACAGAATTAGTAGAAGGGGCCGGGGGGGGTCACAGAGATCACAGACTGGCAGTACTAGGTAGGCATGACAAGACTTGCCCTTGGTGGATTATCTCTAATGAATTCCCCCGAGACTCATTGTCACCTATCCCCAGTGTCAATATCACTTAAATCTTTATGGTAGAGGGTAAAGACGGTAAATATTATGGAGTCATTCACCTCTATTGTAGTTGTTCCTGATTGGCCGGGTGAAAGCAAATATTTATTTGAAAAATATCAATACAAAGAGTCTTAGGATAGCGGCTGTGGTTGTGGTTATGTATGATGAAATCTGTCAATCTGTGTACATTTTCATCTTGGATGCATAAATCATGTGAACCGCTTTATCTTAATATTGATTGAAATAATAATGTCTCCATACAGTTATGACAAACGCGCAGTAGCATTTCCCCCTACAAAATAAAGTTCCGTGGGTGTAGGCCCTCAAATCCCGAGTATACATGCAGAAATGGGATTATATTCTAAATAGTAGACACTAAAGTAAAACATATTCACAGAGATCGTGAATATTCATCCACGTTACATCATGGTTAAACTACTCGTGTGCACAATATCTCATCCACTGGGAACTGTGACCTTTGAATAGCGAAGTGAACCAAATAATGTTAAACTCTCTGAGTGAACTATATAGGCCTTATATTGAACTGGGCAGACGGTTGTCAATGCATGGTTGTATTGGTGATTAAACTCTGGTGACCTCTTGGAGTCTGATACCACCACCCACACAGCCAGCTACAGCAGCTAAACATAACATGGACATGGGTCTCAGCATCATGGGAGGGGGTAGGGAGTATATAATGGTCTACTACTCTGGTTTACAAACACTATACCATACAGTATATATGAGTATAACTAGTCATATATACTGTATACCGTATGGTATGCAAGTATTTAGTGTTTGTAAACCATAGTAGTAGACCATTATTTACCATCTACCCCCTCCCATAATGCTGAGGCCCATGCATCAAGTTTACCGCTCTATGCCAATTGTATACTTTGAAACCGCCGAGACGTCAAGTGAAAGTGACGTTTCTTCACTGTGAGTGAACTGAGCAAATAGAAATAACCATAAATCTTATGCACACATCTGTCCACATAAGTCTTAGAAAGTTTAGAGCTTATTAGAACCAATTCACCAGAAAATAGCTGTCATGACTCTTATATAAATATATGATCTATATGATGCCCTCAACACTGCCATCAATCCAAGGACTTTTCTTTTATAAACCCAATTCTTTTTATACAGCGCACGGATTCATAGAGCTTTTGATAATGTGCATTGACTTATGCCATCCAATTATTGATGGACTTGAAATTCTATAAATGTGACAAAACTGTGATACTGCAATTAATTGTCTAAAAGTGAGGACTTGATTATCTATTACTGCAATATTAAAATCCTATAGGGTCTTATGGGTGGAACCAAAGATTCTGGACATATACTCTTCATAATATCTAACATAATAGATCATGTTAATTATCCCTACTTAGCAATTATTATTGCTATGTAACCCATGGTATTTTTCTTTTATTTGTAGCATCGCCATAATTCATTTGCATTAGATAAAAAGTCAGTAATTCTTAATTAAGTGTGTCTGTTGGGATTTCAAACACTCACTAAGAAGTAGTAAAAACAGACAGACACTATACAAATTCGTGCATGTCATGTAAATCAGACTACGCTGTAAAAGCCAAGTACAGGGGAACCTCTATGTTAAGACCACCCCTGGGACTTGCGCCAAGTGGTCCTAATAGGGAGGTGGTCTTTGTAGGGAGGTCCATGTTGGTGTATTTGTTGGGGGTTAGGACTGCAAAAAGTGGTCTCATTATAGAGGTGGTCTCTGTATACAGTTGGTCCTAACGGGAGAGTCTACTGTATGTCTTATATGTGTTATGAGTGATTACACCACAACAGTGCCGCATTTTCGCGATCTGGGGCTGCACAGAAAGTGGCCAATTACAACGCGAGGAAATACTTTTTTTAGAACACAGACCCTCATTATTGAATATAACTTCACTCTGAATGAATACAGTTATGTAAGTGATGTTTTGTGACCATTGCAAGAAGTATACAGAACAGGCGTGCAAAGTGAAAGCTCTTTAAATAATGTGATATGATGATATAATGACAGTTTGTCAATACAGGGGTTTGCATGTTTTTATGAGCACAATGAAATGACTGGCGGTCCTAAAAATGTGTCCGAGTACTCCAGACTGGGATATGGCGGTGGTGGGGCACTTCTACGTGTTTAGTTACGACTGAAAACTGGTGTGGTATTGTTATTATTCACTTAAGAACTTTATTTATTAGCCATTGCTGGGTTACACTGCGCGTAACTTCCCTTACAATAGACAATGCCGCGTGCAAAACTACCTTCAAATATTGAAAGTACATGGATATTAACATTTTTACTTGCTATAAGTCTCCACTTTATTGCAGTTTCCGGTACAAGTCATCATGTCCTGAACCACACTATGAGGTATTGTGTTTGTATTACTGTAACTTTGGTGTCACAAATGTATAAATGCTTGAAGTACGATCATCAGTGGAGTCATCAGCCACTTACCCGAAGCAAAATAAAACCACATTGAGATAAATTCAAACTTTCAAATACAATTGTATCATCAAATCAATATCAAGGGTGGCTGCCGTCATTGGAATGCATGTATGGAATGCATATGAACAGTACATGGCACTAACTTCTCTCCATATTATACATACATATGCATGAAATCAGAGATGCCAGAAAGTCAGTACGGCTGTTTTGATAGCATCTGCAACTGTCAACTTCAATAGGGGAATGATTGGGTAAAACATCTTTCCCCGTAGTCCTCTTGTCTGCACATGGACTGGTACAGAAACTGTGTTACCTTCGTATAAGAAGGAAAATGTGTAGACGTTTTCACTCGTCACTCCAATGCATGAAATAGCCTATTAACCGTTAACTTGGTTGACAGAGGTCTTGAATGTAGTAAGAGTGTAAATTGTCAAGGTCATGTCACATAGGAGTCCTGGTCACTATATGGACAGTTTTCTGTAATGGGTTTTAGCCTTGCAAATTGTAGGGTTCCGTTGACTCGAGAAGATTACATTCTATTATAAGACCGCATAAGTAATTTCCTCTTAACAAAGCAATGGAAAATGTATATGTGACGTGGATATGACCTAAGATCCTAGCAAATAAAAACTAAGTAAGCGTTCACTTATAGCTACTTAATTGTGTTTCACGAATGATTACCACATTTATATTTTAACTTCAGATTAAAAAGCATACATTACATAAATTACCAATTTCTATGTGTAATAACGGCCGTTCACAATCATTGTTCGTGCACACCATGAAAGTTTTATAATAATCTTAAGATCAATTTTGAATGTTTCGATTTACATTATAAACGACAGCTCCAGACCAACAGTTCCAGTGCGTGGGGCTACGCACCGTTACCCCCCCAAACACACACAGAACAACACCCCCACACCCAGATGTTCCTAGTGTTGTCCGTCAACCTGTCAGTACGGTCTGAAACACCACATCCACCCGATCTTTCTTTATCATTTTTTATATGAAGACCCGAATCTGCTGAAGAGTCCACTACATTCTATAAAAAAAAAAAAAAAAAAAGAAGAAAAAAAGCGGATGATAATATAAAAACCTTGAGTTCCTCTATACAATATGCATGGAGTTTATTAATGGGGGATAGCATTAGATGAAATGATACACTGTGAACTCTTTTCTTAGGATTTTATTAAACTTTGATTTTCTCACTCATTATTGCTTCAATTCTTACAAATTACACCTTATTTTGTAGATAATTATCTAATCTAATGACACAACATGTTTTGAATTGTATAGATTGATGGAAAAAAAATTTACAAAGCAATTAATGAAAAAATGACAACTTTGCCTGCGAAGCATATAACTGATAGTAAAACATCGAAATGACCAAAATCACTATTCAGTTACAAAATTTGTATATTTATCTAGAAAACCTTACCTCATTTTTTTTTATATTTTTCCTATTTATCATTTTTCATGCATTTTAAGTATTAAAACCACCTATTTTCCGAATTTTCTTGCAAATCAATACAAAAACGTTCATAATTCATCAACGAAATAAAAAAATCAAAATCCCTAGTAAGGTTTTCTTCAGAATGCATACATCTTCAAATATATACACGTTTGTGAAAATTTGATTTCATGGTTAAGGAGAAATATAAAAAGAAAAATTCATCCACTATGCAAACTTAGTTTTGAGAAAATGGGCTTTAAACATGGCCAATCAATATACATTGACATTAGTTGCTGTCTACAAAATGTATCATATAAGAAAAACTATTGATGATAAAAGGTTCATTTTAAAAAGATGTACTTCTTTATCATTTATAGCATACAAAACATTGAAAATGTAAAAATTGAATTTTTAGCCCATATAACCTTATAAGCCTGCAAAGAATGAGTCATTGTTTTTCACTCCAGCTTGGTCTTTACAAAATGCGTTGTAATGGGAAAACTATTGAAGATAAAAGGTTCATTTCAAAACATGTTGTTCTTCATAGTTTACAGTATAATGAATATTAAAAAGCTGAAAATAGAATATTTTCCCCTCAAAGAGTTCACAGTACCCTTAATACATAGACTGGTACATCGGAATCAGAATATTTCACTGAGAAAACAGAAGAGTGGCAGCTAGTGGTAGAATGACCGTTCTGTTTAAGAGCACCATTCACTTAACTACATTTCACGTATTCACACGTGAAACTGATGGTTGCACATTGAATGCAGATTCTCATAGTGCATGAATAGGGCTTATAATGTTAAGGTCTGTGGTGTGAATGCGATGTTAGCCTATTGAAGCAGACTTTAGATGCTTCATTAACCCCCAGTATGTAGAATAAACCCCGGTTCTGTGTTATAGTACATTGGATTCCTTCACATGTGAAGCACAGTTTCATGTACGCATACTACAGGCGATGTTTTAAAAAGCGCTGAGTATTTAATAGATGTGAGGGATGCCACCACCGAGTAGTAATATAATGGATTGAGAACGGGTAGATAAGGATGGTATATACAAGTTTCTAACAGTACTGCCATGTGTGTCAAACTAAATTAGGTTTACGCTTTTTGGAAGGCTAATGAAGAAACACCAACCTCGAGACAACCCTCACTGATTCGGAGCGATGTTATTCGACTCTTTCAGGTACCTTGATGAGTCCATTTTTATGTTACTGACCCCAATGGTGATGATTGTGAATGAGTAAGTACCATGTAAGGTCATTGGTTGAACTACTCCGTGGGCCATGACAACACTTATTGTATGTTTAATACTTTAATGTATATCTGGATATGTAATCTTCATGGCGCTTATTTGTTGGTTAATTCCAGATAGTCCAGTCAACAAGCTGCTTATCAGATCGGATAAGTGGTCAAGATTTCGTCTGGATACACTGACAACCGATGATTATGAAGTACTGAATGGCGTAAATAAATACTCCATTGTTTAGTTATACTGGATATCAAAACAAGGAAAGATAAGCAAGCATTCAATAGAGTATCAGTGGTTGCTGTTGGAAATGACAGTAATGATTATCAGCATCAAAACAAGAAATAATTAACGTAAAAGGCGGACAGGTGTTTTAACAAACACTCATACATATATGCATTAATTGCAAAAACCAAAAACACTAACAAAACACATGGAACCCATAAGTTGCAGAGTCGTGCTGAGATAGGTAACATACAACCAACCAAAAAGGATATACAACAGTAATTTCATGGTGCAGCCTGGATACACGTGGGGAGGACTGTAGGGCTCTCACACACGAGGATACACGTTCAGATCCAGCATGGTGGAAGCGTCGTCTGTGCCAGTCTGTCTGCTGTTGCTGGCTGTCGTCTGTTGCTGTTGTCACGGTGAGTAGCAGCTCGTGGGAAAGGATGGGGTGGGGTGGGGGCTTTTTATGGTAGTGCATACACTGATTCTGGTGTCAGCCAAGGGGTTGGAACTTTGAAGATAACCGTATTGTCCCTGTGGTTTGATTATGTATCTCAGTAAAAACGGACATTCGTTCGTAAGGCATAAGTTTGTACTCCGGCTGACTCCGGTTTCAGTACTTTTTGGCACACGGCTATGGCCTATAGTTAACATTAGGTATATCCATATAATAGATGACAAAGGCCATTCACTTGTCAATTCGATTGCATTAGCGAGCCTCTCTACCCAATGTCGTATATATGGGCTTCTCGGGACGGGTGCAAGGTCTATGCTCACTATAAGTATGTTTAAACTTAAAACCAAAACGAAAAAACAACAACCCCCCCCCCAAAAAAAAAACGCCAACAAAACAAAACAAAAACAACAAAAAACAAACACAAAAACAAGAACTAAAACAAACAAACAAAACACACACCAAAACACGCACGCACACGCACACGCACACAAACATCCCAACAAATATGATCAACAAAAACCACCTGATTTTGACGATGAGCCTGGCCGTGACCGGCGTGTTGCAGGCCGCACGGTGATGGTGGAGCCGGGCGACCCTAGCAAGACGCTGTTCGTGTTGGCCGGGGACTCGTTCACGCTGGCGTGCAGAGACAACCAGGCCAAGCCCATACTGTGGGAGAAGGTGAGTTAGCCGAGACGCTCAGCCACTCAGTCAGTGATACTCATTCAGCCAGCCAAACAGCAAGCCAGTGCTAGCGTCAGCCAACGAGTTTTTGTGGCTGCTTTAGAGAGTGTATAAGTGATTGAGCTAATGTGTCTGAGTTAATGTGTCGTCCAGTCAGCCCATGATTCATCCAGCGGGTCTGTAAGATAGAATCAATCTGTCACTAGCCCATCCTGGATATTGTACACGCGGTCATCCAAGCATTGAGTGGGAACGTCTGCTAGTTAGCTACCCAGAATGAGTTTAATGATGGAATGCGGCTAAATAGGATCATGCGCTTCCGTGGCCGAGTGGATATGGAGTTGGACTCGTGACCGGATGGTCGTGGGTTCGATTCCCGGTCGGGTCTGATGGTGGGTGTTGAGCAAACCTACCTCTAACAGGTTGCACACTGCTCCGTGGTACCCATACGTTAAATAGGTACAGGTCAGGCGAGTGAACGCAAATGTGTGTGATTAGCACGTCTGCGCTACGGTAGCCGAAAGATGTGTTGTATGTTCCCCAGGGAATTGAGAAGGATATATAGTGTGACAAGGATGCCAATGACCTGGTGTAGATGTAGAGTCGTCTGATCCTTCGGGTAAGAAGACCATCAACCAGACATTTACATTTACATTTACATTTATAGTAATCATAAATAATGACGCAAATAATGGCTTTTCTTGACTTTAAATTTAATAAGTTAACCAACCAATATAATAATTCACTGCATTATATATATGTATGATAATATATCCATGGAGTGTTTCCTTCAAGCCAGGACTTTTGCTAACACGGTCACTGTATTCAGTTGAAACATATTGCAACCGAAAATGTAGCATCATAATCAAATACAAGTTGCACCATTAAATATATCGATACGTGGAACAGAACATACATATTTCACTTGCATTCTTCCAAGTGTGCAAAACACCAAACTACTTATTTCAATCTTTGAAATCATGATATTTCTTCTCTTCTTCAATGCAATCACAAATTAATGGCCAGAGGCAATTTTTCAAGCGCAACCTATGTAAACCGACGACAAGTGTAACCGATACGTTTGTCACTGTCGCTTATGCAGGTATTCACGTGTGTTCATCAATTATCATTAATCTTAAAGGGAGACAACATATATAATTGACTATATGTATTTCTCCTAATTTACAATAGACGTTCATCAGACTGAACATGTACATGGTACGCCAACTACCAAGAGATAGGTCAAAGATAATGCAATTTTAAAGTATGTCAAACTCATACCTACACCATGGACTACTTTTGAATTGTGCAAGGTTTGTTTATGCCAATGTCTGCGGTTTCACTGTAGCAGGCGACTGCAACCTGCATAGACACAATCATATAATTACCCGAAGAATAATGTATGTCGTCTGCGTGGTCAAGTAGTGCTGGGTGGCGGGCCGCCATTGTGAGACTGTCACTGTCAGTTGGGGATAGATTGATGGCGAGGAGGACAAAATGTGAAAAAGAGTGTGATGTACAGTGGGACCCGTATATATAGACACCTACCTTCATATAGCTGACATCTCTCGGACATGTGAACACTTTGTGTTTCTCAATCTGTGTATATACAAGAACTATAGTGTTATGAATAAGTCTTGTACACTATTAGGATCTGACAACCCTGCCCACTTATAACACGTTCAACACTATAGGTTATGGTAAGTATATGAAGTACAATGTAGGCCTACTGTATACTTTTTTCGAAGTAAATAGGGTGTCATATTTTACATACATAGACTGGGGTAGTAACACAATTATTAGATGCTAAACCTGCCATCAAGTTACAATCGTATACTTGTAATTTTGCAAACACATTTTGATAATGCTATCATGGTGTAAATCACGAAGCGTACAATTGCCCCACCTCCTGTAATGTTTAACCTCCAAATCCAGGCACAACAGCCAAAAAATAGGTCAGCATGGTATGTCTTCTAGTTACGTGCATTAAAGTTATAGTTATGATACCCAGATCCTACACATGATTGTCGTCCCAAGTCCATTAGTACAAGGATTATCAATGTGATTATCACTAATCTCCGACCTGAACAAAACTGTGGGAGAATGCTGTGTGAAGGTAAGATGGTATCGTAGCACCGTGCTACTTTTGAAACACGCGTTGATAAGTGGTATTTACGGATGTAAATACGTGTCCATTTTAATTAATCTTCATAATGATCATTTATATTTTGAAATAAAAATGATAATAATAATACTCGTACCATTGCAGCAATATTTGTTATTCTACTTGATAATGAACTGCTATAGTGAGACGGATTTCTCATATATAGTACATGTATTTCAGAAGCAACTGATACGATAGCTTGAATTGAAGGTTGACATGCATTGTCATACGGTGACTTGTGGCGGCGATTCTTTTGGCTTACATAAGACGAGATAGCGATCTATTATCTAGCCTAGCCACATCTAGACACACACCAGCTATATGTTTGTGTTGAATGATATCATAGTATTATTGAACCTTTAAATTACAATAACGGAATTGTAATTACTGATAAATGTAGCTGTTAACCTGCACGTTGATAAGCACGATACTAACGCCTTGTAAACCCTACGATCTAGCACGATATGATAAAGTGCATACTCCAGACAGGAGTTTTATATGGGAAATAAATAATCACACTGTACAAACACGTCACATGGTCTCGAACACTATAGGCACAGAATATTTTATTGGTGTAAGTCTTGAGTCTGACAGTCACGAACGTTCATCCACGAATGGTTACTATGGGGGATATACTAGAGAGGAGTTAACACAGGGGCGAAAATATGGTGCTGCTATTAAAGACGAACCATTCCCAATGGCTAAAATATTACTGCAATGTTCCACACTGTCTGACACTAGCCGAAGACCAATTCAAACATTTTCAAACGTCGTCATGAACATCTTCTCGCCTGCAAACTTTACTGTCAGGACAGTCTATAATTACACAATGCAAACATTGCTAGTGATCATCTGACATATATGTCCCACCATTTTACAGAACGGCTCACCTATCAGCACATACGGGTCTCGGAGGCCTCTCATCACGTCATGGATGACCACAGAGTATCACACGAAGGTAAGTACTGACCACTTGCCACGTCCACGCTACTGAGCATCACCGAATCACTAATTTAAGACATAAATCATTTGCAACGGAAGATAAGGATTTACCAGAAGCTGCATGTCACCACACGTCTAACCTCACGTACCATGTCCTTGATCCAGCTGGTCTGGGACCTGGCACTTGAGAAACTTCTTTTTCTGGAAGGGGCAGAACCCCTACCCTGGACCTACCACCCATCGTGTGGTGTATAAAGTGAAACCTGGACCATAGTGACAATCAGACACACTTTTCAATTTCCCATTTAATATTAAAATGCTCCACGAATAGGGGGTAAGGGACACTTCATTTATCTATGGGATTCGCATAGGCAGATCCAGGGAGGGGGGCGCAGGGGGCGCGCCTCCCTTTCCCACCAAAATACTTTATTTTCATTGGGTTTTTCATGAAATCCCTTATGCGCGCCCCCTCCTTGCCAAAAACCTGGATCTGACACTGCTGACCCCTCCCCGCCCGTCTACACATGTGCTCCTAACATACCAAGTCACGTGGTTTGCCGGTGTGTCGTCTGCAGGTGTCGCTGACGTCGCTGATCGTGCGCGAGGCGGGCGTGGCGGACGAGGGCGTGTACGGCTGCAGCAGCGCGGACGAGCGGCCGCAGACCGTCAACGTCGTCGTGCTCTCGTGTAAGTACGGCACCGGGAACGCTCTATAGTTACATGAAAAATGGGGGCTCAGGGTGATCTGTATGACTGATTATCAAAGATGCCATGAACCGACCCCAGTTCTGTGACAGTTGTATGTGTAAGAACACAAGTGATGTACCCCTGGTTTTACTGGGTGCATGAACGTAATTTTTTTAAAAAATTGACAGAAGAATGTCTACATGTTATTTTCAATTCAATGAAGTTCCAAAGGCATTATAATCAGGGTATGATTGAAGTTCATGCCAAAAATACTTTACTTTAAGAGTTCCACAGGGCTGACAGCTATGAAACCAAGTTGGTTCTGAAAAAAATGAGCCAAACACTTACATGTTCGCATGACAGCCCTAAAACTTATATCGAGCCCGTCGGCCCATGAGCTTCAGAAACAGACTGGCTACATGCAAGTGGAACGGGGCTATAGATATATAGTGCTTGCTTCGTACCCCAATGCAATACAGAGGGAGAAATATACCTATTTTGAGATGTGAGAATGGCTCTTGATTTTTTATGAGAAATGAGAATGGGGTCAATTCTTTTTGAGAATTATGAGAAATTGTGAAACTGTAAAATTGTGAAATGAGAAAAGTAGTGAGAATGACCCTGGATGTTTGCTGAGACTTGATAATGGGGTAGGAAATAAATACCCCACCCCCCCACCTATACATGTGCAACACTGAGAGTGCACTACAGCCGCACGGTGCCACTTTGCAGTGCACACGGTGGACGCGCAGCTGACGGGCCGCTGGGCCGAGGGCCACAACGAGGCCGTGCTCAAGTGCGACCCGGACAAGGCGGCGCTGTTCGACGCCTTCATGTACTGGTTCAAGGACGGCGAGAAGGTCGCGCCGGCGCCAGACGACATCCGCGTCATGCTGCTCGACAACAACCGCACGCTCTACTTCCGCGACCTGCACTACCCGCAAGGTGATCACCCACCATCCAAGCATACGACACTTCCTGCTGAGGAGTGATATGCACTAACTTCTCGGTGTATCAGTGTAAAGTGATATGTAACACGTTTCTGTTGCATGGCAGTTACCTATATACTATATACATGTACTATATATGGTAATTTGTGCATTTTTTTCTGAAGATGCTGCCGTGATCGGCAAATACGAGTGCATGATGAAACTTCCGTCCAGAGGCCGCACATACTTCAAGCGTGCTTACGTCAAAGGTACGGCTACTTAGTTTAGTTCTATTTTGCCAGAGCAAGGATGTTGTAACCATGTATAATGGCCAAGTACAACATATACTCTGGGTGATTCGAGCCTATTGACTCTTAAATATGGGCGTTGGTTAGAGCTATTGTTCATCGAGCTTATTCCAGAAAATGACTGCCTTGGTGCACCAGAAGTTAAAAAATCAGCACAATTTAAAATGTCTGCTGTTGAAAGCTTATAGTGAGAGAAGTGTTTCATCTTACCACAGAAAGGTATAATCATTATGGGAGCTATATGTAATCGCTTGTTGTGTGTCTCCAGCTGCTGCCATCATCGACTCGGTGTCCGCTGAGGAGGACGCTGACGGGAACGTGGTGTCCGTGCACTGCCGGGGCCACGCCTACCCGGTGCCTGAGGTCACGTGGCGGAAGGACGGTGAGCACGCGGCCGCTTATAGCTGCTGGGTGGGAGTAGGGTTTGAGCAAAAAGGGTCTATTAGGAAGGGGATAGCAAAGGCATAGCTGACCCAAGCAACACACGAAATATGCATGTACGATGCTTAAAATTTACATGCACTAAGACACGTGGTGCAGGCTGTGCAGCTAGGGCAAATTTTGTTTACGATCCTGAGGCTGAGTATGGAGCTTCATTCTCAGAGAAGTGACCCTCGTTGTTTAAAAAAAAATCATATATCAACCTGTGTGAGATCACTGCGCAATCCATTAACTAGTCAAAACAAAACAAAAACAATACCAACAAAACCCGCCCATTACAACAAGAATAAATTGAAAGTCAATCAAACTACAACAAAATTGTCAACACTGATAAAACTGACTAACATAGGCTACAACAAACCACAAAAACCAAACTTCAAACAACAAAATGCTTGAAAGCAGACGAACTTGACTCCCGGGCCGTTGTGACTGCAGGCCACCTGTTCAGCAGCCAGTCGGAGAAGTACTCTGTGAGCACAGCGGAGGACGGCGCGAGCGGCGGCTTCGTTTCCACGCTGGCCGTGCGCGACTGGGGGCGCCACGACCACGGCAACTACACGTGCGTGGCCGACGCGCTGAGAGAGGACTACGTGATGGACGACAGCAGCACGCTCGTCATTGACGGTGAGGGGCGTATGGAGGCAGATCCAGGATTTCCTGGAAGGGGGTTATACGAGGTGCAGTTAGGTTTGCTGTTCACACAGCAGGCTGGTAAGTTGCCAAAATGTTGAAGAAATCGGGTGCGAGAGGGGATAAGTGGATCACATGATCTGATGTTGTCTGTTTAGGAGGAGGAGGAGTGGAAGACAAGCAGGGGTTGGTTTACTTTAGTTAGAGTGGGGAAAATACAAGTTTTTAAATTGACCTTTTTGATAAGAAAAAGGTACAGAAAGAAAACCTTTTTAATGTTTGTTTGCTAGCTTTGCAAGTGCTTATGAACATAATGTGGGGAGTCATTTTTTGCAAGATGTTGTGCGTACTAATAGGAATAAAACAATCGTAATGATTTTAAAAATCTGGATAAAAAATGGTGAACAACTTTGTAAACAGGGTTTGTAAACTTTTTGTAAACACAGGGAAACATGATTTAGAAATTGTTTCAAAATTTGTTTGTAAAGGTTGCTAACAGCACAAATGATTGTAATTCTCATTCATATTATGTAATAAAATAATCTTTCTGCTGATTGTAGAGGCGTACTATGCGAGCATCGCGGCGTACAAGGTGAACACTGCAGGCCTGGTGATCGGAGCACTCATCGGCTGCCTTGTCCTCCTCTACATCATTGTCGTCATCATCATAGTCATCATCATACAGGTAACCACAATTGTTTGGTGTTGTTGCTACTGCTGCTGCTGCTGTTATTATTGCTGCAGCTGCTGCAGCTGTTGTTGTTGTTGTTGTTTTTGTTGTTCTTCCTGCTGCTGCTATTCTATATTATGTATGCTACGAATGCAGCTGATTCACTTGTACCTTCGTACAGTTGTTTGCTATGTAACATTCTCAAATAGTCATTTGTTGTAAGATATAATAATTACTTTGGATTATAGCTGAAGAAACGAAACAAGCAAGGCAAGCTGGAGGTTCTCCCAGAAAATGGAGAAGGCCCTGCTGGAGAAGACACGCCAATGCTAGATGGTGGGTAGATATCTTGTTTGAATGTTCTTTAGAATTTTACAGTTTATCAATCAAATGTCAGATTCTTTAAAATAAAGCAATTACAAAATATGCTGCAGTTCTATTGAGAATCTATATATTTAATTGCTATTCATAACAAATAGTTTTTGAACTGAGTTATAGAATGGAAGGTCATTGAACTCACTTGTGGTTTGGATGCGTAATGTATATGTGTATGTATATATACATTTATTTTTGGTTTAGTTAACATTAAAAAAGAGGGAAATAATGTGAAATCCTATGATAATAATCAGACAACCCGTTTTTTTAATTATCTATATTTGCATGGCTTCATGGATGTGAAATAAATGTAACTTGAAATTCTACTAGTAAATTAGATAATCATATAGTATTAAACTAGTAAGTAATAATAATTTCATGAAATAGCTCATTTTGTTGTATATAATGCTTTGTTAAATTTAACCGGGCCCCAAAATCCCCTGTGGCTGTTGGCCCCCACCCAACCCAAGGCGGGGAAGAAAGGGGGAAAAAAAGCCGGCCTGCCAGAAAAAACCTGGTCCCCGCCCACACCTAACACACCCCCAACCAAGGTCATTGGGGTTTAAAAAATTTATCTTTTGGAAAAAAAAAGGCCCCACTTTGGGTTTTTATGATTGATTAATTTTTCGGGGAATAGTTTTTGAAAAATTTGGAAAGGAAAAATCTTTTTGGTTTTTTAAAAGGGGGTAAAAAAAACCCGATGAATGTTAAAAATAAAAACCCCCGGTTTTCCCAAGGCGGGGCCTAAAGGGGTTGTTTATAATTTTTAAAAAAAAGAATGATTTTAAACAGTTCTGGCTACCCCATTTTTTTTTAAATTGTTTATTGGAAAAACGTTTTTAAAATTTTTGGGGGTTTTGTTTGTTGATTAATTGAAGTGGGGGACGGTTTAGTTGAGGAAATTGTGTGAAAAAAAGGGGGAAAAAATTTTTTTCCCCCATCCAAAGCGTTTTATCCGATCTTTAACAATTTTTTAGTTTATTTTTTTCTAAAAAAACCAGGGGTTTTTGGGAAAACGTTAAATTTTTAAAACGAAAGGATAGGGATTTTCCCCCGTAATTTATTAAATTTCCACTTTATATTAAACCTTTTCAGTGTTTTTGTAAATTTGGGGCCCAAACCCCCAAAAAATTTTGGCTTTTTAAAAAATTAGGGGGGCCTAAACGGGCTGGATTTTTCCCCCCTATGCCTTTTTGTCCCTTTTAATTTTCCCAAGGAAAAAGGGCCCCAAGCCCCCCCTCCCCCGTTAATGTCGGCCCGGCCCCAAAACACTTTCCCCTGAAGGGAACAGGTTGGGAATTTTTCCTTTTGGAACGGGACTTTCTTGGCCCCCCCCAAAAAAATTGGGGAACCCCCTTTACATTTCCAAACCCTTTTTGGATCGGAAGGGACGGGTTTTTCCATAAAATAAAGTAGTGTAGTTTTCATCAAGCTTGATGTGATCGAGTCTATTGCAATTTATTAGATGATTGTTTTAAGTCATAAAAAACACCAGGGGTAGTGTAAACAGCATTGACCAAGATTAACGAAAGATCATGATTTGCCCAGTACATGTCAGTAACTCTCCACATAGGTATTAACCTATCAGTGCCTTTGTAATTTGTAGACCACGAACCACAGTGGCAGTGCGAATAGCAGCCTCCACAAAGATCTGGCGCCTCCTCCCTATGCCTCGTCGTCCTCTTCATCTTCCAACAGCCCTACAGGCCGCACCCAGCACCCCATCATCGATGTGGATCCAGTGGCGGCTCCGGCACCACTATTGGAGACCGACCTGCCAATGCACGACAGCTCTCTAGACTCCGTGGATGGCGGGGACATTCCTCCGGCGACGCCACTGACTGGGGAAGGCCAGCGTCCACCGAGTCTCCACGACATCCTCGAGTCGGAGCGACAGCGGTCCATGCATCCATCCAGTTGTGACGACTCAGATGATGATGACCTTGCACCGCCACTGCCTCCCAAGCAGAAAACTCTGCCTCGCAATATGGAGTACCTAGAAATGGGCGGGAATAATAATAACAACCGGTGGTCTGCACCACCACCAAATTCGAATGGCAGCCTGCGCGGCCGGGCGACTTCGCCGCTCCGCGAGGATGAGTCCAGTATTGATGGCGACAATGCGCCAGTTGAGACAGAGGCTGTCATTGAGACGAGGCCCATGCCGACTCAGTACAGTAACAGCAATGGAAAATATAGTACTTTTGTGTGATACAGTACCATCAATAAAGTACGCCTACTTTTCTCTGCTACCTGGAAAAGGCGGTTCTTATGAATTCTTGCAGCTTGATGAATACAGAGTTGGATTAGATTGAAAAATCACTGTGTACAGGCCAAGGTATTGATTGGCAAACACTACATCGCCTTTTTTGATAGTAATCAACAAGTGGAAAAATGTGTTACTGCCCAGTCAGTGATTTTCATGTTTTTCATGTTTGCAAAAGGTGGTGGAGATCCTAAAACCCTCATGAAAATAACATTCTTTTGAGAAAAAATGGGTTGGATTAGGGGCGTCTACTGCACTACCCCTTGGTTCTGACAGGTCCCACTGTGACGTTATGCCAAAATCATTGCACCCAAAACTGACATTGGGAGAAGTCACTCTGTAGAGATAGACTAAACTAATTTGTACTTCAAATTGAGAAATTTGGTATGTACACTGTGTTCACCATGGTTGTGAAAAACTCGCATGAAGGGACATTCAAAGCATCATGAATCACAGTTGATTGTAGTATAAAGTACAACAGTACATGCATTCGTCTAGCGACAATTTCTGTACCATTAGTATATGAACTGTGAATGGACAGACGCTTATTCTAGAATTTGGATGCAGTAAAAGTAGCAAGAAAACTCACTAGTACTGACATTGAAGTCTAAGGCTAGTCTATGTACTATTTTAAGCGACAATTGTTATCGTCATTAAGAGTTGACCCGTCTTTCCACAAATATACTACCACTGATATATATGTTAATTAACAATTTACTGTACTGTATTTTCCATTAGCAATAGAAATGTACTAAGCTTCATTATCAAAAGAGGATTAGTTTAGTATATATTATCTTTGATCAATATTTTATGGATAAAATTATTGTTTTATAAAGATACGTCTCCTGTTCAAAGCTATGATGTATGGTTTACATTTTGTGAATGATTATAGAGTGTGTTAGTGTGTATCAGTATGTGTTTAGTTAGTGCTATTATAACTAACCCAAAGATGATTTATTTTTGTAAAAAAAATTGAATGCAAATTTATATATTTTTACAGAGATTTTCAGATAAATGTTTATAGTAAGTCCAAAGTTAAAGCATGCACTCTAAATGGCAGATCGAGGGTTGTCTAGAAAAACATATACATGTAGTCCATTTGTATATAGCAGGAGTCAGCGTCGGATGTGATGAGGGTGGTTGTGGGGCACGTTGAAATACTGCCTACCCGGTATCCACATACATGTACCAGAATCAGTCACCTTCATCCTTTATCTGCCAGTCTCCTGGTGAGAAAGTCAAAGCATCAGTAATAACATGCTGTAAAATTGTTATTGCATATGGATGAACAATACGACTTCAATCAGGGCTGTGGTTATATCTAATATCAATCTGAAAATTGTGTTTGCATTCATAATCATGATCATAGGAAATTAAATGATTATTAAATGATAATTTCATGGATTTATTTTGAAATACCATGCTACATGATGTGACGGTGACTGGCAATTAAACATTAAACAGTTTTTATCAAAAATATTATCATGAAAACAATACAATATAAATTATCATAAAATAAAAAATAATATAAAACCAAAATAAAGTACCCAACACAGGACATGATATAACTAAACTTCTGCCTAAATCAATCTTCAATTATTTTTATTTCATTTCCTATACTGTTCCCATATTGGCCCAAAGTATACTTAGCACAAAATGTTGATGATCACAAATAACATTTGAACAATAACATGTAACATTTTAATTTCTATGTTAAAACGAATAATTGAATACCAAATAGCAATTAGCTTGCCCATGAAGCTTTATGTGCTTGACATATGTGCTTTAGAGCGCTACATATGTGACAAGATCAGTCCTCATAAAAAAGGAGCTTACTTCGATGGATCAAGGTGTAAATTTTAATTGTTGGTTAACAGCCATACAAGCTCAAGCCTAAGTAATTTATTTGGCATTTGCAAATTTCTTATGATAATCACCAATTTAGCATCTATAAAATTATAAGATGAAAAAGGAAAAAAACCCAATCAGTGTCATATATTATATGTGGTGAATATACAATGTATAAGGAATTTGTGTCAATTGACATTGCCATTATAATTATCAAAAATTATTGAAAAAAGTATAATGAATTAAGTTGTACCTTTGAATATCAAGTATCATTACATATAATAAAATTGGTTAGGCCAATTGTTTTTAGCAAGGTTTTATCAGGGTGGCCACTGTTTTTTTTTGAGTCACTGATTTACTGGCTCTAATTCTATAAGCTTTTAAATGTTGATATGACCACTTTTGTTGGACTACAATCACTAGTGTTAGAAACCCTGAACAATGGCCAACATCTGTCAAATTCTACCATTGGCCCGCATAGGCAGATCCAGGGGGGGGGGGCACGCCCCCCTTTTCCCACCAAAATACGTCATTTTCGCAGGGTTTTTGATGAAATCCTTAAGTGCGCCCCCCCCTTTTCCTTAAGTATGCCCCCCCTTTTCCAAAAACCTGGATCTGCCTATGGCCCGTTTAGGGAAGCAATTAGGAACACCCAACCAAAACTCAATGAACAATTCAGTTGAATGCATGCAATCATAGATATATGTACAACATTATCAACCCAAATGTAATTATATTGACACCTAAACAAATATTCATGCTATGTATTTCTGTTGCCTTCATGTAAATATACGTGTTAATTTAAGTTGCTCTTATGTCCAAAAGATTTACTACAGACAGTGCATGTGAATGGTTTCTCATTAGTATGTGTCTGCATGTGTCCCATCAAATTTGAATTCTGAGTAAATGACTTATTGCAAACCATACATTGATATGGTTTCTCTCCAGAATGGACTTGTAGATGTCGTGCAAGCTTTCCATTTTCATCAATCACCTTACCACATTCTAAACATTGAAATGTTATCTCTCTTTCCCCTGAGAGTATCTTCATATGATGCTTCAAACTTGAGTGTATACTAAATGACTTATCACATATAGGACATTTATATGGTTGCTCTCCAGAATGCTTTCTGTTATGTCTGTTCAAAGTTCCACTGAGACTGAATGCCTGATCATATTCAGTGCACTGGTTCGGTCTCACTCAGCTATGGGTTCTCAAATGTCTGGTCAGAGCTTGCTGTACGCTGAACAGCTTCTGACAAATTAAACACACATATGACTTTGCAGCAACACTATCTGTATTCACTTTCTCAGCCTTTCTGTTATCTTGGTTTGGTTCTTCGTAAATTGTACGTTGATGAGCTGTTTCACCATTTATGAATTAGCAAGTGCGTGGCTAGGTATTTTCTAGTAGCAATTAAACGACTTATCACACAAGGTGCACTTAAATGGTTTCTCTCCTGTATGGATTACAATATGCTGCCGCAGAAATGTTAATGACGTGAACGATCTCTCACAAACATAGCATGTAAATAGTTTGTCATTCGTTTTATATCTATATTGGAGGATTCACTCTCTAACAAGTTCATAGGACAATCTGATGTGGGAGTCGACACTTTCCCATCGACGGTGATGACATCCATTGACATTGTGATATGTTCATTCATTTTCCACACAATGTCTACCTAATGCACACAATACATTTGCTATTGAATTTGAAACTCCGTAACCGAACAACACCTAGATATATTATCCATCTCTGAATGATTCCACCCCAGGATTTCACATAGACTAACTATACTTACATTTTGCACTTGATTATTATTGTTACATAACAATGATACCCTCTTTATGAATGAAATTTGTCTTAAAACGAAGTTGTTGGGGCTTACTTGAGACAACACAGATTGAATGAAATAGATACTCAGTCCAATGATTATTACTAAGTAATATATCATCTGTAAGACGTCAATGATAAATGTACATCAAAGTTGGTACGTAGTTACTTTCATTTTAAGATGAGTATACATAACAAATCTTAACACAACGGACTCACAATGGTCAACCTAAATCTCAGTCACAGTGGTGCAAGGTTTTCAAGTCTCTTGCACCGTAAGTTATTAGTCAGATAGTAATTTCAACTTAGTAAAAATATCTATTGAATGTATATATTCCGAATGCGGGGGCTTATCTCATTTCAACAGACGTCAGGTACTAGCTTATGCTCCTGAAAGACTTCTTTTCAAGTCGGGCAAAACAATTACTCCCCCCCTTTGAAAGGGCCTTTCGTTCAAACTTTTAATTACCCCCATAATTTGTTCCCTAAAAATCATGAGACCGCATATTTTTTTTTCTATTCTGAGACGCGTTTTAGAAGAAAAAAGAAAAGGAAAATGGTCCTTCTATGTTTGTGGGCTTTGTGGATGGGGAAAGTGCCTGGGGGCAATACACGATTTGTAGGTGTTGATGCCCACCCCCGATACAAATCGATAGTGTTAAACCACTGTGAAGCATAATAATTTTAGGAGCTCTGTTTAAAAAAAAGTACACTATACAGACTAATAACGTGACCATGAAACCAGCAAGCTCATGTCATGGCTTCTTTCACGCCCCTCCGGCTCTCACATGCAGCAACACGAGCCTTGTATCTGAGGTCACTTATGAAAGCCCCAGCAAGCGGTTATCTATGTGTGCCCTTATCACAGCAACCTACCACCATGACCCTAACCGAACGATAATGGAATAGCCACCTATAGTAGTTGATGTAATGTTTATTACGATTTATGTATTATATGAATAACTGTATATATCTATTTTCCCAAGTTTGCTTGTGAATTCACTTCTACTCTCACTGTTCTGCCAAGCAAGCTCCTACCACTGTATTGCCCCACTGCTTGGGATGATGGTATTATTCTGGTTTCACAACCTTGGGGTCGTGAGTTCGAGTCCCGTGAGGGCCACTTGATATAGTAAAATGGAATATGTCTCTTCAGCTATGTCCATACAGTGGTAGGAGCTTGCTTGGCAGAACAGTAAGAGTAGAATTGATTGATGTATTCATTAACACTATGTACATACAGACTCATACTAAATTCCAGCCGTATCTATTTCGGGCTTATTGTATAATACTGCATATATGGACAGGGTAAAAGAGACTCCCTTAGGCCGACGATGAGTAGCTATAGGTATACACGTTTACTTGGCTTATCAATGAAAAAGAAAAAAAAAAAAAAAAGAAAAAGAATGTTCTTTAGCACTGACAACACACGCGTTATAGCCATAATTATGTGAATACGTCGTAGATCTACTAACCTTAATTAATTGAGGCTTTCGTCTAAAATCATGATCTGTAGTAAGTTAGGCATTCTTGGAATGTGGCCGTCGTCTGAAGCAGCAGCTTAGTCGCCAAATACAAACGACTGGCTAGGCCTAGATTTAAATGTTGAGCATTTCTCGTGGAGACAAAAGAAGACACACCAGCCGTTGGCACGCGTTAATGAACGTGATTACAGAACTGAGCTAACCTTCCAGCATCATATGCATATACACAGCATCGTCATTGCACAACAGCTTCGTCCTAATCCATGCCATGGAATCTGTATAGCAGTCACCCACATCCCCTTTGCTGCTTCACGTACTTGGAGAACATTACTCCCAACACACGCTACAGTTACATACATGCACGCCGACCGTACCCGGTCCCCTCCAAACCCGGTGCAAAACAGTCACATGCGAGCGCATGCGCTCACACGCTTACCACCACAACACCTTACCTAACCTGTTGTCTTATCAGGGAGGCCACCGCTCGGTAGCACCATATAAACTCAGGAACCACAGCCTCTGTGACATTGTGGATATTGTTCTTAACAGGTTAGGACACTTTCAAACTTCACGTATACATTTTTGTGTTAGTATATAACTCATGGATCGTGACACTGTTGATTTTTTTTCTCTCTCCAAGAGCAAGCTTCTGGTGCACAGTCACTTGAAACCAATTTTTGATGACGCTTCAAGAGCAAGCGTCTGGTGCATAGACACTTGAAACCAATTTTATAAGGGCCTTTACTTCGAGTTACAATCGTAGATCCAGGTTTTTGGAAAGAGGGTGGGGGAGGAGGGCCTCACTTCAGGGATCTCATGGGTCTCGGAAGCGCAATCGATGACGGACGTGTTAAAATACTCCTACGAGAATGAAGTATTTTGGTGGGAAAATGGGGAGTGGGTGGGTAGGTGGGGGTGGGGGCGCCGCCTGCGCTCCCTGGATCTGCCTATGGAGTTACGTAGTAAATTAACTCATAGTAGTAATTACGTAGTAAATGAACTCGTGTAAAAGTCTATATAAAATTGGTTTCAAGTGACAGTATTCTAGTGTCTATATTCATCTAATTTCCGTGTCCTCTCCAATACAAATACATAGGAAGTGGCATGCAGAACTTTCTGCGTACACACTCCAAGATATAGGCCTAGTGTATTTATTTCAACTTGAATCTATACTTTTTTGAAGATAAAAGATGGCTTCGTTGTTACTTGTGGTCATTATGGCAGCCGTGACGTCTGCTCAGATCGGCCGGCCAGACCCACCAACCGTGGACGAAGTGATACTGGAAAAGTATTACGGACGCTGGTACCAGGTCAGTCAACATAGTATCTTGGTTGCAGCTAGAATATGCTAATTGAAATTACCACCCCCGGAAAGAGGATTTCGGCAAATTTGACGGGCAATCTCAATCCCAAGAATCATGAACCCAATTTGCCTATTGTTTCCAGACGCATACCACTCCGGTGGTGCTGAACACTTATGAAAAAGACTGCATCTGCGGCACAGCCACTTGTAAGTAACTCATTTGATTCAATATATACTTGATGGAGTCTGTCATTTGATATTGAACTGGTTATGATCATGAGTCAATGAAATATCGTCTATTGAGCGCGTTTGACTGAATTTCAGACAAGACAAGATAAGGTAAATTAAATAAATTTATTGGCTTTACAGAATTTTTTGTAAAAAAGATCTGTGACGGAGAGACTGGAGCCTGTCAGCTGTCTGATATTGGACAGGGAGTGAATATGTGTCAATGAAATATCGTCTGTTGAGCGCAATTGACTAAATTTCAGACAAGATCTGTGGCGAGGAGATCATCGGCGTGTACAACCACCAGCGCAACACCACCGTGGACGGCGAGGAGGACTTCCTGATGGGGGTCGCCCTTCTCACGGAGGAGGCTGGCAAACTCCGCCTCTTCCTCGACGGCATCCCCGAAGGAAGCTGTAAGTATGGTCGAGTATGCACACGAGTGAGAGGTATAATAATTGCACAATGACTCACACAGGACCATTTTGTTTCTGATCTGGTTTGAAAATAGACAGAATGTTCGTGTATATTCCGTTCTCGTTCGTGGACGAATATTCGAATGTGTAAATGGGACCATAGGGCAGTTGAAGTCCGATAAAAATGTAGTTAGATAAATTACTACACAAATACTTTGCATTAGCTTCCCAGATCTAGCCTCTGCCTTTGGATTTGTACTGCATACACGCGACGAAAGCTTAGTAAACTGAGCTTATAGTGAAGGCATCGGATGATGATACTTATATCGTGTACAGTACCTGATTCCAGAAAGAGGGGTGGCGGTGGGGTGGGTAGCAAAGGCAGATACAGGGGGGGGGTGCAGGTGCCAAATTATTAAATACTTGATTTTCAAAGTCTTTTTAACATGTCCGCCAGGGATCGCGCATACGAAGCCTCAAGTGCGCCTCCCCCCCTTTACAAAAAAAACCCTGGATCTGCCATTGGGGCGCGTCAGGGATCTCCTGTGTTTCGTACGCTCGATCGATAGCAAACCTGCCAAAACCCCTATGCAATTATAAGGTATTTTAGTGGGAAAAGATGGTGGGCGTGGGGGTGCGGTGGAGTGGGGCAGGCGCCCCCTGTGGCCCCTGAATCTGCCGAATCATTGCGAGTCCACATATCTGCAGTCTGGTAAACAAGCAAGGCATAGAGAAGAGCACACATGCATATATTGAAATCACTTAATCATAAGAGCCTCTCACCTCCTCCGCAGACTGGGTGATGCAGCTGGGGCCGGAGAAGGAGTACACGGCCATCAATGAGCAGGGCGATACCGAGCAGCGCGTGCTCTACTCCTACTCTCTGGTGAGCGACCCCAGCAGGCTCAACATGTTCGTGCTGTGCAGGGACGTGGAGGAGTTCAGGTGAGGATTGGTGTGCTGGTTACCACGATGACTGAGAACAGGGTGTTAGGGGAGGGGATGAGTAACTTAGGACTAACAACGGCAAGGGGCAGAATGCGGCAAATGATGAACGGCTTCAGTTCATTGTATGCATCTGGTCAACTGAAGATGACCACTGTGTATACACAAGTACACACAAGGCTGAATTTAACATGTTCTAATTCATATTAACCCCATATAATAGCCTATACGATAAAATGGTATTTTCTTTTTTTTTTGTTCTGGGTATATTGGGTACTGCTTTGATCGGTGTGAAAGGGAAGTTTCAAGTTTCAGTAAAAGGTAAGAGGGGGTGGGGGTGGGGTGGGGGGCTTAAAGCGTCTCAGAGGGTTCGCTTGTGCGATTGATAGCGGGTGTGTAACCGCCCCCCCCCACCACAAATATAAAATATTTTCGTGGGAAAGGGAGTAGGGGTACGCTCTCTATATCTGCCTATGCCATAATAGTGTAACGGAGTAGTTTCTTATCTGTTTGAATGGTCGTATGATGAATGCATACAAATAACACTGCATTTAGTGCAAAGGAAGGGTAATATAATTATGATACCTGTTAAAGCATTAACCCACAAAGTTATTGTTAGAGGTAGTTCTTCTATAAGCAATTGTAGCTGCGCTGAAATCTAAAGCACTAAAATTTACTCTGACCGGCAGGGAGCTCTACCAGGACGATGTCCTACTGTGGCTGGATGAAAATGGCTTCAATGGTCCACTCAACAGCCCCATAGAGACGTATCATGGCCCCGACTGCGGATATGCTGAGCCCAACCCACCTTTCCCCTGCTAGCGACCTGAGGAGTGATGGCACTGAAGATGTGGACAGGGCAGGGCAGGGGTGGGCGTTGGTGGGATATTCTATTTATTCTTTTGTACATGTAGTAGTGTATTAAATTAGCACATATTCATCTGTGTTGTTTTTAGTTTATATTTTGGTTGAAGGGACTGAAAGAGACATTTTAACTTCAAGTATTACATTGGATGCCTTTGGTGTACAGTGGTGTAATCAAAAGACCAAGCGATTAGTTTCAACTAGCTTATACCCGTGTGGTCAAAGAGGCATGCTGAGAAACACATTGAATCACTCCAGTTACATAATCGTATAAGTCGATCCCAATTAAATCATTGGTGAACTTGGTAAAATGAAAATCTAAGGCAGGAAATGTTAGTGTCCATGTAAATGGGAACACAATGCCCCCATGGGCATGGAAAAAGACATATTTGGTGAGTGTATAAATATGTTTTTTTACAGCATTTTATTTTCAAGCACCCTTGTCCTGACGACACTTACCTACGTCCTAATAGCACCACCACCCATCCATGGACATAGGAAAGAGATATATTGAGTAAAGTGTGTGAAATGAGTACAGCACTCTTTTTCTCCAGCAAACACCCTTGTGCAAATTGTGGGCATTTGTGATACTTTGTAACGTTGCCTCCGTTATTTAGTACATACAAAAAAATATAAAAAACAATATTGGCAAACATCATTGTACTGACAACTTAGCACCTTCCAAGTATCAAGTATGATATGGAGAAAGAGTGTTTTGGAACAACCTTTAAGGCTGAAGGTAACTTGAGATAGGGAAGTTCTTATACCACAATACAGAATCTTTTGCAATGAGGAAGAGATCAAGCTATGGATTTCTGAGCTTGGATGTGGTATACTTGGCGAAGACGGAGAAGTATATCTTCTCAAGTAAGTCATTTATCACTGAAAATGCATTTGGCATCTAATGTGCAAAAGCTATGGGATGAAACATTAGTGTCTATGGCAATGGGAACACAATGCTCTCCATGGCACAGATATTCTCACACACTTCAGTAGAACATCCCTATTAAGACTGTCCAAGGACTGGCGTCAAGTGGTTTAATATAGGGGTGGTCTCTTTAGGGATGTTTGCAATGGTCTTTTTCATGAAGAGTTGGGAATGTTATAAATCATCTTATAATAGAGGTGGTGTATTAATAGAGGTGGTCTTGATTGAAGGTTCTAATGTACACATAGCCCAATTGGCAAAGTGGTGGTAATCCCTAGTATTTGAAACCATGTGACGCCTTTGGCGTCTTTATGACATCACACTACTCCACATGACGCTGTCATGGCTGCCGCTGTCTGCTATTTTTGTTATAAAACCGCTAATTAACAACCATCAGGGCCATTTTGACGATGAAAAACATATTCATGCAAAACTACACAGTACCATGAACGATCTCCTGTAGTTAGATGGCATCCAGCTAGTCAGGTTGAAGAGGAGATAGCCGAACAAAGTAAAAAACTTAGCGTATTAATATATATGATTTGAGATTTTGGAGAAGTAGCCTCTCATCACATTTACATAATCCCATATTTGAATGCTGGCTGTAAATTTGGAGCGGTCAAATTGGGCTTAAGTTTGCAACATGGGTCGACATTCTCTGCAATTAAGTGTTTATTGTATTGTTTCAGTTATTATCATGAAAAGTTTTCAAAGTCTAAGAGGATCAGAAATGATTAGACTACAACAGATTTTAAAATACAAGCAAGCTTAGAAAGACACGTGAGATTAAACGTTATGATCTGACGAAAACCACCCTCAGATAAAGTCCCTGAACAAGAAAGACATAGATCTGTAGGGATTCTACGGTGAAATGAAAGGGTGTGTATGTTCCATTTTGGGCAGCAGATCCAATATTAAAAGTGTGGTACGTATGTGGTAGTGTATTAGCACCCGCGCAGCACTCGGGTATGTGACGTAGCGATCGATCAATGAGCCGTGTCCGTCAGTCGATAAATTAAAGTATTAACGGTAGTTTTCAGTAACTTGCAGACCTTTGGAAACAAATAATATGACTCGTTGTTTTGTCTGCTATAACATCATATTAGATTTTAGAACATTACATGGACGTATTATATAGCCTCTTGATGCTGTGGGAATATTAATATATTCATACACACGTCATGTTCAAATTTAGAACAGCCTACGTGATTGTGGCCGGGGTGTTTGTTCTCCACGTCATCGCGACCATTGTTGGCTTACTGGTGGTTTACAACTTTGTGCTCACTCCAATACTGAGCTCGCCGCCGGCCGCAGTGCAAGGTCCAGAACCCCAGGTCCAAAACCCTCAGGGAGCCTGAGCGAATTAAAGAGTGAGCCTGATAGCGGCAACACTGCAGACGACATGTTGAAAAAGTACATGGTTATTTAACTTTAAGGCCACGACACATGGTGCTCGTGGGACACATAGAACTCCACCTAACATATGTGTAATCAATTATACTGTATAGGACAGTATGTTTAATTAAATATATTTTGCTGCAGACTTTCACAGGTTGTGTGCATGGTTTTAACGCCTGGCTCGGCTGTGGTCTAAATTACAAGTATACATATGGTAACGTATATGTAGAAGTAATTACACAAACATTTAGTAGTGTAAGCCTTCTATATATTCATTTGCAGTTTTATTGATGACTATTTTTTGATGAAACTATATGAGACTTACAGCAGACATTTTATAACCCCAGCAGTTTCAGTTTACCTTTGTCGTCTACACAAGTGGGTGATGTTAAAATGCAGGCATCATGGAATGTTTTGGTTTCTACTGTAACTTCAATTAGGCCTACCAAAGAAAAAAAGACAATAATTTACCTGAGTGCTATCGTCGGTTAGAAGATAAACATATACCGATAGCAAAAGAAATTTACATGGTGCCGAAATATTAGTGCCAAAATAATAGGGTGAGCTAAGTAGCTAAGTCTATCATGCTATTATTTTACGAATGTTAAAGTTTAGGGGAAATCGTGTACAAAGTAATTACAAAGCATGATTCATGTCATACTGATGTGGTATATGTGCATATTCCTACTCGTTTTACTGGTTTATATCTGCTGCTTTGTATATTACATTATCATTTACATGGCAAAGGGAAAGTCTGCATTTTAACCATATATAGTTTGTCAGAATTGAAACAAGATGATATGTGCTATATAGTGACATAACTGTTTAAACACTAAGCTTGCCACCTAAATATTATTAAAGGATTCTATAGTTATGGAAAAGGGTGGTAAAATAAGGCCTGTCGATCTATTCCAGGTGATAAGAAAGTGAAGAGAAGTCGTGTTATGTAAAAAATTGTGAGGCATCTACTGTATAAAAGTCTAATGCATCAGCTTACACAAATGGGTGATATTAAAATCCAGACAGCATGCATATCTCGCCATCGTTGTAAGATGGTCCTATCCAATAGACAGGTTACACGATTTTAAACAACTGCTGTCTCATAGTTGGCCAAACATTAGAGATTACATAATAGTGTATTGAATTAGTGTATGTTCATTGCTGTTGTTGGTTTTAGTTTGACCACATTTGGATAAAACTATGAGATTTAAGCGGACATCTTATCTACAAGTATCAAATTTGACACTTTATCTCTGCAGTTTCAGTTTCAGTTTATTGTTTTATAGCATTGGGCTTCACAATTGGATGTTGTTAAGCAGACAGAATGGAATTTTGGAACATCGCTGCTAGATGGTCGGACCTGATGATAAGTTACACAGCTGGCGACCAAAAGATGATCCAACATTATAGATTAAAGTTAGACCAATGTCAGCAAACAACCCCAGTTTCTAAATGTTAGAGCAAATCTCGACTAGGGCTTATTATCGACGTCAAATTGACATCTATGTGCCTGCTGGGAATACAGAGACTACAAAGCATACAGTTTTTTTTTTTTTTACTCGGCGACGAACATCTTCCCAGTGCCAGCGACACCAGCGTTATTCTTTGTTCACAACTACTCATGTCTTTTGATTAGATTTGGGAAAAATGGATATATCTGATTGAATGAAAGAATGAAATTAAATAAAACCGACAGTGAAAAACGATTGTTACCACAAAATCTTCGATCTTCATATTGGTCCCTATTTACCCATTGGTAAAACTTACAATACCCCTGATAACAACCATTTATTTCTTATGACTGTTACTGAAGAGCTATGGCAGATGTTTACGCGTCTGTTTAATAGAAATGTAGTAGATCTAGAATACCACAGATGTAGCGCAATACCTATAATATGTTCATCTGATCATTTGTTAAATTTGGTTTTCACATAACGGTATATATACCGGCACTAAAGTTTTAGAAACTGTAACATTTGAACCCCGACCTACCTTCCACCCACACATATTTTTAAGTAATAACAATAAAAAAAGACATAATTACAGCCTAAGTTTTGAAACTTGATTTCCGACAACACACACGGACATCCAAAACCATTTGAACCACCAACGCCAGCACCCGCTCTTTTTTCTTACATCCACACAATACAAATTGATAGGACCGGTTAAGTGACTGATCAAGTGACCTCTGTGCAAGTATTGGTAGAAAAATGGTTACTTCCTTCTCCTGGTGGAAATACAATGGTTGAATAAAAAAAGGTATCAAATGTTAAGCTTATTGATATTGTCAGAACTTTAACACTCCGTCGATGGAGAGTTTTTTTTTCTTTTTTTTTCTTTTTGTTTTGTGTGGATACTCTGCAGCAATCAACTTGCTGATGATTACAGCAGTTAAAGTACCGAGAGAGGAAGGGTGGAGGGAGGATGAGAAAAGATTCACATATCACAAGGGGGAGGACAAGATTAGTTAAGACTATAACAAGGTAAAAACTTTCTTACGCGAAGATGTGGCAGCCATATTTTCTAATCGCATTTTTAGACCCCCACCCCCGCATACACACACACCTTTTGATGTCTAAGCTTGTGTTCACATACCCCACAGTCCCTGAGCCTTGATGTTTGTTTACATCTAGAGACACCCCCCCCCCGACCTACCATAGGTAGGTGGGGAGGTGGGGCGTGTGTCTAGATATAAACAAACATTGGAACTGACATGACTGACATACCCGGTATATTCTACTTCTCTGCTACAATCTACACGATACAAGCTACATACAATGACATGTATCTACAATATGATGACGTCACAAACAAATGGAAATACGCAATATGTCAATATCTTATTCGAAAAAGAAATCCAAACAACAGAAAGATCATGAAATAGTATTACATAATAATTATTTTACGTGTCTCGAATGCCTTTGATCAAACAAAAAGATGAAAGACTGCTTGATGAACTAAATAATATCAAAAACGAAATCGAGCAGATTAATGCAATAAAAACAAAAGGAGCAAAATTGAGATCCAAAATTACAGATATAGAGGATGGTGACAAGCCAACTAAATACTTTCTCAATCTGGAAAAAAAGAATTACAACATCAAACATATTAAAAAATTACATTTAGATTCTGACGTCAGTATTAACGACCCCAATAAAATTTTGGTTTGACGTCAGAATTTTACATATTCTTCTGGAATGACATAAAAGATTTGGTTTTTGAATGTTTTGTATACTCCTTTGAAAACAATATATTATCAATAGAACAAAGAAGAGCCATCTTGAAGCTGCTACCTAAAAAAGATAAAAACTTATTGTTCATAAAAAATTGGAGACCAATATCACTTCTTAACACCGATTACAAGATATTGGCCCATCTATTGGCAAACCGTTTGCAAAAAATACTACAGCAAATCATTTCTATTGATCAAAATGGATATCTAAAAGGAAGGTTCATAGGGTACAATATTCGAGCTATCTTAGATGCTATTGAAGACAGTAATACCAATAATAAACCTTTATTACTAGCCTTTTTAGACTTTGAAAAGGCCTTTGACAGTCTTAACTGGAATTTTTTATTTAAGACTCTATCAGAATTTGGATTCGGTCCTCAATTTTCTCGATGGATACAGTTAATGTATAAAGATATATCAAGTTGTGTCATGAACAATGGTTATACATCAGAATATTTTAACTTGAAATGTGGTGTACGGCAAGGATGTCCACTCTCAGCTCTCCTTTTTATCATAACTGTAGAAGTACTAGCGATTAATATTAGAAATAACAAACATATTGATGGAGTCACATTGGGTGATGGAGAGATCAAGATAACTCAATTAGCAGACGACACAACACTGATATTGCGGAATATCTGTTCTTTGCAAACCTCTATGAACATAATATATATGTTTTATAGTGCATCCGGATTAAAATTAAACAGCTCAAAAACTGAAATTTTATATATTGGAAGACATGATTTTGAAAAGTTACAACCATTCAATCTCAAATGGGTGAAAGATAAAGTGTACTCCTTAGGAACCTGGTTTTATAAAGATATTGACAAAACAACAGAGTATAACTGGGAACACAAGACCAAAATCTTCCAAAATACACTTGATCAGTGGAAGAATAAACATATGTCTTACTTTGGCAAAATAACGGTTATAAAGACACTCGCATTGTCAAAAATACAATATTTATTATCAAGTTTCTTTTGTACCAGCATGGGTTACGGAATTTCTAAAAAAATCAGTAAGAGACTTCATGTGGAATGGAAAACCATCTAGAATAAAACATAACACCATTATCATGCAGTATGAGGATGGAGGTATTAAATTCCCAGATATACATGAGTTCTTTGTTGCTCAAAAGGCAGCTTGGGCTAAACGATTGTTAGAAATGCCTAATTCACTTTTAAAAACAATTATTCGAAAAACATTAGGGAACATTAACATGACAGATCTCCTGAATTCCTCAATAGATTGTACACAAATGACCAATGATATACCACTTTTTTATAAGCAAGTTTTAGTTAGCATTTTCGAATTACGGAAATATCCACAAAATATTGAAGACGTTAAAGAAGAAGTGATTTGGCTTAATAAACATATCAAAATAAATAACGCTAGCTTATGGTACGAACAATGGTACTTGAAAGGAATGGTATGTATTGAAGATATAATGAATAATAATAGGTTCTTAACTTTTAATGAGGTAAAAGAGAAATTTAGCCTGTGTAATAAACAGGCCTTCAAATACATGTCTATTATAGATGCAATACCTCGAGAATGGAAATTAATATTAAAAAGTCTGGATCAACAGCAAATATTACAAAGATCACAAAATAAAGATATTACTAAATTCAAGTCCAAAGAAATTTATTGGAATTGCATCAAAAAGACAACACCAACATGTAAAATGTCTTGGAACAAAATGGACATAAGTTTAACAGACTCTGAATGGAAATACATATACACACTGATACATAAATTAACTCAAAATTGTAAATTAAAAGAATTTCAGTATAAAATTGTGAATAATGTTTATGCCTCAAATAGTGTAGTGGCAAAATTTGATAAAAGTATTGACCCGAAGTGTAACCTGTGTAACAAGACTAACAATACATATCATTTCTTTTATGAGTGCAAAAAAGCAAAACAGTTCTGGACTGAATTTCAAAATTGGATTGGCAGAGTCTTCCACCCTTTTGAAATTGTAGATAAAAATATTCTATTCGGTATTATTGATGATAAGATGTACTTGTGTAACTTTTTTATTTTACATGCAAAATGGTTCCTTCATACGGAACACAAAAAAATTCTAAATCGGAAATTCAATATAAACCTAAATTTATACAATTCCTAATGTGTATTAAGCATATACTTAATGTTGAAAAGCAACTGTATATTAAAAAGAACAAGCTATCTGAATACAATGAATTATTTGCCTGTGTCGAACAAATTGAAAATTGATCATGATCTCTCAATCTCTAAATAAGTAATTCTGCGAATGGGTAACAAATGTTATCTAATGATTGGATTGTAAATCTAAGGACTATCTATATATATATATGTATGTATATGTGTATATATATATATATATATAATTGTATATATATATATATATATATATATGGGATATGTATGTATATATATATATATATATATATTTTTATATATATTTTATATATAGTTGGTAGTGGCTCTTTTTTTTTTTTTAATTGTTTTGGTGGGATCTGTCAGTGCTGGCGTTGTTAAATTTTTTTGGTTTTTTATATTTTCTTTTTTAGCATTGACAGAATATTTTGGTGAATGGCAATGAAAAAAAAAAAAAAAAAGCCTATAGCACACATATGGTGTCGCATAGTGGCAGGATTTCAGACAAAACATCCATCACATAAAAAATTACCCCTTTATAAGAAAAAAAATTGGCGTTTCAAAAATTACATAATTACTTTACAAGGAAAAAAAGATTTTATCTAAAAACAAAATATTGAAAATATTAAGAATATTATTTATGGAGCTGATACTACACAGCTAGTGTATATAATTTTACGATGGATCGTACATAATCCGTAGACCATAATCATAGACCTGTAAACTTCAAACCATTTTGACACCACCTCCCCCCAACAAAAAAAAAAAAAAAAAAAAAAATATAGAAGAAATGAAAAAAAAAAAAAAAAAAAAAAAATAAAGTAAACCATGAATATTATTTATCATGACCACCATAGATCAATGTTTTAATCTGTAAATCATGCCGCTATTTAATGGTAGCAAATAGTTTGAGCTTTTCACCAATATATCAATATGATGACGTCACAAACACATTGATTGATGTGTTAAAGCCTGTTGGAAGCAAATTGAAATTGGTAATGCCACCTGAAAATTGTGGTCTATTAATGCAATAAAAAACAACTAGTGCAGCAAGCGCCAAATTCAGCTTGTTTGGTATGGTACAGAAGAATTTTCTTGCTATCAAATGAGGTAACATGATCAAACATGTAAATTATCTTTCACTGTTTGTTTTCTGAATTCATTTCTGATTTGCTAGCGGTGAGGGGCACAATATTGAGAGCTCATTGAAGGACATCCCAATACTACCGTATTTCCACGTTATATGGTGTTCGCGGGAATTTTGTGTTAATTTTGTCGTTGTCAAAATGGCTTGAAGGGACACTAAAATGAGGATGGTGCTGATATAAGGGAGGCGTTGATTATCTCAATACTGCATGTAATCATATGCAATGTATTCACAATCCTTTTGATTTAGGCATTTTATGAATCATAATACATCAAACAGATATATGCATCCATAAATTGCTTTATCCCGAGGATGTGTTTAGGACTGGCCATACGTGTATACTCAGTGAACCATTTAGGCCTTGATGACGTCCAGAAGACGTCCGTTTTTTATGTCGTTTGCCAACGTCCAGGGACGTGGGAAAACCCAAACCGTGTTATACTTTTAGGCTATTCATAAAACGTAAATAGGGACCAAAGTCAGACGTGGACGTCCAGAAAACGTGTGGAACTCCTCACCAAAACGTCAGTAGGACGATGGGACCACGCAACTCTTTGGTTTTGAAACCGTCTAGCAGACGTCCTTTGTTTAAGTCGGGTGCCAACGTCTGAAAGACGTGGGAAAACCGAAAAGTGTTACAATTTTTGGATGTTCAAAAACGTTACTAGGAACCAAAATCCGACGTGGACGTCCAGAAAACGTGTAAACCACACTACTCAAATGTCAGTAAGATGTGGGGAATGCTTGGGGATGACATAATCATTTGATTTTGATAACGTATGGAAACCGATATAAGCATAAGGGCGTTTGAATTATGTGGGAAACACTAAAATGAACGTTGGCAACATGTATACATATGCTACCAAAGCTGCAAGATCAGGTTTGCATTAAGAAGTCATGTGCACAGTGCAGGTAGTTAAGTCTCTACAGTCAACGGCATGATGACGATGTTTACATTGAGAAGTCTTGTGCACATTGGGAATTAAGTCTCTACATGCATGTTTGACGGCAGCCAGAACCTATGGTGGGCACAATCACACATTAGTACATTTCATATTTCATACAATTTCAATCATTTCATTTCATGATCATATGATATTCTATACTCACCTTATTAGCCATTATCATATTTATTGGTGTCATCATTGAGTGATCCATCTCTCCTTGTAAACTCATGCTTGTACAAACTCTTTTACAGTAGCCCCTGTTCTAAACAAGTTTTCCATTCATGAGCACAAACCACCCCCACAAGGTCCATTCTAACGTTTCAAACGTCTTACAAACGTTGTTCCATGACAAATACGTCTTTCACACGTCTTCCAAACGTTTTCCAAACTAAGACGTCCAGTGCGTCGGAGGCTGAGTGGTCAGGGAGTTGGACTCGTGACCAAAAAGTCATGGGTTCGATTCCTGGTCGGGTATGGTGGTAGGTGTTGAGAAAACTCACCCCTAAATAGTTGCACATTGCTCCATGGCACCTACACGTTAATTAGGTACAGATGATTGGGTTGAAAGAGTGTGTGGCCCCACTCTAACGTGTGCACTGTGCAAGACATTTGTGAGGAACCCCTTTACCTCCAGACATACTCACTGGGTCGTAATGATGGATTAGAACCTGGAACCTTGCTGTGTTAAATCTATCTTATAAATATCAAAACAGTATAGAGGCCACAGTAGTAATGACATGCTCATATTTACAGTTGAAAAGGCATTCACAATCAGCAAAGTACTCATGCAGGGTGGGGAACCTTGCGGCCAAGGCTGGGTTAACATTCTGATCTGTCTTTTCACATTACTGTGGTCTCTATGGTGTTTTGATATATTTTAACACGGCAAGGTTCAAGGTTCTAATCCTCCATTATACTGAAACAATGTATACTTTACAATTAAGAACTTTATGAATTTCAGGAGAAAACCCCCCAGAATGAATTTACATCAGTTATAAAGTATGTAAACTAATCCGCCATTACATTGGCTACGTCATGCTAAATGATATTGATTTGCCAGCAGCAAATAGCATACAAAGATTTCCAAACGAGGGGATCAATTCAGTAAAATGCTGTACTTTTACTCCTGCATGCAAGCTTGCTTGTACCTGGATGTCCTAGCAATAACAATGAATAATGCATTATGTGTTTAAGAGTGTTTTTATACAGGCATAAATTATTATGCAGGTAGCCCACGCACCAGGATTTTATAATCCATCTTTATGGTACTACATGTAATTAGCCAATTTTTTATGCCGCCAGCTCACCGACACCCCAGCAACTAGGACAAGATGAAATAACAACACAAAGTGTAGTGTCTACCCTCCTATGGTTGGGTGCTCACCGACTATTGAGCATTTTGAACCATTTAGGATTCCTGGCTTACCTCAATGTTCTGTTACTCAACACATGATTGTATAGAATGTGATTATGTTACAATGAAGTCAGAACAAAGTCTGGTGTAACAGACTGGCATTTGCAAGTTTACAATGCACGATTGTAAATCATTTATGCTAACATGGACGGTCAAAGCATGGTTATCTTCTTTTACATTTGATGGGAACCGTATTGATACTACTGTGATATTTTGGCTGACAGTAATACATTCTATAAAATCAATTTATATCAGGATAGACAAACTGAGAGTTTTTAATTTGGATGCTTTTAACTTAGAGTGTTTAATTTGGATGCTATTGATTGTTACAGACAATTAACACGTAAGTAAATACTTTCAATTAGCATATTGCTTTGTAGTAATTTTACCTGATCTTTGTATACTTCCTGAAAAATAAAAGGCTGTTAGTGCGTAGGGCCTGTTATGGTAAGCGTGTAACAGCTTGACTTTTAAGGCCGTGTCCCATTCAGAAAGCATACGCTTAGCTTACATGTTCTAGGAGAATTCCAGGCATTTGGAGCTGTATGCTTTGCATCTGCTCAAATAATCTGACCTTTTTGCACTCATCGCTGCATGTAAAAAGCGTTCAAAAGCAGACAAACAGAAGACAGAAAGCGTTAGAAAACCGGATAAAAGCGGATAAAAGCAGACGCTCAGCTTACACTTCGGAGGATGTTCAACCGACAAAAAGCACCTGCTGGGGCTGACGTTTGCGTTCGAACTGAGTACTATAGCAGACAGTATTTAATCGCCGAGCATACGCCCGCGCTGTCATTTCTGCTTTCGTTTTCGTCGACAACAGTCGAAGTTTATGCTATTAATAAAATTTGGGAGACAGTTATTTTAACTATGCCAGCTAAAAGGAAAACAACAGAAGGCAAAATGAAATTTGCTGGACATGAAGAAAAAGAAAACTGAAAAAGAAGAAGATTTAAACATCAGCCACCCCAAAAAGAAGAGGCTTCATTGGACCACTTGCATTGATGGTGCCTCTTCGATGGGTACCGGCAGAGTGACAAGAGAATGGAACTACAGGTGCGTTTATATACCCCTCGCCGTATGCCACCTGTAATCTCTCATAAGCATTTCATAAGCAATTCATAATTTTTTGTAGGCAGATCAGACGTTTTCCATGCACTTTTATACTTTAAATGTACGCTAAGTTTACGCCAAAACATTTGTCTGCTTTCCATCTGCTCTTGTTTGCTCTTATCTGCTCCCAATACGCCGCGTATGAAAAACGGATAGTTTGCGCATCGGCGGCGTGTGTTCGGCGTGCAGTTAGCGTGCATAATCCAATAATCCATCGATTTTTGTACGCCGTTGGTATTTGTGCAGCTCAAATACCAACGGCGTACAAATTTCTGAATAATCAATAATCTTCCTAGAAATATTTTTTGAGCAGACGCATAGCGGACATAAAACTTACAAATAACTTATGATTAACGTGTGGATTGCGAACGGTAGCGTGAATGTGCGGACGAGACCTTTTAGGGACATTTTGTACGCTAACCATCTGCTTTCCATACGCAAAGCGTATGCTTTCTGAATGGGACACGGCCTTTACATGCTATTAATTATTAATGACGCTGGTTAGAACAGATGCATGCACGCCTGAAAATGCAACTACAATAACAGGTACGCTCAAATCTTTGGAGTCTATGTATGTAGCTCGCGATGTCGTGCACTCCTTGACATATGTACGCCACTTCAGTGATGGATCCAGGAGAGTGCTTTTTGGTCTTTTTATGTAGACTCCACATAACACATGGAACTTACTTTACAAATCAATGAATCACAAAAAGTGGCTGCAACTGCCTTTTAAAGCAATGCATATACATATTATTTGCAGTAAATTTATGAACAGAAGGGTGTTTCATCCCCAATCAATCATCATACAAAAATTATATTGACCAGTTGTTGAACAAAATATTTGAACGAAATATTGAGATATATATTGGTAAATTGCGATAGCTGTTGATATGAATAAATAACTGTATTATATTGACCAGGTTGGTGATAAATTTATACTGCGTTCTTTGCGTGGGCTGTTGGTTGTATTGCTCTATTTGTTAACTATCGATTTCATTGGTGTGGTGTGGACCATGCTAATAACGTTATCAGTGCCATGAATTATAGACACACTACGAAGACGATAGTGGCACTACAGTGATACAATCGGGATTCCTTGTGTCCAACATGTAGGCGTTGAATTAAAAGGTTTGTGTAACATCATTAAAATCTTTTGGTTTATACGCTACCCTGTGGAACACGCGAAGTTCCCAGAGTTATGTGAGCAGCGTGTTATGTGAATACTTTTTAAAAAGGGTCTTTGCCATTAAAAGTGTAAACGCCATCATTTGTCGAGTGACACAG
>CM032667.1:29599388-29629806 GCA_019095985.1 Streblospio benedicti
GCGAACGTTATGAAATAGTTTTTTAAAAACGACATTGTACACTATCACAGTTCAATGACGAAATAGTCACTTCTTATTAATTGTTTCTAAACTATAAGGATTTACGTTGTTATTTTTGAAAATAAAACCAGGCTTTGAAAACAGTGTATCAATTCGATATTTGCGATATAAGAGTCCGATTTTTGTAAAAACGAATACATATATTGTGAATTTCAATTGAAGAAAGTCAATGAGAATGATAGTCTTGACGGCCAAGAGCTTGAATTTATAAATATTTGAGTGATGGAAGTTACACACTTCCATACAATAATCCAATATTCGATAATTTAACACTAACCACGCTAACACGCGATTTGAAATTATTTTTAAGAACAGTCAGTTCGAATAACAATAATAATATCAATATCAAATATTATAAGGGGTGTAAACCTGCTTAATTATACATGAATTGACATTGAAAACGACACGCAGCTCCATTTAATTTTATCTACCTAAGCAACACCTTACCAACTATTGTTAGAAATTAAATCACGTTGACATAAATGTGTCTAAACAAATTAAACTTTAGTCAAATGAAGCAATAATATTCATTTTACCGCGATGGACTGATCACATTTAATTGGTCAGAAATTGTTGTGACGAATCGTGTATTCACGGTTGGATTACACTTAAAAGCGATTAGCCAAAAAGTTATAAGTGTCGCGAGAAATGGAACTGTGTAACACTTGTCGATATCATGCAGTTCTTTTATTAAATTTGATTGTTGTAGTGGAGAGAATCGGTGTAATAAGTAAAATTAATACCAAGCTTTTACATTTACGTGTAACACGTTCAGTTATTTGATGTGTAATTATTTGAAAGATTGAAATAAAAAAAGACATTAATGTAACACCTGCAGATTGTTGCTAAACGTAATGTGACGAAGCGAAAAGAAAAACTGTCAATCTTGTCTCACACGTAAGACGGTGATTTAATTTCTAACAATAGTTGTTAAGGTGTTGCTTAGGTAGATAAAATTAAATGGAGCTGCGTATCGTTTTCGATGTCAATTCATGTATAATTAAGCGGGTGTACACCCCTTATAATATTTGACATTGATATTATTATTATTGTTATTCGAATTGACTGTTCTTAAAAATAATTTCAAATCGCGTGTTAGCGTGGTTAGTGTTAAATTATCGGATATTGGATTATTGTATGGAAGTGTGTATTTAAGACAAATTCAAAAGTATCGGTGTAATAGTCTCCAAACCGTGATAAAGATGGACGTTGTATTCTTTAAATCTAGTTGATTTAAATATCAACTTTTTATACGATATGGTAATACTGCGCAGTTTGTTAAATAATGTGGTAGGTGGCTCACCTCGTGAGAAGCGAAAGCTTTCGTAATTAAGGCGATAAGACATGAATGCTGTTGCACACTGTATATTACGCCTTTTGTGTCGTTATTAGAGAAGTTCCGTTCATGAGTGGTTACAATCTAATGAAATGTCAATTCTTAATTTAATGAATTAGTCACAATTCTTAATTTAACGAATTAGTCAAATAACTATGTTACTTCTCACTTTTGTGGACAACGGTAATCGCACGTTGACAATAACACGTATTGTTATTGTATCTTGTTCAGATTTATAAGAATGGTAGGTTTTATCCTTTCTAAATTCACCTGGCGTTTTACACTGCTTAATTAACGGGTTTTAAATTGGTTAAACACAACGCTAAATGCTGAACACGTATTTTACATGAATGGAAGAATTTTTATTGTCGTTTGATAACCATTTGAAGGACGACCATTGCATGGAGGGATGATTAATAGGTTTAAAGACGTCTGAAAGGTGGTCAATGCATCGTGAATTGATTAATGGGTTTCCGCGCAGCGGCGTGCCATGCTTTGACTTGCCGTGCTCGGTCATCCACCTTACAAGGACACCCTCAAGGCCACGGCTGCCGGGGGCGGGCTTAAACCTGCCTAACCTAACCCAATTGGTCGGTTTCTCGTTCAAGCCCGTGCCGTATCTTACCTCACCATTCATCAACCTCCTTACAAGGACGTCGCCAAGGCCAAGGTCGGAGCCAAAACTTTTCAATTCGCGTAACCATCGGGGCCGCGCAGTTACCGCGCCGGGCCTTGCCTCGCCGCTCCCTCCTGGCCCGCTGCGCGGCCTTGCCGTGCCTTGACTTGCCGTGCTCGGTCATCAACCTCCTTACAAGGACACCCTCAAGGCCAAGGTTGGAGCCAAAACTTTCCAATTCACGTAACCATCGGGGCCGCGCAGTTACTGCCGGGCCTTGCCTCGCCGCTCCCTCCGGGCCCGCTGCGCGGCCTTGCCGTGCCTTGACTTGCCGTGCTCGGTCATTCACCTTACAAGACACCCTCAAGGCCACGTAAACAATAGGAACAATAGGAGGAAAATCATTGAACCGTTGATTTAACGATGTGACATATGCATCTGTTTTCTAAACCTATTGGCATCCTTTTCACACTATATCGAGGAGCATACAACATATCGTAACTGCAGCGTAGATAGAGAGAACATCGTGCCCTCCACATATAGGTGTTGTGCATCGGACGAATCTGCTGTGATTTATCACTTCAGATGAGTCCGATGTAAGAACTATTGTGTTGTGTGTTGTGAAAGATGAACTTTGTATATATATTGATGATCTTTGATTTATCATTTATTTATATTCTGATTAAAGTATAGAGTAATTATATACATATTCTGAATCAGGATTAAAATTTATTTCTCTCAATAAAAGTTTAACTAATTGAACCTTAATTAAATTTAAGTAAACAGCCTGGTCTATTCGTCAACAAAAGCATATATTGGGTTTCTAGCCATTTAGATAATCCGATGAATATATAGTAATTGGCTTATCAATCAACATTAGTATTCACCTGACCTGTTCCTATTTAACATGGAGCAGGGTGCGAATGATTAGGGATGAGTTTGCTCAACACCCACCACCAGACCAGACTGGCAAAATATCGTTTTGAAGACAGCTGCCTCATACATACACACACACACACACACACACACATCTGATTTAATAAACATATTCTCTTCTCCAATACAAGTTCTTACACGTACTTTAGATTGCAATGATTCATTCGATTCGATTTTAAATGTGCTATGTACTATGCCTTAACTAATCCACGAGAGATAGCTGGCAATTTTATAATCGTTCATTGGCCCTATACTTTAATTCCAATAACTATCTATATTCCTGTTGAAAAGCATCTCAACTTATCATGATGCATTAAGATAAGTAAGCGACTAAGTCGTTAGGTCACAGGGTTGTAGCATTCACCTGCCCTACACATAGTACAACTGACCACTGGCCACTGAAACTGACCTAAATAGCAGCATTCACAGAGTCACAATATTGTACTTACCACCTGCCCAGGTGGCTTACCACCTGACCCAAAGCTAAGTACCACCTGCCCAAATGGATGGTATGTATTTTTTGTTTTATGTATGGGCAGTAAAATATTTTTCTTATAGTATATTTATAAGGGTAAATATTGAAGAAAACATTTTGATCTGTATCGGCCATTTTGTTTGTGAGGGCAGGTGGTAAACTTACCACCTGCCCATGCTTTAGCACAGTGTTATAGCAAATGAAGATGGATTTTTATTTCAATTTGATTGTAGATGTCAAAGAAAGGTGCCCAGTGAAAGCATACAGCCACTTTAAATACATTATAATTACACATTTGTAAACAATTTACTTCCTCTTTTTCAGAAATAGCCAAGCTAATTGTTGCACGTGATGTTGACCTCAATGCAGCAAATGGTCATGGATCGACCATCCTTCATCTGAATGTAAAGCCTTCAAACCTAGAAGTACTCACCTACCTGTTAAAGTTTGACTGCAAAGTGAACAAAAGAGACAACCTTGGCAGCACCCCATTGGACCTCGCAGTGGCCACAGCAGCAAGCCGTATGAATGGTATTCCAGATGGTCACCCTTTCCTCACTAAATTCAAGACAATTATTACAATTTTATTAGAAAAGGGTGCTGACATTGACATAAAAGACAATAACGGTGATTCTGCTCTAATGACAGCTGTAACTGAGCCATCTCTTCTAAAGATGCTGTTGGTAAAAGGTGCTCAGAAAGACACTCGAAACTCAATGCAGGGTGGTCTCTACCATGCTGTCATTGAAAATCACCTAAAAAATCACATTTCGCCAGTGAAGACAGCTGAGGTCATAAAACTCTTAATAGAAAATCATATTGACATCAATATGCAAGACAAATGGAAAAGAAATGCCCTTCATATCGCTTTGACTTCCGAAAATTGTAGGTCAGATGTTGTTCAAATTCTCCTCAAATATGATTGTGATGTGGCAGTGCGGGACAGCTTTGGTTTCATGCCAATACACTATGCCATTACACATAAAGATATTTTCCAAATGCTTTGGAACTCCTCATTGCCTCATTTGAATGACTCCGATTTCAACAACCTGCGCATACTAGCCCATTGGAACGAGATAGACAAAAGTCAAGTGATACAAGCATTTGCTGAGCATTTGAGAGAAGATCCTTCTATGGAGCAAAAGCCTGTAAACTTTACCCGTCCAGATGAGTGGAGCTGTAAGCAAGACTTAACTAAATGGTACCACACCTCTCTTGATCGATGTACTATACTGCAGAATTTTGCTGAATTTCACCAACAATGGCTAAAGTCTCTACAATCATTTACTTATGATGACCATCAATGTATTGTAAAAACACTCACATCCTTTGTACAGAAAGCTCTGGCTGCTGTTAGCAGAATAAATCCCTTGGTGGCATGCAAGTTTAGGTTGTCTGGAAGCGAAAGTGAAAAAACTAAAATCATACAAACTAATGAGATGGATGCTCTCTCTATCTTTACTTTTATAACTTTTGATAAATTTTTCCCTCCAAAGGAAGCATGCCACCACGTTTTGAAGGAATTTGTAAAGCTTGAATGCAAACCTGAATATCGAGAAGAACTTGCACAAGTGCTAGATGACAATTATTGCCTCTCTCGTGGCAAGCTCTATCAGCACTATAGTACAGCCCTCTCTGAGGCTTTGGCTGACCCCCTACTATGGGAGGAGTTTCCCACACTGCAACGCATCACTAATCGTGACATTGTGGCTGGCAACCGAACCATCACCCCTATGAAAGTGCGTTGGCACGATGATGTTTACCCTTATCTTCTAGTTGACGTCGACATGGTGCCGGCCATAGACATCACTGGCTGGTGGCCAGACTGGGCAAGCACCCATTCCCTTCTCATGAAGCATGAAGCCCTTGTGGTCCCCAAGTGGAAACCCACCGCCGTTGAAGATGACTGCATGATGGAAGTAGGGATAAGCCACTGGAGCCAAGCCTTCCATGAGATGCCAGAGGAAATGCGGCAAGGTTATAGGCTGGCCAAGGCCATGAAGGAAGTGTGTCCAAAAATTGTGAATGACAAAGATCATGCTGTTGGCGCCTTTTTGACCAGTTACATGTTCAAGATGGTGATTGTGAGGCTTTATGCGGAGAATTACTATGATACTCCTGATCAAGTAACAAAACCCAAGAAGGATGCCCGACAATGGGCAGTTGAAATCTATAAGCAAATGGAGCAAGCTCTGGAAAAAAAACGTCTTTCATCCTTTTTCATACCAGACTACAACCTGCTCTATGATGACAAGTTTGGTGAAAACAAAATGTTAGCAATCGCATACAGTAGGCTGTGTCAGCAAATGCTGACACCAGAAACAGCTCGTCACTTTTATGCAGCGTACATGGGCCTTGAGCCAAAAACTGTGGTATCTAGTTAGAACACACATATATGACTGAAATTCCATCTGTACCTCTGGTATGAAACCCTCTATACAACAGAAATAACTTTTATACAAAGAGATAATAGCTGAATTTGATTTGAGTCAATAATATTTGGCTTGGTTTATTGAACAAAATATATGTACTACATGGCTTTTGATCATTTGCGGCATGTGAATGCAGACTTTGGAGTCCATGCTTTAATACTTTGTAATACGTTGTACCTTTTATTACATTTTAGTTCAATGACGTTCAATCGCAAAAAATGCCATCTGTACTAGTATTCTACTGTGTTCTCAATTTTCAAATTCTTTTTCTTTTCCTTTTCATTTCAAGAACAGATTTAGTCTGGTTCCTGAGAGCAATGGTCAGTGCCTTTGTAGCAACTCTCCTTCTGTGGGGTCACTGTTCTTCTCATACACTAGCTCCAGTGGTTCATCTTGAGCCTGCAGTTTTTTGTGTCACTGTTTCACCTGATTCTTTGTGAAAACTCCATTGAGTGTTGTTGCCATGATGGGGGTGTGGACCATTTCTGCCCGTCATAACACAGTCTAGTAAAGATACCACGCAAATACACGAATTGGCACCGACTGCAAATACTGGTGTGCTGGAAAGTGTATGTGTCTGTTGGGCAAGGAAACATAAAAGCCAACTTGCCTGGCATGGCTGATCACTTCACTTGTAATCATCTAAACTATTAACATGACTACTGTACCTAAATCAAATACATAGCATTCTCATACATTCATTTCAGAATGAATAAAATGCAATATGAATAGAGCAGGCTATACAATACATGAATGGCTGCAATTGGTTACTCTCCATGCTACAAACAGATTTGCCTGCAACCTTGACAAATTACCTTTGATACTGAAGTGTTAAAGCATTGACAGCATGGCAATCAACTGTTGTCCAAGTTCATTTGATTACAAGCCTCATTCATGTTTGACCAAATGTACCATTTACACCTCAACGCTACAGCCATCTGTTTCCTTGAGATGGTGTGGCTCATGATTAGGTCTGCAATATCAGGTTTTGATTTGCCTCTACTGACCTTGCTTTTATCGATCTCTGCTGACTACCTACATGTATACCTATTCTGAACCTCAAGATTATATTTTGACTTTTTATTGAAATTATATAATACTTAATGCTTTCAAATCTCTTGAATACTGGACAAATTGATTAGTGCCTTGCTATGTGGTATTTTACGTGTGTTCTGTGTAAAATAGAAATGGGTTTTATGGTTACGAATATATCAAATTCATACTGTTTCATGTTCATGTCAGATTGTTTTAGTAAGTAGAAGAAAGGTCATTTTAGTTTACATAATTACCATTCTGTAAATAAATCCATACCTCATAGAGGATATATATTCTGAATCAATTATATAAATCTACAATTCATTGATGAAATATATGTTTTAAATATTGTAAATAAAATATATAAATCATAGCTCCCCAAGTTTCTATAAACTGTGTTGTGTTCAAATAACATTTGGATATTCTGAATCAATTATATAAATCTACAATTCATTGGTGAAATATATGGTTGACTAATATAAAGAAACCAAAAGTTCATATTGTAGACTTTGAATTAGTTTAATAAGGTTTTGCTGTGTGTAAACTGTCTTGTATACATTTGTATATTGTCACATTTAATTTCGTGACAGTGCTAATTAATGTAGTGCATTTTGTTTTGTTATTGTCCTGATACCAATTTTTTCCACTACTTGTTGGCCAGTAACAATTTCTTTCTTTTGACATTTATTCTTATATTTATTGGAAATGATTCAGACTAAAATGACACATGTACACAAAAAGTTTATTATGTGTGTGTTTCTAAAAAAACTTGGAAAGAACCACATGCTTAAAGATGTTTTCAACATTTTCAGACTTTACATGATCCAGATTTTGGATTGTTTGTCGCATGGTAAGAAACTAAAAACGACATGTGTAACAAAAGTTGTTTGGTTACGGCCTCCAGTGCGCGGGTTCATTGCAGCATGACCGCAGAGTATCAATTACCCTATAACAAGTTGCACTGGACTAGGTATAATATCCCAGTTACACACACCTTGATAGCTTTGTTCTCTCTTTATTATGGCCACTGTAGGATTAGGGGAACCAGTACTCTCTTGTACTGGATAGGCCGATTAGCGGCAGTTTACTCTTAGACGCTGGTACAGCAGCACGTAGGGCTGGCAACCTATTCCCGAAGGGAATAGGCCCTCCTCCCTCACCGTTGTGGATTTGGTCTCGCATGGCAGTGCATAGGGGACGCCCGTAGCACAGCGTGTCAGCACCGGTGCGAAGTTCGCAGACTCCACCACGTGCTGAGGACGTGCATGAGAGGGAGCACTACAGCTTGAGTGACCACCACAGAGCGAGAGTGTCGGGGGAACAGACTGGAGCGAGAGTGTTGGGAACAGACTGGGGCAAAAATCCAGCCCGAATGACGTCACGGAGCAGCTCCCTTGTGACCCTGGAGTTCTTGGGGATGACTGGCCGGGTGCGGATGGCACCTGCAGTGCTGCCACCCTTGCTGCTGTTTTCATCAACGTGGGCTGCAGAGGAGGAACGTTCTGCTGCGGGTGACGCCGCACCACATGATGTGAGGATGCAGCCCCAGTAACGCGACGGTTGTGCAGAACACCCAACAGGAAGAAGAGCAGGCGTGACGTGACCCACCGGTTGATACAGATTTAACCGGCCGGGTGGACCTACAAACAGGTGATTCACCAGAAAGGCAAGGTGTGGGGGACACACCTAGAGAAGAAGAGCCAAGGGTGCCGCAGTTAGAGTTGGGAGCTGTGGGGGGAACCGAGCCAGAAGGCCAGGACCCTCCAGTGAAAATGGAGGCTGGGGCCAAGACAAACCAGGTTCACGACGGTGTGCAGAAAGACGATCTTGACTTGGGAAAGGAGGTCCTTCCGCGAGTTCAGGTGGCAGCAAAACTGAGGGAGAGGTGGTTTGCGCTTTGTCAGTGGGACAGCCAAGAAGACGAAACAGGCAGACCAACTGAGCGGGTTTTCTTCCTGGGGCCCGTATGTGACGTTGAACCTGCTGAGAGACTCGAGCTCAGAGTGGAATGGCGGAAAAAGCAATAATGCCAGTGTATCTGCTACGTTTGATTACGCCGAAAGGGTCCTGATCGACCTACTCAAGACGAACCAGGCTGACATCAAGAAGAAATTGGCTGAAGGTGGAATTCTCAAGGCTATGAAGGTGGGGCACGAGTGGACCTCAATATTGAAGTCCCTCTTGGTAGAGATGCAACCCGGTCAGCGAGCTGAGTTGTGGAGGCAGACGAGCAGAGTGCTGGACAACTGGCAGCACATTGTCGGGAAATACATAGAGTATACATCCCCGGTTACGATGCGCCAGGCTTCGCTGGATGATCTGGTGTCGGAGAGCGAGTCGGAACTTGTGCAGCGGGCGTTTAGCTCTCAGAAATGATGGGTGCCCAAGCCAAAGAAGGAGAAGTGACAAGACTATGTGTTGCCGTCGTGTTCCCCAAGCAGGGAGTCGGTCCTGTAAAACCCGACCCACCAAGAATTCCAAGAGAACCTAAGAAGGAATGGCAAGACTCCAACCCCTGACCCTTTGGTCGTACTAGGGATCCCAAAGTTAATAATGTAGGGCAAGGAGAGGAGAAGTGTTGACCGAGTGCGGCCGACACGATGAACCCTGTTCGTCAGGCATTATTACCAGTCACCGTTCGTTGAGGCAGCAGAGCGACAGCAGCGGGGCGCAAAGAAGCACGCAAGTTGTAAGCCGAGGCAAAATAGCCGACGGTGCTATGATTCCGACAGCGACGACTCCGACAGCAGTTAGGGACCAGCAATCCCCACTTTGGTGAAAGATAGAATCAAGGATCTCCAGAAGTTCAACAAGCCTGATTCGACGTAGACTTGGTTGGATTTTCTGCAGCATTTAGTGGAGATCTTGACGATGTATAACATCAAAGAATCAGAATGGGCGGGTTGGCTGATAGATCGACTGACCGGAAAAGCGCAGAGTGCGCTACTCAATTTGACAGTGGAAGAGAGAAACGACTGGGCCACCTTCGTGTCGGCGCTGAACTCGTGCTTTTACACGGAGGTCAAGATGCGTATGGCAGAGGAGGAGCTCCTGACGAGGAAACAGGCCGATAAAGAATCTGTGCAGCTGATGTTCCTGGTGTGTAAAGCGTATGGACAGAACATCAAGAAACGAGAGGCAGCTGTCATCAAGCAGATCGAGTTAGGTCTGGGCACAGCCTCGCTCCGGCGCACATACAAACTGGTGCAGAGAGAGTCGTGATGACCCCGGGAAGTACCAGACATACATCGCGTATATAGTGTAGGAGAAAGAAAAGGAGAACGCTGCAAAGCCCAAGAACCCTCCCACCGCAAATGTCATGCGGCTACAGGAGGTGATAGATCAGCAGAGTGTGTTGCAGTCCGCGGGACAGGCAAATGTGGCTAAGAAAAAGATGACAGGGTAGCGCAGAAGCCGGGTGTGAGTGTCGTTCCTCCTGATGCGCCGATGCGCGACGGGGGACTCGATCCTCGCATTCGGAGGCAGACGAAGCTAGAGCCGAGGGAGCGAGGAAGTACTCGCAGTTTGGGCCAAGATTCAACACAGGATGGGAGGCTTGGTAGTACGGACAACAAAGAGCCAAGCAAAGGTGTAAAAGCTAGCCGGGGTGGCACTAGGGTTCTGCAGCCTAGGGGTGAGGGGGCCTGTCACTCTTCTGACGTCTGGTAAATACCCATCAGTTGTGGATGGAACTCCATATGCCGCCACTCTCGATCTGCAGACCATTGAGGTCGGAAGCGCAGAGGACTGCGTGGAAGAAGCAGATTGCCGCACGTCTACCCCTCTACCCGCCTTAGGTACTTACAAGGAGGGATATGAGGAGATGGTATATCAATGCCAGGAAGTGGAAGCCGAATTCGCACAAGTACATAAGATGCTGGGCCGCTCTGGAGCCACGCTCGTATGCAGAGTCACAATAGAATTAGCAGGGAAACCGCTGGTGGCCTGTATTGATAACGGGGGCGACCTTCAGCTTATTGGCAGACAAGATCTACGAGGAGTTGCAGAGCGGACTACCATCCTTGCAGCCCGCACATGAGGAGCTCTCCGGAGCAGGCGGCGAGTCTTTGAATGTCAAGAGAGAGGTAGACGCGAAGTTCCGGCTGGGGGAAGGTCTGTACGACCCCCAGATGTTAGTTGGCAGGTTGGAAGGGCTGGACCTGTTGCTCGGGATGGACTGGTTGATGACATACGGTGTGAATATCAATTGCGTGTCCAAGACAGTGCGAGTGGAAACTCGTAGTATCTTGCACAGTCAAGTTTTAGCAGTGCACGGCAGAGACCTGGTGCAACTCACGAAGACGTTGCGAGTGTGCCCGCGGGGGTACAGCGCATCATGTGTCACATCAGGGATCGCAGTCGGGTGGGGCAGGAGGTGCTAGTGGAGGGCACCGTCAATCTTGGGGGGAGCTCTTGGTGATGCAATCACTGGAGGTGATCAGAGAAGATGGATCTCTGCCCCTCACCCTAGGGAACCAGAGTACGTTGTTTTGAGAAGTGAAGGAAGGGATGATTGTGGCCAAGATCACAGGACTCCCAAATAAAGAGGAAGGTTGTCTGGAAGAGAACGTCAACCAGGCTTCGGACGGGGTGAGAGACCCCCTGTACTGAGAATATGGCAGATTTCTCCCCAAGTGGCGAATACTAATGCCATATGCACCAGACACGAAATGGAGTGGACCAGTCGACAACTGATTCTGGAAGGAGAGGCAGATGAGTCACCCCAGCACAGGGGAGACTGCAAAGTGTACTTCGCGGAAGAGGCGGTTCCAGCTGAGTCGTCAACTGAGCCACTCAAGCAAGAGTTTCAGTACAGGTACCAGAGTATCTTCGATGTATGTTTCCGGCTAAAGGATCGTTGACGCCAGACGAGATTTCCAAGTTGGAAGCCCTGGTGATGGAGTATGAAGATATTTTCGTGAGCCCCAATGGAAGTCCAGGTTTCAAGGATCTGATCTCTCATAAAATACATACAGGGGATGACAAGCCAATTAAGCAAAATTACTACCGACGTTCCATGAAGGAGCGCAAGTACGTGGACGCGGAGCTGGAGAAGATGTTAGCGAGTGGGTTGATTCGTCCATCCAAGTCACCGTGGGGAGCACCTGTGGTGCTTGTCAGGAAGAAGTCAGGCAAACAGAGGTTTTGCATTGACTTCCGGCTTTTGAATGAGGTAATGAAGAAAGATGCATATCCCCTGCCGAAGATCGACGAGTGTTTGGATGCCCTGTAGGGTTCCAAGTTCTTCAGCATGTTGGATCCCACGTCCAGGTACTGGCAGGTCTCTATGGATCCTGAAGATGCAGATAAGACTGCGTTCGTGACGCACCGTGGTCTGTTCCAGTGGACAGTGATGCTGTTTGCGTTGTGTAACGCTTCCATGACTTTTTGCCTTCTGATGGAGATGGTGTTGGCGGATATTGTATGGAGTCAGTGCTTGGTGTACCTGGACGACATTCTGGCCTTCGGGTGGGACTTCAAGGTCACCAGCCTGAACCTCCATGCAGTATTTGAGCGACTGAGACAAGCCAACATCAAACTGAAGCCAAAGAAGTGCCGGCTGTTTGCCACCAGTGTGGAGTATTTGGGACACAAGGTGGACAAAGAGACGGATTCGACCCAACAGGAGTAAGGTGCAGGCATTGCACAAATGGGGCATTCCCAAATGTTTGACCAAAGTGCGCGTGAATCTGGGATTTACCGGGTATTATCGCCATTTTGTGCCAAATTACAGTGAGCTGAGGAAACTGCTGACAGAACTGACGAAGAAAGGTGTGAAGTTTAAGGGGACCGAGAATTGGCAATATGCTTTCAAGAAAATCAAGTGGTATATAGAGCAGTTACCTCTTCTGTATTACCCCCTTACAGACAAGGAGTTCCATCTCAAGGTGGATGCGAGCTTGTATGGGATTGGAGGTACACTGGAGCAAGAGCAAGGCGGCAAGTTCCTGCCTCTGGGATTTGCCTCAAAGACGTTGTGCAAAAGTCGTCAGGCGTATTGTGCGACAAATAGGGAGTTCTATGCTGTTGTCTTCTTCATGCGTTACTTTCGATACATCACGCGGGGGACCCTGGTTTTCATTTGGATGGATCATGCGGCTCTCATGTGGGTGCAGAACTACCATCAGTCCGACAATATGTATATGAGTTGGATTGTGGAGATGGACTGGTACCAGCCCTGAGATACATCACTTTTCGGGTAAGCTGCAGAAGGTGGCCGACAGTTTGTCGCGCAAGCGAGAGGATGATCCTGAGGCTTAAGAGAGTTTCGACAAGTGTAAAGTGTGCAAGCTGGGCGACTGCCCTGATTGTATGTTTTTCAAAGAGAAGTCAGACAGATACAGGGACGAGGATTCCGATGACTCCGAAGAGGAGGCGGCCAACGTGACTACCACCATCACCGTGAAGAAAGATCAACACAAAATAGTTGCCATAGTTGCGGTGGGAATGTGCTGCACGGGATGTCGACTCGGACAATGAGGACGGAAAGGACCAAGAACTCGTGGATAGCATACACTATAACGTGTATTTAACCAGAAGAATCCACAAGCTGCCCAACCGAACGCACCTGACTCTTTGCGAAGAGGAGGATGACGAGACCGAAACACCAGTGTTCGTTGCACGAGAGCGGGTGGCGGTTGGTCGTTCCAAGCAGTTAGCAGAGAAACAACTGGGAACCGAGTCGGCCCCTAAGCCGCTCGTGGTGGGAGAATCTTCCGACAAAAGTGATGCAGAGGAGGAGTCTGAGAGGGTGGATGCTGCAAGAGAGCAACAGTCTACTTCCCAGGCTGAAAAACAGTGGGTGCAGGTGCTCACGGGATTCGAGGATTCGGATTGGTGCGAGGCTCAGCAGCGCAACCACTGTCTGCGATGTGTCACGGTATTAAAGGAACAATAAGGCGACGTGATCGATGAGGAGGAGGTGAAGAAAGAATGTCCTGAAGTGCAGGCATATTGTCGCTGGTGGAGCAGTCTATATAAAGCAGAAACTGGAGTCTGGACCATGGACAAGGTGATCCGTGGGAAAGGCCGTCCTGTGGAACGCGTGCAAGTCCATCTGGTGCCGGTCCATGGTGCGAGAGCATATGGAGATGTGTTCATGTCCACAGTGTTAGTCACTTGGGATATGAGCGCGTATATGAGATTCTATGCTGCTGCTTTGTCTGGCCCGGGATGACGGAGAATGTGAGACTGATGTGTCGGACATGTTTGACTTGCCAGCAGAATAATGGGGGAGGAAAGCCGCTGATGAAGCACGAGCGTGTGGCCGGGGCCGCTACCTGAAACCCCAGCCGGTCACAAGTATCTGCGTGATACAAGATTATTTTTCAAAAAGAATGGAGCTGTATGCATGCCGGGCATGTTTGACTTGCCAGCAGAATAAGACAGGAGCTGGGGGAGGAAAGCCGCTGATGAAGCATGAATACTTGGGGTTCCCTCACGAGCGTGTGGGCATCGACCTCCAGGGACTGCTACCCGAGGCCCCAGCCAGTCACAAGCATATCTGTGTGATACAAGATTAGTTTTCAAAAAGAATGGAGCTGTCCAAAGACAGCGGAGGCTGTTGTGGATGTGCTCTTCTGGGAGTACATCGCGCGCCATGGGTTGAAGGAGAGACTGCACAGCGACCAAGGGGCTGAGTCTGATTACCAGCTCATGAAAGAACTGTGTAAAATGTTCAAGATCTGGAAAACAAGGACCACCACGTATGCTCCGTGGAGCAACGGGGAAGTGGGAACGAGTAACAAGACGATAAAAGCCATTTTGAGAGCGCTGAGTGTTCACGACAAGGACAATTGGGACGAGTTGCAGCATATGTCTTTATGGCGTACACCGCGACCCCCCTGCGAGCACAGGGTTCATGCTGCAGCGACTGTTTTATAGTCAATGCATGGATCCCCTATTACCAATTGACTTAATGCTTTGGTGTGACGACAGGGCAGTGCCTCTGTGTTATTCAGCCTACGTTTTCCATCAACGTAATCTAGCAATGCAGATGGCTGAGACAGTCTGGGAGGTGAGAGGAAGGGCAGTAGAAGTTCACAGTGCGCAGCAGACTAATAAGATGACTAAATTGCGAGGGTACAAGGTCGGAGACCAGGTGTTAATGTTTTCGCCACCTCTCGGGCGGGATAAGTTGCAGACGGGACTATAGACAGGTTCGCATCAGGTTATTGCCGTTGGCAATGATCATGTGGTCAAGATCTGGATTTTCCACGAGCCTGCCCCTACCAAGAAAGTCTGAGGCCACAAGCCAGTAACAGAGTAGTTCTAACAATCAGACACACTTCGCCCTACGATGTGCAAGCAAATTCACAGAGTACTGGAGTGCAATATATTAGACGAATAGCGGAGGGGCAAGAGATCAGTTTTATGATCGCCACCTCACATGCTTGGTGGAAGTTTCACGTATAGGTGGGACAGATAAGCAACATACCAATCCATTTTCTTCCTATTGCCTTTGTGAAACTTGGGGGAGAGTGGAGTGGGGTTGCGCCAGGCTGCAGAAGAAACATCAGGGCAATCAGCTGCGACCATGGAGAGTAACAATGGCCTTTACTGTGACAGGGCGACTGTGAGCGCAAGGGGGGACCGCAGTCGCGAAGTTGTCTGCAGTATACTACTACCAGCGGAGTGGCGGGGTCGCTGTGACCAGTTTTAACTGGCTGCGACGGCTCGCGTCTGCTTAAGTAAACAAGAGGGGATCCTCGCTCTAGGGGCATTTTGCATATAGGCTAGCGGTTGCGCTGGGTTATGTAAACAAACCTTGCACGTGGGTGCATGATTCTGTAGCGGGCAAAGGTCAAGTAGCCGTATAATAGCTGATGATAGGCAGGTGCAGTCATGCACGGAGGAGTTTTGCTGGTCTTGTGATGCTTTTCATCACTCTAGTTTAGGAAGTTGAACTTTGCTAGTGAGTGTTTTCTTTCAGCTGTTTGCGGTTTTTGGCAGTTGATCGATCGTTTGAAGTTTATTTTGTAGCTTGGAGGGTACATAGGAAGCGTTGCTGGGATTGGATTTTCCTTTTCAGCGGGTGATGGGCCTGTAGAAGCCACGATGGCTGATACAGTCCCCAGCAGCAGTGAGGCAGACACAGGGCTGAAGCTGGCGCCTGTCTCCCCAGTAGAGGGGATCAGGGGGATCGGGGCACCTTCTCCGGTTGCAGATGCTGCTCTTCAGAACCTGTGGGTGGCTGGTGAGACGTCCCAGGAGGAAGATATGGAGACAGTGTAGGAGGCTGACGTCGGCGACGATGTTAGTGCCATGGACACGACGGGGGCGGGAGCAGCTGAGGGTGTGGCTGAAGAAGATATCAAGATATCTCTCAAGCGCCCGAGCCTGAGGAAGAGGACGGTGGGACCTTGTCCTCGGCTGTGTCTCACCAGGGATCAGTCGGAGATGATGGTTCTGTGGCAGGCAAGTCGGGATCTGATGACTCGTCGGTTGGAGAGCGCGAGAGACGACAGCGGAAGCAGTCTGACGAGCCGCAAGAGCGACGCTGCCGTGCACCTGAGCAAAGTGCAGCGGTTCTTTTGCAACCTGTACACACAGGACGTGTTGTACCCTGGAAGATTTTCGGTGACAGTCTCCCAGATGAGGTGAAATACTGGGCCAATTCCGTGACTGTCCATCCTCAGCACTCTTATGAGATACTGACGAGGGTCAACTCCGGTCCATTGCTGGAGAGACCGGAGTGGATGGGTCAGGGTGCTCGAGATGCCCGCATTCCTGACAGCACTGCTGAGGATTGATGGGGAGTGGTGGCAGCAATGGTAACCAAGAGTGGTCACACCGGGTTCCCAAAGCTGTGGCGGGAGGTGAAGGTGCCAGTTTTGCAGCTGCCTAGCGACAGTGTCAGCAAGGAAGGGATCCAGTCCTTGTACACTGCCTGGATGGAAGCTGGAATGCGCTGCTCCTTCAAGGGATGTGAGCCGTGGGAAGCCTTGGATCACCCTGTAAGTGCCCTGCCACGTCCACAAGCCATGTACACAAAGGATAGGGGGTTGTTGCGGCGCTTTGCAGGAGACTGCAGCCAAATGGACCCCTTACTCCTTTGCTCTCCTTGGTCAGACACGCTGAAAGAGCATGGCTGAAAAGGGTTTGAGCAGGTGGTGGAGCACTGGTGTCACTTCCACTTGAAAGTGGGCAAGTGCTTCTACGCCCCTTACTGCAGTAAGGCGCCAGTGGAGACCTTAGGTCCACGGTGCCAGCGGGCGATGTTCCCCTCAGTGTCTGATGCGGTGGAATATCTGATCGAAGATCATGATGCGGAGGTGTGCAGCTGCAGGGCAAGCTCCAGTGTGAGATGGAGACCATGAGTGGAGGCGCTCGGAGGAGACGGAATCTGCAGCTTGACGTGAAAGATCTCCGTTCAGTGGCGCAGAATATGGTGATCGACCTGATGGAGAGCTGTCAGCATCTGGTGGGGATTCCGCGTGTGCTGGGTTGTGGCCTAGTGCGGGTGATCGTGGGTTTCCATCTGGCCAGGATCAATCTGAAGCAGCAGAACTGGGGCAGGGACCATCTCAAGTGGCTGAACTCCTTCCAAGTAGACTGCATCAAGTGGACGAACCACTTGCTGGGCTACTCGGGTGATACCTGAGAAGAAGGAGAGATACTGTGAGGCAGCTACTGGCTCTCCGAAGCAAGGTACAGAGTGGGGGCCAGGCTCGGAAGGGCGGGTCCTCCAAGCAGCCGACATTGATGGGTCCACCCACATTGGTTCCTCCACTGCGGTGTGGAATGTTGGAGATGCTTGCGAGCAAATTCAAGATCACGAAAGCCCCGGCATTGACTGTTACAGCCGAAAGGAGTAGCAATCTTGCATCGGGAACTTCTAGTCCGGCCTCCGCGACACCCACCAGTAGTCCGAGTGCCGCGACCAGTCCCGCTGCCATGAAAGAGGTGAGCAGCACGATTGCAACAGCAGTGACGCAGCGTAGGGTCACCCAGGAAGAAGTCGAGGCAGTCTCCACCTAGCGGCCAGAAGCGCGACCGATTAGACTCTCGTAGTCTGGGGCGTTGACGGGGTGGCAAGAGCCTGAGGACCAGTGCCGGGAAGCTGCTCGACAACATATGAGCCAGTGAGCACGAGTGGCAGGACTGTGCTTCGCGAGTAGAGGATGCATTAGCAACGTTACGCAAACAGCATCAGGAGCTGCAGAAACGTTTGGCTGCCGATAGGATCGCCTATGAAAGTGGGCGGGTGTTGTTAGTGGCAGATCGCGACAAGCAGGCACGCACGACGCGGTACAAGGCGGACAGTGTGACATACAAGTCGGAGTGCGACGCGGCTGTCAAAGAGTGCAACACACTGCAGCGCGAAGTGCACCAGTTGACGGCAATGTGCGACCAGCAGCGAGAGCGGTTGACTGCGGCAGAGGGGGACCTTGCCAAAGTCAAGTCTGAGGCCAACGTGGCAAAGGATCATGGGGGGGAGAGCTTGCCAGACGCAAAGCATCAAACGGATGCCGTGCCAGAGTGGAAATCTTCTGGACGTCTGAGACCAGCTAGATCGACCATTGAGCTGGCCAGCGCAAGACAGATGGAGGCTATCCTGCCAGGCTGTGTGCCACAGTCAGAGACCAGGTGCATGGACCATGGAGAAGGAGATCAAGACAGATGCCGAGTTCTACCTCCTATCCCTCCTGTGTGCCTAGGTCATGAAGGAGTTCATGAGAGCCGCTGCAATCTCCTGCTGGTGCTAGAAGTCCTGGAAATGGACACCATGGGGGATTAGCAGGTCGCGGTCATGAAGGAGTTGGAATGTGCTAGAACTTGAGCTGATGGACACCAGTGGGGATTAGCAGGTCGGGGCATGATGTCAACCATGCACAAGTATGAACTTGAGCTGCGGACAACATGCGGGGAACTTACGGTGTCCATGTGCAGCATCGGCGCTGGTTGCATACGGCTGATCAACAAGTTGGATGTAGGTCAGGGTCCGCAAGTGATTCGAGAGGGGAGGGCACTGAAAAGTGCTTTGGAAGACGTCATCAAAGCAGCGGCGATTGTGGAGCCACGGTCTCATGCTATCGGCCAGGAGTAGCACATCAGACGAGTTCTGGTGTCGCTCCCAGCAGCCGGGGTGAAGGTGACCACAACAGCAACCATGAGGTTGAGTTCTACCGCGAAAGTGCCCAGTGGAACCGTGACGGCAACCGCTACGAGTTCCGCGTTCATGGAAACCCGAATTCGTGCATCCAGCATTGGCCTCACAACTGCAGCAGAAGAGTCTCTGAACGATGAGGCAGCGGAGGGCCTGTTAACCGAGACTCCACCCAGACCCCACCAGACGTCAACCACAGCTGCGGCGAGCTCAGGGAACGATTCCCGGGGTACGCGGCGCTCGTCTCGTAACCGTGGGCTGCCTCCAGACGGGGGTGGTTCTGGCACCTAAGGGTCCAGTCGCAGGGTGCGCCCCGTAAGAGTGGTCCTGGAAGATGGACTATCAGAACTTCAACTGCAGGCGACCCTGACGAGGACCGCTGCATGGTTGGAGTGGCAGCCCGGTCAGCCGGAGTAGGTTGATCGCACCCCAGTGACGTTGGACGCGACACCACGCTCGCGGATCGTGCTATCCTTGCGAAGCCCGTGTTGTTGCCAGTGCAAGGTGTTTGGCTTTTCAGTCCAAGGGTAGTTCGATGTACAGTGGCCAGAAATCGCTTACTAATTTGACTCTACACGGTCGCTCTGTACTCGTAGTTTGCCATTGATTCCCCAGTTTCCATTTTTGTCCCTTGAGTGAATGAGAGACAGCACAGGATGAATGTTGAGTGTGAATGTGTGCATCGCCTCTCCCCCAGTGGAAACGAAATTCCATGAGCGTGAAGGTGCGCTGCGCGACTTGTGCTCGCTTGTGTAAGTGACATAAAGCGAAGTAGCGAGCGGCTGTTGCGCAAAGCAACATTTTCAGAGAAATGAGCCGTCGCATAGCGCTAGTGTGAGAGTAGTTGGACTGTGGGGGAGGGAGGTGGGGATGTTTGCATGTTTTGTTTGTATGTTTCAGGATTACCAGGCGCGGCCCACAATTTCCATGCAGATGAACTTCTTGGCGGACCTCTCAGGGCAGGAAGGGTGGAGCGTCCGCTGGCAGACTTACCTGCATAGCAGTCGCGCCGGCCTGTCGCTGAAGTCCGGGCGCGCCCCGTGCGCACTTTGTGAAGAGGAACCCGCTGACGACTGGAAGCCACCTGTGCTTTGGATTCCCATGGATATTGGTTGGGGGAGTTTCCATGCGAGTGTCTCACTCTCTAAAAAGCGGAGTGTTCCATCCTCATGGAATTTGGGGGAGTGTGTAACAAAAGTTGTTCAGTTAGGGCCTATTCCCCTCTAACAAGTTGCACCGGACTAGGTATAATATCCCAGTTACACACACCTTGATAGCTTTGTTCTCTCTCTTTATTATGACCACTGTAGGATTAGGGAACCAGTTCTCTCTTGTACTGGATAGGCCGATTAGCGGCAGTTTACTCTTAGATGCTGGTACAGCAGCACGTAGGGCTGGCAACCTATTCCCGAAGGGAATATGCCCTCTTTACCTATTTTACTGAGGTTGGCCGGTGGCCCTCCTCCCTCACCGTTGTGGACTTGGTCTCGCGTGTCAGCACCGGTGCAAAGTCCTTCATGCTTGGAGGCCTCTCGTGAAACCCGGGGATACACCCCACGACCTACGGACCACCAGTGGTACTGTTAGTGGTGCATGTGTGGATTATAGGAAACACAACAAGGAGTAGTCAGTAGAGAAACGTTGCAGTACATCGAGGGTCAAGCAGGCCGTCAGGCTAGGTGTGAGGCCTGGGTGAGTGCAGCCGCTGAATAAGTGGTTGGCGCTACATGTTCCAGACAACTTTGTTGACACATGTCCTGTAGGTGACTGTACGTTTGAGTGCCACAAAAAATGAAGCACTTCTGTTATTGGATTGTTTATTTGGATATTTTATATGAATAAATATCTCTATTCTATTCATCTCTGTGTTATCTATTTCTTTTTTCTTTTCTTTTTTGTGGCGGGTGGGGGTGGGGTAAAGGGTTCTCCCCTAGTTTCATAAATATCAAAACAATATTAATTTCAAACTATCCTGTAAAACTATAAATGTCTATAAATGTTTGCGCACAATTTAATTTGCGAATTTCGTGGGTAGGTGGAAAAACTCAAACTTTAATAGTCAGCAAACATTAATAGCCCATGTAAAGTAGGTCCAGGATGGACAAAAATCGCAAAGTTAATTGGTCACAAAATAGTTTATAGATGAAAATCGCAAAATTTAATAGCTTTGAAATATTCTAGTCATTAATCTATTACAAATACAAGATTGTCCACATATGTAAGAGCCATAGTTACAATTAATTCTTGTATATCTATTACCGTATTTTTTTATTGATGATGACTCAAATTATGCGTAATTACTAGAAATTATCTATTGCATATCCATATGTTTGGATTTCCATGGAATTTTCAGAACAAAATGTAAATAAATATGTAAACTTAAAGTCTAGATTTTGTGGGTAATTCCAGTTGTTCCATACTTTGTAAGTTTTACTTCTGTTTAAGAGGATAAAATATAAACCACACTCAATATAGGAATTTCAGTGCTTTTTAAAATTTATTCTAACACTGTACTTGCTACGAAAACTATGGGTGGGGAATTTCTAGGAATTAGGCATCGACCATTTGATCTCAGGGGGCAGCTATTTTCACCATAGCTTCAATTATTTTTTTCATGAAAATTGACAACTAATTCTTTTTTTCTTAGATTACTGAACCTCAATTATTTTTTAAGCTGTATAAAGCTGTTTAAAGCCATATTTGACCATTTCCCATAGAGCTCAAATCCACCGGATGCTAAAAAATTTACCTTTGGGCAACAATTTTTTTATGGCCATTTTTCAAAATGGCCGCCATGAAAATGATGAATACGGCTAAAATTAGTTGTTTAACACATAGAAACAAAATATTGGTGTCAAAATGATAAGGATTTTGTAAGCTAAAAGGTTTTCTGACAAAAAGATAATTTTAATGTGGGCAGCCATCTTGTTTTTTTCCAAAATGGCTTCCAAAATGGCAGCCATTCAAGCAAAAAGGAAGAAAACGGCAATATTTTGAAGAAAAATAAATGCACGATTAGGAATTACATACATTCTAACAACTTTATGACAAATGCTTCACATAAGGATATTGTACAACATTTTATGTGTGGTTATAATGAAAACAAACTCTACAGGTAACTGAAGTTGTGGGTTAAGAAGTACATTATGGGATAGAAGGTAACATATATGAAACATTTGCAAGCTTGCAAACCACTGACTGTCGCCTTATTATTTCAGCTTTAAGAACTACTACTACTGCTATCCTATTATAATATACAAGCCTAAATTAATCCTCAACTTTAGGGTGTGGCCTGTCTGCATAATCGGCACTCAACCTTCCCTATCATGTTTTTACGATCAGAAAGGTTAGAATCACTCATCCCGAGGTGGTCGAGAGGGGTAAATTTTATTTGTTACGTAAATTTGGTACTGAAATTATCATACTATAAAACAAACCAAAAATTAAACATAATTCTATCCTCATCCATTTCTATGTCACTGTCCAGCTCTTCAGCTGTGCTGGTGTGATTTGACAGATCTCACTTCCCCCCACAGTTACAATATTCAGTGCAGGACAGCCGCTCTGACATGCAACGGCAGGCTTGCTGTTTACACATTTTTCCTGCTGCTTTGCAACCACAATTGACTACATCCATCAGCTCTGGTGGAGCAATATTTTTTCCAAGAGCTGGCATGACACCATCTACTACCTAGAACAGATATTTGATATATAACGTAAATATTTTAATATTCCATGTTTATTTGCAATTAAGTCAATAGATTTATGACCCAGTCGACTCGACTAAAGACTACTTCCCTAGTCATAATAATCAAATAATGTCATATTACATTGTTTAATCCTTTTTTCAGACAAAATATACATGCATTACCTTCCATCCAAATCCTGTTATATCATCAGTGACAGCAGGGGGTGAATCCTTGTCTGCTGCCTTCCACAGCATTACTTGCAAGTGGGCCCTCAATGCATGTAACATTACATTGTCCTCAGTTGGAGGTAGCTGCTTTAATTTCGGGGGTTTTGTGCTCTTTCGAATGATGTTGTAGCGTGCCTGAGACATTGAGATGTCCAGAGGCTGACCATATAGTGCCAAAACGAATGCCTTTGTGATGTTGAGTAGATCTACTCTTGAAGCATTCTCCTCAACAATTTTATGTAGCTCAGGCACTACATTACTGTGAAGTACTTTGAGTGCAGAAACTTTACCTTTCCCACAAGGATAAGATACAGTGTCACATCCACTCAAGGCATGAATTGAAAGAATGTCGCTGCATTTGTCCCCAAGTTTTGCTGCTGTCACATTGACATCTAACATGGTGCCATCCCATTTTTCCAATTGTATTTGTGCCTTTATTTGAAGCTTCCATGTCCAATACACGAGTATCACAAAAACATCTGTGTCGTCACTTATGATTCTTATTACTGACTTCCCTTGTTTGTACATGCTAATGACATATTGCACTAAAGCAATATCTGCTTCTGTCATGTCCAGAGTCCTCTCCACTTACCATGTTGAACATTGGTCCCATCTCAAACGTGCTAAGTAAATGACACAATTTTTGTTTGCTTTTGTTTGACCTCATGATGGCCTCACGTCCAGGGAGTGTTTAATTAATCTCAAGGTTATATTCTAATGAAGTTATAGCACCTGCTCGTCTTTGACATTCATGGTCTTTTCCACTCACTTTCTTGTACTGGTCAAAAAGAACAAATGTTTCTGTGTTTTCAAACTTCTTTACTCTAGCTTTCATACTATGGGCAATATCACTGATGTGAGCAGTACCTGCTGCAGGCCACATGATATGATAAAGGAGCTGGTTACCATCAATGAGTACAACAGTGCTTTCTGGGGATTTTTCATTTCTGTTTTTCTGATTTCTGAGTTTTTGTTGAGTGTGTTTTGTTTTTCTAAGACATCCAAATTCATCGACCAATGATGGTGGTACGGCACTCAGCTCATAGGCTAGGACCATTTGCAAATCAAGGTTTTCTCTGTCGACCAACGAGTAGAAGACGAGGAAAGATAGCTTCCAAGTCATAGACAGGTTTTCCTGAGGTGACAGATGCTTTTCTCATATTCTGCATAGTTTTTAACTATATTTTTTTTCTCTATAGGTTTGTGAAAAATGGGAGGAAGATTTTGCTCAAATACTTTTCGCTTTGATGTTCACCAATCTCAAGTGCATTATGTACATTTATGTCTGATATTGCACACTGTCCACTCACAATGTTATGTAAGCTTGCCTTTGCATGTCCGTTGCATGTCAGAGCGGCTGTCCTGCACTGAATATTGTAACTGTGGGGAAGTGAGATCTGTTACAATCCACACACGAGCACAGCTGAAGAGCTGGACAGTGACATAGAAATGGATGAGGATTGAATTATGTTTGATTTTGTTTTGTTTTATGGTATGATAATTTCGGTACCAAATGTCCGTAACAAATAAAATTTACCCCTCTCGACCACCTCGGGATGAGTGATTCTAACCTTTACGATCGTAAAAGCATGATGGGGAAGGTTGCGTGCCCGATTATGCAGACAGGCCACACCTTAAAGTTGAGGATTAATTTAGGCCTGTATGATATAAAATAGGATTGCAGGGTAGTAGTAGTTCTTAAAGCTGAAATAATAACGTGACCGTCAGTGGTTTGAAAGCTTGCAAATGTTTCTTACATCATTTGATACATGTTACCTTCTGTCCCATAATCTACCACTACAGTTACCTGCACAGTTTATTTTCATTATAACCACACATAAAATGTTGTACAATATCCTTATGTGAAGCGTTTGTTATAAAGTTGTTAGAATGTATGTAATTCTTAAGCGTGCATTTATTTTTCTTCAAAATACTGCTGTTTTCTTGCCGTTTGCTTGAATAGCTGCCATGTTGGAAGCCATTTTGAAAAAAAAAAGAAGATGGCTGCCCATATTGAAATATTTTTTTTGTCAGAACACCTTTTAGCTTACAAAATCCTCATCATTTTGACACCAATATTTTGTTTCTATGTGTGAAACAACTAATTTTAGCCGTATTCATGATTTTCATGGCGGCCATTTTGAAAAATGGCCATAAAAATTGTTGCCCAAGGTAAATTTTTTAGCATCCGGTGGATTTGAGCTCTATGGGGCCTACAGATGCCAAATCACCCAAAAAACCTTTGGTAGTTTTGGCTGAGAGTGTTACAAAATGAATGGTCGGTTAAACAAATGCTTTGTCGTATACCTTTGCTGTTATTCATGATTTCCAAGTTGCACAAAAAGCTGGGCACTGATGTAAAAAAAACACCTACTAGAGGATCGGTTTGGGTGGGAAACAAACATAGCTCATGACTTTATAACCATTGTTTTCAAGCATTATTTATTGTAATTACCAACAAGTAAGTGTCTGGTAGGGTTTTATGTCTAGATTATGAATCCTAGATCGGATTTTAGTCAGGGTGACAATTGACGAAATGTGGACATGTGTAAAATGTTGTTTGATTTGGATATTTTTTAAATAAATGTTTGCATGTGTTGAAAATGGATGAATCTAGAGAGAAATTTTGTGTAGACTTCAAATCTATAATCAGATTTTATGTACAGTTTGAACTGTGGGAAAAGAGCTTTGTGACAAGTAGCCTATCTTTGCATCAAACTACTCTCTCTAAATTACTAAATCACTAAAACGCTTAACATCTGCTGTAAACTTGATGGGTTGATGTCAGTTAAACGTGTAATGTTATGGCAATGTTTTTAACTGCGACACTTTCCTACCAATTATAACAATGAAGAGGGGGGTATATACTATAGCCGTGATGAAAATCCATTCATCAAGATTTTTTAAAATCACCAGTCACCAATACATTTCATTGTCTTTGAAAAGGCTGCATAACATTTTTATCGCAATTCACACACTAAATACAGGTAATTTATCATTCACACTCAAGATTTAGGGCAAATCATCAATCACAGCCTTTGTAATGAGCAGATCAGGAGTCACCAATAATAGGTTCCATCACATTTCGCGAGCTTGAATACAGGCAATTCACAATTCACAAATCGCCAAAGCACATCTTTGCTAAATGACCACTTCAATGAATAAGTGATCAGTGTTTTTTTGTTCTGTGTGTAGCTCAGACATTTTATGGTATATATTATGGTATTTGGATGGGGCTTATTATAAGTTTTATGCATCCCACGTTTAATCATAAGCATTCTGTGGCAAAACAATGAGTACTAGAAATATTGTGTAACGGATAAAACATAAGAAATGTTACAGAGTAAATACGATGTAAATAAAACGTCGGTTCACTTTTAGTGTGTACAAAACAAAACAAAGCCGTTACAGTCCAACCTCAATATGGGAGCCTTCACTGGTAGGAAACCCATGAAGTCCTATGTCTGCGCCTCCTCTTTTCCGAAAATTCTGAATCTACCAGTGAACATTCCTTTGCACTAACAAGGATGATCCCTTCCCAAATCAAACTAAATAAAATAATTGATTTTGCGATAAATCCATAGACTCTACTGTCTTAACATTTTCGGAGATTTTCAATGTCTATCTTCTGAGATTTCCTTCTGTCACCAGGTGGCAGCACGTGACAGTAAAAGAAAATATTAAGAATGTAACATTAAAAATGTGCAAAAATATCAAGACAGTGAGTTTCTATGGATTTATCGCAAAATCAATAATTTTATTTATATGAAAAAGAAATCAAATGGATTTATTTACAGACCAAATCAAACTGTTTAAAGCATTTTATCATATCTCTTATGAGCACTGTTGAGAGCACGCAGCCTTGTATGTCTTCTATGGTATTTCATCTACATAAAACATGCTGCAAAATGTGCAAAAGGTTTTGTTTTGTTATGACATAATGCACGGCAATAAAGTTGAGAAAACATGGTTGACAGAAGTGGGGGAGGGGAGAGAACACACAATTTACATTTACGTCATACGTGGGGATTGCTCGTTTAATAATTTTCAATTCTCCTTTTGACAGACCCCCCCCTTGTACAATAAATTATGTAAGCTTCCTTAGAGAGGAAACATGTTTCTATTCTAAGAAAGATTTGTAAATGTTATATCAGGGAAAATTTCCATTTATGACAATATTGAAAATACTTTTCAAACTTAAATTATTGTAATTTTCATTCATATTTTACCTTATAAAAGCATACTTCATTTTCTTGATATATTTTAATATTGGATTAAAAGTTACCTAAAGACTTTGTTAATCTTTATAAGTTCAGCTTTAAATTGATGCATCGTATGGTAGACCCCATTAACATTGAGAAAAAACATTTATAACCATTTTTGTAAACAGATAGTGATTTCAGCAACACATGTTGGCGCAAACAATATGATAACTAGTTCCCCTCTGCTTTGCTTAACTTTGAGGGTTGGCGAAAATTATCATTTTTTCTTCAGTAGAGTATTCAATTTCCAGCCACTGAGAAGGAAAATCATATGGGCATAACCACCATCCCAGAGCTCTGGCAGCGATTGATGAGCCCTCCCCCTGAAATCCTCTCTAGTCTGGCCCAATTCTACATTTATACATGACTAGCTAACAACTGACCATTTACACTAAATATTCATCTAATTTTAAGTAGAATAACTGGTTTGGCACCTATTTAGTCTAAGCTTAATCATTTTACCATATCTATAATCACTAAATAATAGGACCCAGGCTCCCCTTTTTATTTAAATTGGCCTATCCAGGTTCAAAGGGTATGTTTGCTGATTTTACATTTATGTGATGGTTTGAGCACTAATGAGGGAAATGATGAATATTATATTCTATCACGTTAAAAAATCTGCAAAATAACCCACGCTGATTGGTCGAACAGGCTGACCAATTGTAGGAATTGACCACTAAATATGTCATCGCAAAAATTGAGCATTTAAGTTAGAGGATAAACTGGTTTGGCACCTATTTAGTCTGACAGCTTAATTCATTTTATCATTTCAAAATCCATTTTATTTTAGAATAAATCATAGGCATTCTCATTGCCAGTCAATTTCGTTTTTTTTTATTTAAACGTTGTTCCTACTCCAGGTTCAAACTGTTGTACGCCGCCACTGAGGCTTTATTGATATTGTGAGGGTTTAGACTACCACCTTGGGTTTTGGGGGCGTGTTTTCCATCACAAAATTGGGACGCTGATTGACCAATCAGCGTGGGTTATATTTTGCGGAATGATAGAATACATATGCACGCTGCTGACATACAGCGCATTATATACAGTAAACATTTACATCTTCCAACTTCTAATGATATGACAAACTTATAGTTGCTGGATTTTTATTTTTGTCAACCGCATATTCGTCCTTTATCGCAAATGTTTTATAAGATGAATTCGAAACTAGGTTTTCAAAATACTGAATAACATGCTCTAGATGGTCAAAATGTCTTAAACGTTATGATATGATTTATTTTAAAATAAAAACGAATCATACACTCATTTTAGTGTGGATTTTAGTTTAATGATAGAATGGTATTTGAGCACTCGATAACAGGTTAATGCTAGGTTAGTATATTAAGGGGACTATGAACTGACCCTTTTCTTCGTGCTCAAATTTTATTAAACTTTTGATTTTATGACGTTTGCAACATGTCCATGCCACACAAACTTTGATTTTATTTTGCAAAATTAAGCATTTAAAAGTTATAGGTTTACAAAAATTACACCTTCACATATTTTGTAGATAATTATTTAATCTTCAAATAACACACAACATGTTTTGAATGGCAAAGATTGATGAAATATTTTTATAAAGCTATTAGTGAAGAAATTACAACATTTGGCATAGCTTGATGAAAATGTTTTTTATAAAGCGAAATTAAAACTTTGCCTAACTGATAGTAAAACATCAAAATGACCAAAATCACTATTCAGTTACAAAATGTGTATATTTATCTAGAAAACCTTGCCTCATTTTTTTATATTTTTCCTCTTTATCATTTTACATGCATTTTAAGTTTTAAAACCACTTATTTTCCAAATTTTCTTGCAAATCAAAGCAAAAACGTTCGTAATTCATCAACAAAATTTAAAAAATCAAAATCCCTAGTAAGGTTTTCTTCAGAATGCATATATCGTCAAATATATACACGTTTGTGAAAATTTGATTTCATGGTTAAAGAGAAATATAAAAAGCAAAATTCGTCCACTATGCAAACTTAGTTTTGAGAAAATGGGCTTTAAACATGGCCTATCAATATACATTGATAGTAGTTACTGTCTATAAAATGTATCATATAAGAAAAACTATTGATGATAAAAGGTTCATTTTAAAAAGATGTTGTTCTTTATCATTTATAGCATACAAAACATTGAAAATGTAAAAATTGAATTTTTAGCCCATATAACCTTATAAGCCTGCAAAGAATGAGTCATTGTTTTTCACGCCGGGTTGGTCTTCACAAAATGGGTTGTAATGGGAAAACTATTGAAGATAAAAGGTTCATTTCAAAACATGTTGTTCTTCATAGTTTACAGTATGATAAATATTAAAAAGCTGAAAATAGAATATTTTCCCTTAAAGAGTTCATAGTACCCTTAACTTATAATAACAGCACAAGAAAATGATAAAAAGTTCATTCTGTTCGAACTGCAGTAGCTTTTTCAGAGAAAAAGTATTTCTGTGTCCGTCCCACCAAAGCTGTACTTTCTAGGTCACAAGGAACAATGGTTTATGTAATGTTTGTGAATAATGTTTACTCTATTCCTTTATTGTTCAAAACTGTGAGAAAATGCAAAATTTGAGAAGGATATATTAAACATTGTCTTACCTAGACGCCTACAAAGATACTACAGGAGGCATCTTTTGGGATCCAAAATCATCAAAACGCCATTTTACCTGTATCATAGCTTTACTTTTGGTTGTGTTGTTTAGGGTTTTTGCTGGATTGTGTGATGTGATCTGACCCTGGTAACAGATAAAAACATTAGAAATGAACCCAGCTGCTATAACATTGCTACAGGAGGCGCACAAACATGGCTTTGAAGCAAATATTAGCAAAATTTGGACATAACTAAAACTTTGATTTTCGATTTTCAGGGGAAAATATGTATGTGTTCAAGAGCAATAACACACATTTTGGTCCAGAATCACTTAATTTGACAAAAAGATTATTTTATCGGACATTTAATATCACTCATCTAGAGCTATACGGATTCAGACCACTAGACAAATGATTAATTGCACAGTCTATAAATTACATCATAACTAGGTGCCCTTTGAATGTTGGCTAAAAATCATATTTTTCTTCAATAAAGCATTTCATTTGAAGTTGCTCAACAGGAATTTCATTATGCCCATTACCACGTTCTCAGAGCTGTAGCAGCCATTGATGAGACCCACCCACTGAAATCTCTTCCACATCCAACCCACTGGCACATGTGTACATGACCGCGGTATAATTGACGATGC
>CM032667.1:29629906-29651294 GCA_019095985.1 Streblospio benedicti
CTATTTATCATTTCACATGCATTTTAAGTTTTGAAACCATCTATTTGCCGAATTTTCTTGCAAATCAATACAAAAACGTTCATAAATCATCAACGAAATAAAAAAATCTAAATCCCTAGTAAGGTTTTCTTCAGAATGCATATATCTTCAAATATATACACGTTTGTGAAAATTTGATTTTATAGTTAAGGAGAAATATAAAAAGAAAAATTCGTCCACTATGCAAACTTACTTTTGAGAAAATGGGCTTTAAACATGGCCTGCCAATATACATTGATAGTAGTTGCGGTAACATTAAATGCACCTATTAGATCAATGGTAGTAACTATGAGAATTTATTTCATTGCAGTCAAAACCATCTACACTTTACTACAGCATATGCAAAGTTTATTAAATAAACGTAAAAGAATAGACACGTGTTGAACTTGACAGTTGAAGACAACAAGCATATTAGTAAAATATAATAATCCTTATACACTATCGGGTGTAGCAATCACAACTTTATAAACCTTTAAGACTTTCATAATACATAAAAATATGAAAAATTGTGTATGGTTCCATGTATAATTATCATAATACATGTGAAGGCGATTGTTAATCTATTCACTATCACCAAAAAATGTCTTGTGAGATATGTCGTATGACTCCTTCCTCTTTTTGTATATGTAGCATTGTTATCTATTATGTCTTCAGTGTCATCAACCCAGCCATAACTGGTTCCTCATCATCAGTAATGCTCGCTCATTTTCATTTTCATCTGATGTGAATTCATCATCAGATGATGAAAGTTGCGTCATCATCGTTATCCAATCCTCCATGGACAATTTGAGCAATACTTTTTAATGAACGTGTTTGGAGGTTTGAATTAGATGAATGGAAACAACGAACAGAGGCAAAAATATCAAAAATACTTGATGAAAAAAAAAACTGGCTGCATGTGGCAAATTCCTATCATCCACAGAACGCTCAGAATCAGTGAAACCAACCCATAGGATAGTGTGCTGGTGGGACTGTTAAACTTGTGACTACTGTTAAAGATATTTTAAACACGATAGAGGAGCTGAAAGTGAAAAGGGGGGAGGGGCATGTACAGTGTATGTTGAGAATACATTGAATGGTATGGCTGAAAAAGATGAATATATTTGCTGTAAAATTGATTATAAATGATGTTCATGAAAAGTGCACTCAATCTTTGATTAAACTGAAGTCTGTCTTTAAAAGATGAAACAGGTCTCAAAAGGTCTAACCATACCAAAGTCGACGCACAAAGAGAATAAAAAAAACAGCATAACAAAAGAAAGCACAATGTACGAAAGGAGAAGCCCCTTACCAACAGAATTAGATTGATTAAGGAACTTGTGTCAAGTGATGTTGAGATTATAAAAAATGAAGTAAATAAAGCTTAACAATTCTAAATGTCTTCTCACGCTAAATAAATGATTTGACACAAATCCGCTAAGGGACGGTGCAATATTTAACAGGCGGGGGGACCGGTGCATATCGAAAAACTTGTCTGAAAAAAGGTCTTGTCCCATGCTGATGTGATGAAAAAAAAACTGATGTCCCATGACCTCTATTCATAAAAAAAGTCCGCGTCCCCTCCCATGACTATTTGCGTGATTAATTTGTAGCGATTCGCTCAAGTCAAAGTGCGATTTCAGCAGCTGAAAAAAGCAGACATCCAATGCCTAACGAGAATGAAAAATCATCCGGTCCTCCTACTTTGCACCTTGAAAAAAGTACCTGTCCCCCTACCAAATGCACCGGTCCCCCTTCCTGGTAAATATTGCACCGTCCCTAAAAAATGCTATCATCCAAAATGTTTGATGACAACACCACAATCATGGTGAAGCATCTTTTGTCTGAATGGTGCAACGAGGACTCTTCATCATCTCCTGATGAATTAACATCAGATGAAAATGAAAATGAGCGTAACACGTCAGACAGTATTTTATAATATGTACTTTTAACATATACTGTTATACTATTCAAATTGTTACGTCTGAAATTGTACATAATAAAACTACAGGCACACAGTACGTCTTTATGTACATGAATGACATGTAAACATATTATTGACTTAGACTAGTTACTAAGAAACTATTCATGGAATATGTGCGTACGTATGATATGTAAGTATGATAGTAAACATAACATTATGTAAGGAAAATCAGGAAAATGTTGACAGTTTATAAATTAACAGGATTGGTAAAGGAATTTGATAGAAGTACCTATAAGACATCCAGTTTCAGACATCCATTTTGGAACGAACTCTGAACTTGAAAATAAATGGCAGGAGGTTTGCAGGGCTGAAAAATTATTAAGGAAATGTACAAATAGGCTGCAAAAACGAAACCTGCGTCATGAGTATAAGTGTGCACAAGATACTTTTGATAAATATTTTAGGAAGTGTAAACGGTTATTTCAAAGGGAAAAAAGTCTTGAGATTGAGGAGGTTTGTACATCAGACCCAAATGCCTTCTGGGAATATGTAAAAAGACTGGGACCAAGAAAAAATAAGCCTATACCTATAGAAGTATATGATAATGATGGTTCGATCAATTGTAACACAAACTATGTTCTTGAGCACTGGAAGGAGTCTTTTAGTACTCTACTTAATACAGGGGTAGGCGCTCCTGATAATTTGAATTTCAAAGATACAGTTAATGATTTTGTAAAACTAAAGGAGCGAGAAATGGAAGACCCTCTTTTTGAAAGTAATGTCGATATGAATAAGGTAATAAGTGAAGAAGAGGTAAAATTACCACTCGTTTGAAATTAAAAAAGTCTAAAGGTATTGATGAAATCCCAAATGAAGTTTTAAAATGTCAGGGTATTGTTCCTTTGTTGGTTAATTTGTTTAACTTATGTTTTGATACTCGGCTAATACCAAAACCTTGGTACCAATCCATTGTCCACCCTCTGCATAAATCGCCAGAAACAGACCCAAGAATACCAAGTCATAGAGGTATTAGTTTGATTAGTTGTGTGTCTAAAGTTTCTACAGCCATTCTGGCGTACAGGGTGAGTAACTTTTTACAAGAGAATGGGCTTTTAGCAGAACAGGGAGGTTTCCGCAATGGACGATCATGTATTGATCAAGCTTTTGTTTTACACACGGTCGCAAAAAATTCAATATTAAAAGGACGAGAGCTATTGGGATGTTTTATTGATTTTAAGAAGGCTTTTGATGGTCTGGATAGGATGTTTTTGAAGTACAAATTATTAAAAAGTGGCATAACTGGGAGAATGTATAAAATAATTAAATCAATTTATGACCCACTTAAAACTCAAAGTTGCATTAGACTGAACAATAACCTGACAGATTGGTTTGAGAGAGGCAGAGGAGTAAAACAAGGTGACTCATTGTCTCCTGTTTTATTTCTGATTTTCATCAATGACCTGGCAAAAGAGTTAAAATCTTTGAATTTTGGTGTAAATTATTTTGGCCAAAAAAACCAATATTAATGTATGCAGATGATGTAGTTATATTATCAGAAAGTAATGATGAACTGCAAAAAATGCTAGATTTTGTGTACACTTGGTGGAACAAATGGAAAATGGCTGTTAATATGGAAAAAACAAAAATAGTTTGTTCTCGAAAAAAAGATAAGGCTCGAAATAGTAATGTATTCAAGTATGGGGAAAAGACAGTTGATTATGTAAAATGTTATAAGTATTTAGGCATTTATTTTGATGAGCATTTAGATTTTGAAGAGCATGGATCAAGGTTATCGACTGCGGGTAGTAGAGCTCTTGGGGCATTAATCAGTAAGATGAAAATGGGTGAGTGTATGCCATACGAGAGTATAAGTTGGATAATCTAGATAAGGTTGTTGATAAAGCAGCTAGGGCATTTTTGGGTGTTCATGAATTTTGAACAATTGTTTCAATGTATAAAGATCTAGGATGGGTTTCAATGAATGTAAACGAAAACTGAACGTTCTTAGATATTGGAATAGATTGTTGCTTATGTCTGACATTAGACTCACAAAGAAAGTATTTAATGATATGTATAATCACCCATACAGGGGTAGTTGGTGTTATTATCTAAAGAATGTATTGAGGCAATTTTGACATGAATGATATTTATATGGAGAAACAAGAATGCGATTTACAATTGTGTAAGAGTAAATTAGAGAATGCACATAATGATACACTGTTAAGATTTATCGACAAGAAACCAAATTTGAGACTATATAAACAAATAATAATATGTAAAGAGGGTGTAGAAAAATATGTTAAATTGAACTTATCTACCGCAGAAAGATCATGGTAATTGGCCTAATTCCGAATGGTATTTTACCAATTCGTATGAAACAAGATCGTTTTACTAATCTTAAAATCACACAACAATTTTGTCAGATATGCAATGATGAAAGGACGAGATTCACTTCATTTTTTAAAGTTTACAAATCTAGACAAAATTTTATAAATATCTTTCAGAATAACAGATATTGGAAATGTCTTTATATAAGAAAATTCCAAAATATCTTTTGAAAATCTTCCATGAAAAGAAAAAATTGTGAAATAAAGATAAATAAATGTTTTTCATTCCACTATTTCAATCTACTTGATAATTATTTTTCTTTATATATATTATTTGTATATATTATTGTATATATGTTAGTGCGTTTGTATATACAACCATAAATGAATGTATTTTTCTGATAAGGATTTATAAGTTTATGTATGTGTTTCTTGTTATCTTGGGTATTTATTCATAATTTTTCTGAAATTAAAATTGTGACAATTGAGCCCATAGGGCTGGGTGTTACACGTATAAATATGTATTTTGCAACTATATTATAATTACAAATGTAACATTTGTCAATAAAAACATTCTATCTATCTATCTATTATGAGTTATGATGATATTACTGTTGAATATTGGTTAGAGATAATGTGGACTTTGATGGTTAAAGATGATTCAATAAATTGTTGAAAATCATTTATGATTTTATTGCTAAAATTAATTAGATGAAAAAAAACTGCAAGTATCTTGTTGGAAAAATTGTTAGAAAATATTTCATTGGCATCGGTCATTTTGCTCAGCATATGTGTAATTCCTAGAAATTCCCCACCCATAGTTTTCATAGCAAGTAAAGTAAATTTCCAAAAACACTGAAATTCCTATATTGAGTGTGGTTTATATTTTATCCTCTAGTAGTAAAACTTACGAGGGCCGTAGCCAGGATTGCAAAACAGAGGAGGCAGTTGCCTCCCCTGCCTCATATGCAGCTACGGCCCTACTTACAAAATATGGAAAAACTGTAATTACCCACCAAATCTAGACTTTAATTTCACATAGTTCTTAGATTTTGTTCTGAAAATTCCATGGAAATCCAAAAATATGGATGGGCAATCAATAATTTCTAGTAATTACGCATAATTTGAGTCATTTTCAGTAATAAAAAATACGGTAATAGATATACAAAATTTAAATGTAACTATGGCTCTTACATCTGTGGACAATCTTGTATTTGTAATAGATTACTGTAAAACTAGAATATTTCAAAGCTATTTAATTTTGTGATTTTCATCTATAAACTATTTTGTGACTATTTAACTTTGCAATTGTGGTTCACCATGGACCTACTTTACATGGGCTATTAATGTTTGCTGAGTATTAAAATTTGAGTTTTTCCACCTACCCATGAAATTCGCAAATTAAATTGTGAGCAAACATTTCTAGTTTTACAGTATAGTTTAAGATTAATATTGTTTTGATATTTTTGAAGCCAAGGGATAAGCCTTTATACCCCCCACCCGCCACAAAAAAGAAAAGAAAAAAGAAATAGATAACACAGAGATAATAGAATAGAGATATTTATTCATATAAAATATCCAAATAAACAATCCAATAACAGAAGTCTTCATTTTCTGTGGCACTCAAACATACAGTCACCTACAGGACATGTGTCAACAAAGTTGTCTGGACCATGTAGTGCCAACCACTTATTCAGCGGCTGCACTCACCCAGGCCACACACCTAGCCTGACGGCCTGCTTGACCCCTGATGTACTGCAAGGTTTTCTACTACTGACTAGGCTCCTTTGTTTGTGTTTCCTATAATCCACACATGCACCACTCAAAACAGTCACTCTGTTGAAGGCACCACTGGTGGTGTGTTGTAAATAGGTAGTAGGGGTGTATCCCTGGGTTTCATCTACACATGAGGCCTCCAAGCATGAAGGACTTTGCACGAGGCTGACACCCTGTGCTCTACGGGCGTCCCCCTATGCACGGCCACGCGAGACCAAGTCCATGTAACGGTGAGGGGAGGGCCACCGCCAACCTCAGTAAAAAGGTAAAAGAGGGGCATATTCCCTTCGGGGAATAGGTTGCCAGCCCTACGTGCTGCTGTACCAGCATCTAGTAAACTGCCGTAATCAGCCTATCCAGTACAAGAGAGAACTGGTTCCCTAATCCTACAGTGGTCATATTTAAAGAGAGAGAACAAAGTTATCAAGGTGTGTAACTGGGATATTATACCTAGTCCGTGCAACTTGTTAGAAGGAATAGGGCCCTAACTGAACAACATTACACACTCCCCCAAATTCCATGAGGATGGAACCTTTTTAGAGAGTGAGACACCTTTACATGGAAACTCCCCTAACCAATATCCATGGGAATCAAAAAGCACAGGCGCTTCCAGTCATCAGCCGGGTTCCTACTTCACTTTATGCGCCACGGGCGCCGCCCGGACTTCAACGACAGGCCGGCGCGACTGCTATGCAGGTAAGTCTGCCAGCGGACGCCTCCACCCCTTCCTGCCCTGAGATGTCCGCCAAAAGTTCATCTGCATGGAAATTTGGCGCCGCCTGGTAATCTTGAAACATACAAACAAAACATGCAAACACCCCCCACCTCCCTCCCCACCGGTCAACTACTCTCACACTAGCGCTATGCGGCGGCTCATTCTCTGAAAAATGTTGCTTTGTGCAACAGCCACTCGCTACTTCGCTTTTATGTCCTTTACACAAGCAAGCACAAGTCGGCGAGCCGCACCTTCACTCATGGAATTCGTTTCCACTGGGGGAAGGTGATGCCTGCATTACTCTCAACCTTCATCCTGTGCTGTCTCATTCACTCAAAGGGACAAAAATGGAAACTGGGGAATCAATCGCAGAAACTACGACAGTACAGTGACGTGTAGAGAGTCAAATTAGTGGCGATTTCTGGCCACTGTACATCGAACTACCCTTGGACTGAAAAGCCAAACACCTACGAAACCTTTGCACTGGCAACAACACGGGCCCCGCAAGGATAGCCGCGATCTACAAGCCTGGCGTACTTCCAACGTCACTGGGGTGCGATCCAGCCTACTCCGGCTGACTGCGCTGCCACTCCAGCTGCTGCTTGTCCTTGTCGGGGTCGCCTGCAGTTGAAGTTTTGATAGTCCATCTTCAGGACCACCCAGCCGGGCGCACCCTGCGACTGGACCCCTAGGTGCCGGGAACTGCCCCCGTCTGGGAGGCAGCCCACGGTTGGGAGATGAGCACCCGTACCCTCGGAATTATTCCTCGAGCTCGCCACAGCTGTGGTTGACTTCTGGTGGGGTCTGGGTGGAGTCTTGGTTAACAGGCCCTCTGTTGCCTCATCGTTCAGAGACTCTTCTGCTGCAGTTGTGAGGCCAATGCTGGACGCACGAATTCAGGCTTCCGTGAACGCGGAACTCGTAGCGGTTGCGGTCACGGTTCCACTGGGCACTTTTGCGGTAGAACTCAACCTCATGGTTGCTGTTGCGGTCACCTCCACCCCGGCTGCTGGGAGCGACACCAGAACTCATCTGACGTACTCCTGGCCGATAGCATGAGACCGTGGCTCCACAATCGCCGCTGCTTTGATGACGTCTTCCAAAGCACTTTTCAGCGCCCTCCCCTCTCGAATCACTTGCGGACCCTGACCTACATCCAACTTGTTGATCAGCCGTATGCAACCAGCGGCGATGCTGCACATGGACACCGTAAGTTCCCGCATGTTGTCCGCATTCTTGGCCTCATACTTGTGCATGGTAAACACGTCATGCCTCCGCTCCTGGGCGTACCGGTACTCACTCATCAGCTCAAGTTCGCATCGCACATCCTCCAACTCCTTCTTCATGACCGCGACCTGCTAATCCCCACTGGTGTCCATTTCCAGGACTTCTAGCACAGCAGTGGATTGCAGCGGCTGTCGGCCGATTTCGTCGGCTAGGGATTCCAGGGTGGAGGATAACTCGGCACCCGTGGAGCGATCTCCCGCCGCACAACTTCCATGGCCTGTCGTGCACAGGAGTAGATGGCAGGAGAGACGTCGAAGTCCGGATCGGTCTTGACGTAATTCTCCTTGGTCCAGGCAGCTGGTCGTTGAGGGACTTGGTGACAGCCTTCCACGCTGCCGCCATCTGCTGCATGCTGGCCGGCTCGCGCCGACCTAGCAAACTCTTGGACGTCCAGAATATTTCACTCTGGCACAGCGTCCGTTTGATGCTTTTCGGAGAACAGCAGGCTCTCCCAGCATGACGTCGGCCTCAGACTTGACTTTGGCAAGGTCTGCAAGGTCTGCCGCAGTCAACCGCTCTCACTGCTGGTCGCGCGTCGCAGTCAACTGGGGCACTTATCGCTGCAGTGTGTTGCACTCTTTGACAGCCACGTCGCGCTCCGACTTCTTGTATGTCACACTGTTGACCTTGTACCGCCGTCGAGCGTGCCTGCTTGTCGCGACCACAGTGCGTCACGAACACAGTCTTCTCTGCATCTTCAGGATCCATAGAGACCTGCCAGTACCTGGACGCGGGGTCCAATATGCTGAAGAACTTGGAACCCTACAGGGCATCAAACACTCGTCGATCTTCGGCAGGGGATATGCATCTTTCTTCATTACCTCATTCAAAAGCCGTCAATCAATGCAAAACCTCGGTTTTTTTTTGCCTGACTTCTTCCTGGCTTTCCCGGTGACTTGGATGGATGAATCACCCCGCTTCGTAACATCTTCTCCAGCTCAGCGTCATACTCTCACTCCTTCATGGAACGATCGATAGTAATACTGCTTAGTGGCTTGTCATCCCCTGTATGTATTTTATGAGAGAGATCAGATCCGTGAAGCCCGGGACTCCGTTGGGCTCACGAAGAAATATCTTCATACTCCATCACCGGGCTTCTAACTGGAAACCTCGTCTGGCGTCAACGATCCTTCAGCTGTACCAGCATCTAAGGGTAAACTGCCGCTAATTGGCCTATCCAGTACAAGAGTGTACTGGGTCCCTAATCCTACAGTGGCCATAATAAAGAGACAGAACAAAGCTATCAATATGTGTGTAACTGGGATATTATACCTAGTCCAGTGCAACTTCTTATAGGGGAATTGATACTCTGCGGTCATGCTGCAATGAACCCGCGCACTGGAGGCCGTAACCAAACAACTTTTGTTAGACATGTCGTTTTTAGTTTCATACCATGCGACAAACAATCCAAAATCTGGATCATGTAAAGCCTGAGCATGTGGTTCTTTCCAAGTTTTTAGAAACACATACATAATAAACATTTTGTGTACATGTGTCATTTTATTCTGAATCATTTGCAATGAATATAAAAATAAATGTCAAAAGAAAGAACTTGTTACTGGCCAACAAGTAGTGGAATAAAATTGGTATCAGGACAATAACAAAACAAAATGCACTACATTAATTAGCCCTGTCCACGAATGCCCAGTTTACAACTTATCTAACAAAAATTTTTAAAACAGAAATTGAAAACGATTTTTCCTAACTTTCAGAATATCACAGATATTGGAAAGTTGTCTTTACTAGTTCCAAATTTTTAAGAGAAATATCTTTTGAAAATCTTCCACGAAAGAAAAAATTGTGAATATAAAGATAAATAAATGTTCAACATTTCACACTATTGGTCAATCTACTTGATAATTATTTTCATTTATATATATTATTTGTATATATTATTGTATATGTGTTAGTGCATTTGTATAACAACCATAAATTAATGTATTTTTTTCTGAAATAGGATTTATAAGTTTACGCATGTGTTTCTTGTTATCTTGGGTATTTATTCATAATTTTCTGAAATTAAAATTGTGACAATTGAATATAGGGCTGGGTGTTACACGTATAATAATGTGCCGAGTTATGAGTATTATTACTGTTGAATATTGGTTAGAGATATGCGGACTTTGATGGTTAAGGTGATTCAATAAATTGTTGAAAATCATTTATGATTTTATTGCTAAAATTACTTAGATGAAAAAGAACTGCAAGTATCTTGTTGGAAAAATTGTTAGAAAATATTTCATTGGCATCAGTCATTTTACTTTCAACATATGTGATTCCTACAAATTCCTCACCCATAGTTTCATAGCAAGTAAAACTAAATTTCAAAAACATTGAAATTCCTATATTGAGTGTGGTTTATATTTTATCCTCTAGTAAATAAAACTACGAAAGGACATCCAGGATTGCAAACAGAGGAGGCAGTTGCCTCCCTGTTACCTCACATATGCTTCAGCCTACTAAATATGGAAAAACTGTATTACCCACCAAATCTAGACTTTAATTTCACATAGTTCTTTAATTTTGTTCTGAAAGTTCCATGAAATCAAAAATATGGATGGGCAATCAATAATTTCTGGTAATTACACATAATTTGAGGTCATTTTCAGTAATAAAAAATACGGTAATAGATATACAAAATTTAAATGTAACTATGGCTCTTACATCTGTGGACAATCTTGTATTTGTAATAGATTACTGTAAAACTAGAATATTTCAAAGCTATTTAATTTTTTGTGATTTTCATCTATAGAAAAAAAATATTTTGTGACTATTTAACTTTGCAATTGTGGTTCACCATGGACCTGCACATGAGCTATTAACGTTTGCTGTATATTAAAATTTGAGTTTTTCCACCTACCCATGAAATTCGCAAATTAAATTGCGGGCAATCATTTATAGTTTTACAGTATAGTTTAAGATTAATATTGTTTAGATATTTTTTAAGCCTTTATACCCCCCACCCGCCACAAAAAAGAAAAAAAAAAAAAATAGATAACACAGAGATGAATAGAATAGAGATATTTATTCATATAAAAATATCAAATAAACAATCAATAACAGAAGTCTTCATTTTCTGTGGCACTCAAAAGCGTTCAGTCACCTACAGGACATGTGTGTCAACAAAGTTGTCTGGAACATATAGCGCCAACCCACTTATTCGGGGTCTGCACTCACCCAGGCCTCACACCACACCCCTGACTGACCTGCTTGACCCTTGATGTACTGCAACGTTTCTCTACTGACTACTAGGCTCCTTGTTGTGTTTCCTATAATCCATGCAATACTAACTTAGTACCACTGGTGGTCCGTAGGTCGTGGGGGTGTATCCTGGGTTTCACGAGAGGCCTCCAAGCATGAAGGACTTTGCACCATTGCACAGACACGCGAGACCAAGTCGGACCAAGTCCACAACGGTGAGGGGCCACCCGGCCAACCTCAATGATAAAATAGGTAACGGGCATATTCCTTGCCGGGAATAGGTTGCCAACCCTACTGCTGCTGTACAAGCGTCTAAGAGTAAACTGCCGCTAATCGGCCTACCCAGTACAAGAAAAAACTGGTTCCCTAACCCAAAGTGTTCATATTTAAGAGAGAGAACAAAGTTATCAAGGGTGTAACGGGAAAATTTAAAACCTAGTCTTTTAACTTTTTGGGGGAATGGGGCCCCTAACTGAACAACTTTTTTACACCCCCCCCAAATTCCATGAGGATGGAACCCCCGCTTTTAGAAGTGAGACACCCAAAACTCCCAACCAATATCCATGGGAACCCAAAGCAAAAGGCGTTTTAGTCATAAACCCGGGTTTCCCTCTTCACGAACGCCCGGGGCCCACCCCCGGACTTCCGACGGGCCCCGGCGGGGTTTCTACAGGAAGTCTGCGACCCCAACGCCCCACCCTTCCTCCCCTGAGATGTCCCCCAAAAAGTTCATCTGCATGGAAATTCCCCGGCGCCTGGTAATCTTGAAACATACAAACAAAACATAAAAACCCCCCCCACCTCCCCCCCCCACAGCCCAACTACTCTCACACTAGGCCCCTAGGCGGCTCTTTTCTCTGAAAATTTTGGGCGTCAAAAACCCCGCTGTTTCTTGTTTTTATGCCATTACAAAAAGCAAGCAAAAAATTCGGCGAAAGCCTCATTTCGCTCATAAAATTTGCCACTGGGGGAAGGTGATGCCCTTTTACTCTCAACCTTCATCCTGTGCTGTCCCCTTTCCCTAAAAAGGGACAAAAATGGAAACGGGGGAATCAATGGCAAACTACAGTACAGTGCCCGTGTAGGATCAAATTAAGGCGATTTCTGCCCACTGTACACCCACACTACCCTTGGACAAAAAACCCAAAACCTTTACGAAACCTTGCACTGGAAACAACGGGGGCCCCAAAGGATAGCCCGACCCTCAAGCCGGGGAAAAAAACTTCCCGTCACTGGGGTGCGATCCCGCCTACTCCGGGTGACTGCGCTGCCACTCCAGCTGCGCCCTCGCAAAAGGGGTCCCTGCAGTTGAAGTTCCCAATAATTCCCCTCTTCCCGGACCACCCTTGAGCACCTGCGACTGGGCGGCAGAGTGCCATAACCAACCCGTCTGGAGGCAGCCAGTTGCAGGGAGCGAGCACCCGTACCCGGGGAATTATTCCCTGAGCCGCCACAGCTGTGGATTGACTTCTGGTGGGGTCTGGGTGGAGTCTTGGTTAACAGGCCGTTCTGCTGCCCTCATCGTTCAGGGGAGACTCTTCTGCTGCAGTTGTGAGGCCAATGCTGGATTCACAAATTCGGGCTTCCGTGAACGGAACTCGTGGCGGTTGGATGTCACTGTTCCACTGGCCCACTTTCGGCGGTAGAACTCCAACCTCATCGTTTGCTGTTGTGGTCACCTTCACACCCCGGCTGCTGGGGGCGACACCAGAACTCACCTGACTTGCTACTCCTGGCCGATAGCATGAGACCATGGCTCCCACAATTGCCGCTGCTTTGATATCTTTGAAAGCACTTTTCAGCGCCCTCCCCTCTCGAATCACTTGTGGACGCTGACGTACATCCAACTTGTTGATCAGCCGTATGCAACCAGCGCCGATGCTGCACATGGACACCGTAAGTTCCGGCATGTTGTCCACATTCTTGGCCTCATACTTGTGCATGGTTGACATGTCATGCCTCCGCTCCTGGGCGTACCGGTACTCGCTCATCAGCTCAAGTTCGCATCGCACATCCTCCAACTCCTTCATGACCGCAACCTGCTAATCCCCACTGGTGTCCATTTCCAGGACTTCTAGCACAGCAGTGGATTGCAGCGGCTGTCGACGTTCATCACCTAGAGATTCAGGGTGGAGATAGCTTCGGCACCCGTGGAGGCGATCTCCCATAACCGCACAACTTCCATGGCCTGTCGTGCACAGGAGTAGATGGCAGGAGGAGGAACGGGGAGTCCGGATCGGTCTTGACGTAATTCTCCTTGGTCAGGCAGCTGAGTCGTTGAGGGACTTGGTGACAACCTTCCACGCTACCGCCATCTGCTGCATGCTGGCCGGCTCGCGCCGACCTAGCAAACTCTTGGACGTCAGAATATTTCCTCTGGCACAGCGTCCGTTTGATGCTTTCGGAGAACAGCAGGCTCTCCCAGCATGACGCGCGGCCTCAGACCTGACTTTGGCAAGGTCTGCATAGGTCGTCAGTAGTCAACCGCTCTGCTGGTCGCACGCCGCAGTCAACTGGGGCACTTATCGCTGCAGTGTGTTGCACTTTTGACAGCCACGTCGGCGCTCCGACTTCTTGTATGTCACACTGTTGACCTTGGCTCACGCTGTCGGCGTGCCTGCTTGTCGCGACCACAGTGTCACGAACACAGTCTTCTCTGCATCTTCAGGATCTCAGAGACCTGCCCAGATGCCTGGTCCATATGCTGAAGAACTTGAACCACAGGGCATCCAAACACTGCATTCGATCTTCGGCTTGGGGGATATGCATCTTTCTTCATTACCTCATTCAAAGCCGGAAGTCAATGCAAAACCTCGGTTTGCCTGACTTCTTCCTGACGAGCACTACGGTGACTTGGATGGATGAATCACCCCGCTCGCTAACATCTTCTCCAGCTCAGCGTCCACATACTCTCACTCCTTCATGGAACGTCGATAGTAATACTGCTTAATTGGCTTGTCATCCCCTGTATGTATTTTATGAGAGATCAGATCCGTGAAGCCGGGACTTCCGTTGGGGCTCACGAAAATATCTTCATACTCCATCACCCGGGCTTCTAACTTGGAAACCTCGTCTGGCGTCAACGATCCTTCAGCTGTACCAGCATCTAAGAGTAAACTGCCGCTAATTGGCCTATCCAGTACAAGAGTGTACTGGGTCCCTAATCCTACAGTGGCCATAATAAAGAGACAGAACAAAGCTATCAATATGTGTGTAACTGGGATATTATACCTAGTCCAGTGCAACTTCTTATAGGGAATTGATACTCTCTTGGTCATGCTGCAATGAACCAGCGCACTGGAGGCCGTAACAAACAACTTTTTGTTACACATATTAATTAGCACTGTCACGAAATCAAATGCAACAATATACAAATGTTTACAAGACAGTTTACACACAGCAAAACCTTATCAAACTAATTCAAAGTCTACAATATGAACTTTTTGGTTTCTTTTCATATTAGTCAAGCACATATTTACCAATGAATTGTAGATTTATATAATTGATTTAAATTACAAACAAAGATAAGAATTACTGAAGGTATTATATATTATTTACATATATACAGAAGGGTAATCATGTAAACTAAAATAACCGTTCTTCTACTTACTAAAACAATCTGACATGAAAATGTAATAGTATGAATTTGATATATTGCCCACTATTTGTGAGATTTGAAAGCATTAGGTTATTATATAATTTCAATAAAAGTCAAAATATAATTTTGAGGTTCAGAATAGGTATAAATGTAGGTAGTCAGCAGAGATCGATAAAGGCAAGGTCAGTAGAGGCAAATCAAAACCTGATTTTGCGGACCCAATCATGTGGTTAAAATGCATGTGCCACACCATCTCAAGGAAACAGATGGCTGTAGCGTTGAGGTGTAAATGGTACATTGGATCAAACATGAATGAGGCTTGTAATCAAATGAACTTGGACAACAGTTGATTGCCATGCTGTCAATGCTTTAACACTTCAGCATCAAGGTGCCAGGCAAGTCTGTCTGTAGCATGGAGAGTAACCTATTGCAGCCATTCATGTATTGCATATTATTCATACCGAAATGAATGTATGACAAAGCTCTGTATTTGATTTAGGTACAGTAGTCATGTTAATAGTTTAGATGATTACAAGTGAAGTGATCAGCCATGCCAGGCAAGTTGGCTTTTAAGTTTCCTTGCCCTGCAGACACATGGACTTTCCAGCACACCAGTATTTGCAGTCGGTGCCAAGTCAGGTATTTGCGTGGTGTCTTTGCTAGACTATGTTATGATGGGCAGGATTGGTCCGCACCCCCATCATGGCAACAACACTCAGTGGAGCTTTGACAATGAATCAGGTGAAAAGGTGACACAAAAAACTGCAGGCTCAAGATGAACCACTGAAGCTAGTGTATGAGAAGAACAGTGACCCCACAGAAGGAGAGTTGCTACAAAGGCGCTGACCATTGACTCATTGCTCTCAGACCAGACTCAATCTGTTCTTGAAATGAAAAGGTCACATATATTTGTTTTGCTATCCAAGTTTCCTTTCAGAAGAGGCCTATGTAGCATTGCTGTGGAAAACACTTATCATTGTGAGAAAAAACAGAAAAAGAATTTGACAATTGAGAACACAGTAGAATACTAGCACAGATGGCATTTTTGCGAATAAACATCGTTGTACTAAATTGTAATAAAAGGTACAAAGTATTACAAAGTATTAGAGCATGGACTCCAAAGTCTGCATTCACATGCCTCAAATGAGATTATGATCAAAAGCCATGTTGTACATATATTTTGTTCAATAAACCAAGCCAACTATTAAAGACTCAAATCAAATTCAGCTCTTATCTCTTTGTATAAAAGTTATTCCTGTTGTAAAGATAGTTTCATACCAGAGGTACAGATGGAATTTCAGTCATATATGTGTGTTCTAACTAGATACCATGGTTTCTGGCTCAAGGCCCATGTATGCTGCGTAAAAGTGACGAGCTGTTTCTGGTGTCAGCATTTGCTGACACAGCCTACTGTATGCGATTGCTAACATTTTGTTTTCACCAAACTTGTCATCATAGAGCAGGTTGTAGTCTGGTATGAAAAAGGATGAAAGACGTTTTTTTTCCAGAGCTTGCTCCATTCGCTTATAGATTTCAACTGCCCATTGTCTGGCATCCTTCTTGGGTTTTGTTACTTCTTCAGGAGTATCATAGTAATTCTCCGCATAAAGCCTCACAATGACCATTTTAAACATGTAACTTGTTAAAAAGGCACCAACAGCATGATCGCAGTCATTCACAATTTTTGGACATACTTCCTTCATAGCCTTGGCCAACCTATAACCTTGCCGCATTTCCTCTGGCATCTCATGGAAGGCTTGGCTCCAGTGGCTAATTCCCACTTCCATCATGCAGTCATCTTCAACGGCGGTGGGTTTCCACTTGGGGACCACAAGGGCTTCATGCTTCATGAGAAGGGGATGGGTGCTTGCCCAGTCTGGCCACCAGCCAGTGATGTCTATGGCTGGCACCATGTCGACGTCAACTAGAAGATAAGGGTAAACATCATCGTGCCAACGCACTTTCATAGGGGTTATGGTCCGGTTGCCAGCTACAATGTCACGATTAGTGATGCGTTGTAATGTGGGAAACTCCTCCCACAGCTGGGGGTCAGCCAAAGCCTTAGAGAGGGCTGTACTATAGTGCTGATAGAGCTTGCCACGAGAAAGGCAATAATTATCATCTAGCACTCGTGCAAGTTCTTCTCTATATTCAGGTTTGCATTCAAGCTTTACAAATTCCTTCAAAACATGGTGACATGAATCTTTAGGAGGGAAAAATTTGTCAAAAGTTATAAAAGTAAAGATAGATAGAGCATCCATCTCATTAGTTTGTATGATTTTAGTTTTTTCACTTTCGCTTCCAGACAACCTAAACTCGCATGCCACCAAGGGATCTATTCTGCTAACAGCAGCCAGAGCTTTCTGTACAAAGGATGTGAGTGTATTTACAATACATTGATGGTCATCATAGGTAAATGATTGTAGAGACTTTAGCCATTGTTGGTGAAATTCAGCAAAATTCTGCAGTTTAGTACACAGATCAAGAGACGTGTGGTACCATTCAGTGAAATCTTGTGTACAGCTCCACTCATCTGGACGGGTAAAGTTTACAGGCTTTTGCTCGATAGAAGGATGTTCTCTCAAATGCTCAGCAAATGCTTGTATCACTTGACTTTCGTCTATCGTGTTCCAATGGGCTAGTATGCGCAGGTTGTTGAAATCGGAGTTATTCAAATGAGGCAATGAGGATTTCCAAAGCAATTGGAAAATATCTTTATGTGTAATGGCATAGTGTATTGGCATGAAACCAAAGCTGTCCCTCACTGCCACATCACACTCATGGTCCAGTAGAATTTGAACAACATCTGACCTACAATTTTCGGAAGTCAAAGCAATATGAAGGGCATTTCTTTTCCATTTGTCTTTCATATTGATGTCAATATGATTTTCTATTAACAGTTTTATGATTTCAGCTGTCTTTACTGGCGAAATGTGATTTTGCAGGTGCTTTTCAATGACAGCATGGTAGAGACCACCCTGCATTGAGTTTCGAGTGTCTTTCTGAGCACCTTTTACCAACAGCATCTTTAGAATAGATGGTTCATTTACAGCTGTCATTAGAGCAGAATCACCGTTATTGTCTTTTATGTCAATGTCAGCACCCTTTTCTAACAAAATTGCAATAATTTTCTTGAAATTAGTGAGGAAACGGTGACCATCTGGAACACCGTTCATATGGCTTGCTGCTGTGGCCACTGCGAGGTCCAATGGGGTGCTGCCAAGGTTGTCTCTTTTGTTCACTTTGCAGTCAAACTTTAGCAGGTAAGTGAGTACTTCTAGGTTTGAAGGCTTTACATTCAGATGGAGGATGGTCGATCCTTGACCATTTGCTGCATTGAGGTCAACATCACGTGCAACAATGAGCTTGGCTATTTCTGAAAAAGAGGAAGTAAATTGTTTACAAATGTGTAATTATAATGTATTTAAAGTGGCTGTATGCTTTCACTGAACACCTTTCTCTTCGACATCTACAATCAAATTGAAATAAGAATCCATCTTAATTTGCTATATGTCAGTCATACGAGAACAGTCAGATAATGCATGTTGAAAGAGGAAGTTCAACTCTAATTACCAAGTTTGTTTACGTGACCAATCATACTAAATAGCAGAGATGCTATAGTTCTAGTTTGAAATCATATATAAGATAATTTTTGTGCTTGTTGGAATTGGGATTAAAACTGTTGTGGTCACTATTTGGTCATCTACAGTCACATGATTGTCACTATGTGGTCATCTACAGTCACATGATGGTCACTATGTGGTCATCTACAGTCATGAATCCTGCAGCTTCACCACTCAATTACTTTCACCATATGTGAAACTCACACACATCATGGACTCACATTATGGATCATACAGCAGCTTGTTACAGCATCACAGTCAGCTCTGTCAGCCCACAAACTCCTCATACCTTAACCCACCCCAAACCCATTCCTCCCCACTTGTCCTCATCCCACAATCCCCCCCTCCCGATCCACCACCCTCTTACACCTCATAAACTACCCACAATACACAACAATCTCAACCAGCCTACATAAATGTAGTAAGCTTCCCTCACTCACCCACATCCCTAATGCTATGCACGGCGGTGTCACCATCCTTGTTCTTGAGGTTTGGGTCCGCGCCATGCTTGAGGAACAATGTGGCCATCTCCAAGTCGCCGGCACCCACAGCAAGAGACAGTGCCGTGTTGCCGTTCTGGTCTGCCCAGTTGATGTTGATGCTGGGGTGAGTCAACAGAGCCCGAGCTGTCTCCAGGTATGAGGACTCGCCTTTGATGACCACACTGCTCTGAATGCAGTGAAGCAAAGGAGACTGTCCATAATTGTCCACAATGTTGACGTCTGCTTGCCTCTTGATGAGTTCCTGGACCAATGGCTTATTGTGGTTCAGAGCGGCGTACGCGACAGGCGTCATCCCGACCAAGTCCTGCTGGTTGATGTCTGCGCCGCCGTCCAGCAGCAGACCGCACGGCTCAGGCTGTGTATAATTGTCCTCCGGCTGTGAGCACAGACCATGGAGCGGCGTCTGGCCGTTCACGTCCACTACATCCACCTACAACATCATTCTTATAATTATCAAAAGTTGAGATTACATAGGAGGGAACATGTAGTAAAATATTTATGACATAGATAGTCATCATTTTCATGCTTCACATGAGCCTTTTCTTCATATTTATGTTTTCCATAACAGCTAAGGTATTACCATTATCATTACACATTATATATACACCTTAATAGTGTACACATCACATACTCTTGAATATGAACAACGCATAAGCACAAGTGTGCACAACATATACAGATTGTAAAGTGCACATCATACATTATCTCATGTTGTGTACATCATGCACTCACTCAAACATTACACTCCAATGAACACTTCAGTGGCGTAGGAAGCAAATAAAAAGTGGGGGGCCAACTTTTTCATGAAAAAGGGCTTTAAGTAAGTCAATATGAGGAATCGCACTACGTTTGATTATCTAACTAGAAGATTTAATGTTTGCTAACTTCATAAACTTTTATGTTTATTTAGCAACAAATAACAAAACAATTTCTTAAGTACTGTCCAAGGGCGTAAGAAGCTTTTTGTAGGTTGGGGGGGGGTCACATTTGCAAGGAATTGGAAGCAGATAGAGATGGAGCGGGTGGAGGTTATAGTAGGGGAAAAGCGCCTCCTCCTATGGTAAATTTTTTTTTGAAAATGAAGGGCAAAATGGTTGGATTTCATGATACTTGAATGTTGAGGTCTTCATCATTGTCTTTAATCCTACCACATTCCATATAACAAATTTAACCTATACAAAGCACATAGACTTAGAAATTTCACTTTTATTCAATATATTCTCAGTGTAATCATATGGTATGTACATGAACAATGCACAGTTCAGCTTTCAGCCAATGTAGGGGATGGTACCAAAAAACATGGATTTTGCTTCATTTCAAGTGACACAATTGATCTTTGTAAATCCCTGTTCAGTTCCATATTATAGGTATATAGACTGAAATGATAATCTGTCAACAATTTTGCCAATGTCCTTTTATGGGGTCTATCCTGGTTGTTGGGTAGGGGGAGGGTTAAGAAGAGCAAACAAATAAATGTGCTATGCTAGGGGTGTGGGGGATCTGGAAGCATGCTCCTCCCGGCAAGTTTGAAATTTTGTGTGCTCACATGTGCAATCTGAGGCATTCTGTGCATCAATTTTCATCATATAAAATTTCAAACATATAAGTATTTCTCTATTTACAACACATTGAGGGTGGGTTTGAACCTTTAAATTAAGCCTGATCCTACCACCCAGCCCAGATCCTTTATGGAAAGCATAGTAGAACAGTGTGCAAATATAGGTATGAGTTTGCTCAACAACTACAAACATAGCCTACCAGAAAATAGTTTTTGCTGTACCGGAAGAAAATTGCTAGATTTTTAAACTTGTCCTCTACTCCAGTATAAGTAAGCAAGACAAGCATAACAGCTTGGATTGAATATTTGAATATACATGTAATATTGTATCATTCAGTGCGATATTTACCATTTACTTAGTACCTTTAAAACTAAACAAACAATTCTCTTTTTTTCAATTTTAACATAACACACTCGACTGTGATGTCCCATTTACAGTGAAAGTAGTTATTTTTGTAGCTTACACTAGGTTCCACTAGGTTAGTCAGTGCTCATGGGAGGTGTGTGTGTGGGGGGGGGGGTAGTAAAAACAAATATCCCAATAAAATTACCCTGAAAAGTGGAAAATAAATGTGCCCCCAAAATAAAGTGGGGGGCCATGCCCCCATTTACTTCCTCGCCACTGTACTTCATGGATGGTCATAAAAGATAAAGTGTCCTCATTGCCCCATGTACCTGTACCCCTTTTTGTTCACAATTTATTTCCCCCCCCTCCCTCCCCTCCCCCCCCCCCTCCCTCCCCTCCCCTCCCCCCCTCCCCCCCTTCCTCACCTTTGCCCGCCTCCACCCCCCTCCCCCCACCCCGGTTTCCGGCCCCCCCGGGGTTTACCCCGCCCCCGGGGCCCCCCCCTTTTTCCC
>CM032667.1:29658142-29684616 GCA_019095985.1 Streblospio benedicti
ATATAGAGTTTATATATATCTTTGTCTGTTTATGTTAAGACAAGTGTGAAGATATTCTTTTCATTGATAAAATCAATAAGGAACACGGTGTCAATGGCGTGGTCTGTGCTTGGAAGGGTCAATGAGGATCTCAGTTCATCCTCGAGCTCTGTATATCATACGGATATCATCAGCTACGTGTTGCTCTAGTTCTTGTAGGTGCTTATCTCTCAGTTCTTTCAGGTTCAAAAGGCCTCTGTCAATTATGACACGTATGGACTATGTTTCTGTAGGTGTGTGTGGCGTAGCACCAGAACCATGTCAACAATATAAATCTGTTACATAATAATTTTGCATTCATAAAAGTCTGTGACGGTTTGGGCAGAAAACGAATACAGCTCGTGACTTATAACCATTGTTTTCATGCATTATTAATTGTAACCGTAAACTAAAAGTATATGCCCCGGGGTATGAGGGGGGTATATAGCTTTGAAGAAAATCCATTCACCAACATTTTTTCCCTAAATCACCAGTCACCAATACATTTCATTGTCTTTCACAAAAGGAATTATAATTGAATAGGTTGTATCACATTTCACACACTTAAATACAGGCAATTCACAATTCACACTCAAGATTTAGGGCAAATCACCAATCACATTTTTGCTATATGACCCCCTCGGGTATGTGCCTGATAAGATTTTCAGTCTATATTATGAATCTAACACCGGATTTTAGCGAGGGCAAGAATGGACGAAATTATTGGCAAACATTGGCTGTTAAAATGCCTCCATTGATAATAAAGATAGACAAAAGATTGAGACTTTCAGATTCAGATTCAGATATTTATTTATAATAACATTGTACATAGTAGTATTACATTAAATAGATAAAACAAGATAATAAATAGGAAAAACAAGATATAAAAAAAGATAACCAACAAAATTAAACATTAGAATAAATAACATAAGAAATAAGGTACTAGTACTATGAGGTTATAAATAGGAGCACTAAAAGTCTTTGCTTTGAACAAAAACTTATTTCCATAGTGGACCACATTATATTATCACAGTGACAAGATGACTAGTGAACAAAATTAATACAACAAATACTGATATAATAATATTACATGAGAGGTATTTACATTACAAATTCGCTATCTTCAGTGGATACCATTTTATTGAAAAGGAATAATTTACATTTGCTCTTGAATGAGCTTTTACTTTCTATTGATTTTAAGTTATTAGGTAAGGAATTCCATAATTTAGCACCATTATACATAAAAGAAGTGAGACCTTGGCTATTGACATGAGGAAATACATAGGATTTAAAGCTCTTTCTGGTGTTGTGTTGATGCACTTCTTCGACTTTGCTAAAATTACATAAGTATTGTGGTGACTTTCCATAATATATATTGTGCATCATGTTCAGTGTCGGATATTTAACCCTAGACTCAACATCTAAACTCTAGTGATTATATTGGTTGGGTACCCAATACGGGTACAATCGTTACCATTTTGCATATGGCATCATTTTTATAAAGTGGGGAGGACAAGAAAAGTTTTACACTTCAAAGGGGATTACAAGAAAGTTGGTTTTGAGAACAAATTATTACGGCCCCGTACGGATACGTACATATTTATAGATTGCCATTGTTTAATAGATTTTATGGCATTCAATACAATTGATATAACGTCTCCGTTAAATATTCCGTTTGCGTTGTGTATTTAAATAAATTTTATATATATTGTAACACTTTCGGCATTGAATCAAGCAAACACCAAAATTTTTTAATTTTGCATACAAGTTATAATATTCAAATTATCATAACATTTACAGTAGATTTTAAGGAATAATTTACTATAAAAGATACATAATTAAGGTGTAATTGTGTTAATATCACTATATAAAAAAGTATAAATTTTTTACCTAATTTGGTGCGACAAAGAATAAGAAAGGAATATTGAGAGAAAATACACAGAAATGTTGATGTTGACAGTGTAAATGACTAGAATCTAATCATGGCTGGACATAACAGTACGGACATGCGGGTTTACTTCTACCTGAGTGCATACGAGAACGTGCCCGGCCGCAGCAACGCCACTCCCAAGGTGGATGTGCAGGAAATAGGCCCCTTACTGGCCGCTCTGACCGCTGGCGGGCGGTCAGTCAGTGTCCAGAGGTTCCAGCAGGTGCACGCAGCCGTGTGCAGCAACAACGGCGGACGTACGGTTCTTCCTCTGCGCGCGTCAGACGTTGAGGAGTCGGCGGAAAGTGGTGAGAAACTGGGTCAGGACGTAAACAACCCAAATATGGAGGTCAGTGACCTCACGGAGGACTCGGACTTGCATCTGCAGCTGGACTGTTCCAGTGATTCTGCGGAGGAGGCGGGCGATGGAAGAGGGACAGACACGGTCTGCTCAGCTGCACAAAACGGGTTGCTGGATGAGCTGAGTGATGGTTTGAGTACAGATGTGAGCGTGAATGGACGATTGCTGGTGATTGGACCTGAGGATGGAAGTGAGGATGGAGATGAATCAGAACATCGTCCAGCAAATACGGAGTGTCCTGATGATGCTCTGAGTTCAGGATCAGTTGGAAATGTTGTAGATCCGGATGATCCTTGTGAACGAGAACCGAATAAAAGGATTGAATCGTCGGAAACATCGTTAGAGAGATGTGAAAAAAGTGGCGAATCAAATTGTACAGTGGAAAGTAGCAACAGCAGCGATGGGAAACGTGTTGATGATTGAGGATCCGGCCGCTATGGAAGTAGCTGACTGTCCTGAAGCAGGATTGTTGGCGAACATTAAAGTGGAGCCGACAGACGAATGTGACGGAGAGCGAGCGAGCGATAAAAACTCAACTCGAGCGTTCCCAGAATTCTCGGCAAAAAGGTGATCGGCTACATCGTGGAGTTGCCCTGTGAGGAGAGCGCGGAGGTGAAGACTGAGACGGACAGGAACCAACACCGCGCCGAGATCAGCTCCATGGTGGAAACATTCACATCAGGAAATGGAGGTTATGGAGATCGTGGTTCAGGAGCTGTTGGAAAGCGCGTTGAGAAGTTGACAGATGGTAGAACCCGTGGTGGGTTTGGTGTCACGTGTGACGGTGAAAGTTTGACTGTTATGACAGAAAATCGAAGAGGCCCTAAAAAAGGACAAATACACTGGAAGCGGCGACGTAAAAACGCTTCAACCCGATCACAAACTGGTAGCAGCTGTAAAGAAAATAAGCAAATCAGCGAAAACTCCTTCTACAACATGGGAATGCAAATTTTGCAACAAATCATTTGGATCAACGAACAGCTTAAAAAAACACCTGCGTGTTCACTCAGGAGGAAAATGTGCAGTGCTGGTTCAAGCCAGGCAGAACGGACATCGTGGCTCAGAAGGATAAGAAGCCATATACGTGTCACGTTTGTGGGAAAAGCTTCGTTCGTCCTTCGCGTCTCAAGCTCCACAGTCTAAAACACGACGGTGAAAAAACTGTGAAATGTAGCGTTTGTGAGACATTTTTCCGTTCGCGAGCGGGTCTCAAAGTGCACAAGTTGGTTCGTGGAGAAAAACGGTTAAAATGTCGGTCTTGTGATAAAAACCTGAGATCGCACGCGAATCAGAAACAGCATTTAGAAACACACCGATCAAAGACTTAGTGTGCTCTCTAACTACGCCAGCTTATTGAAGTGTCACATATATATTAAGGAGTTCAAAAAAATTTTATGCGTGTCTACTCACAATTTATAAACAATGCATTTGTTATGTATTCTAATGTGTTTTTTCCAAGTTGCCTTGTGGATTTCTCTTTTGTATGGAAAGCAAGTTCCTACCACTGTACTGACACAGAAAAGAGAGAAAGAAGATTAAAATGTTATGTATTATTTCCATATTTTAACATTTTTAATGATATTCATATATTTGGTTTTAGTTAACAATTTTATACGACTTGAGAAGAGCAAAATGACATAATATTTTCTTTATATTGGTGCTGCGTTCTTATGATTCACAATTTTATGGATAAACTGTGCTGTAACAGTTGATTTGTATGCACAGGTTTGTCAATGTTTTAATTGAAAGGTTTTATGAAGTTTAATCAATGATGCATTTGATAAATCTGTATTTTGTATTAGAAAAATGAATGGCTCAAGAACTCTTCAAAGTGATGGGTGCAACTTCAACTGAATGTATCTTATATTATATATTTTATATTATATATTTTATATTAGGCCTTTTTCCTATGTATTTTTCACATACATTACTTTTTGCTATGAATAAAATAACCAGCTGGGAAAAATACCAATATTGTGTTTTTTCAGTAAATGTGAGATCAACTCATTTTACAGATTTGACATCAGGAAATATTTCTCAGCCTGCACCAACTTCCTGCAATGGCATCAAGCAGTTTCATGACCCTTAGAATATGGGGAAGATAAAAATATATGATGCCTCTTGTACTTTAATCACCGGTTGCTCCTTAAATAACAGACTTTTTGAGGCCCTGCTGCTAAAAGCAGTGGGCGAACTAAACCCTGAATTAGTCTGATGACCCGGGGCGACTGGCCCATCTTGATGGCACACTGAAATGCTTATTTCATAAAAAATTATGTATCAAAGTTCAATATCAAACCAAATATAAGTGTGTTATAATGATATCTGTCATATAGAAGTTGTTATATGTAGTACATGAGAATATGCATGAGGTATACAGTAGAACCTCCAATTAAGACCACCTCTCTATTGAGACCACCTCTATAATAAGACCACTTTTCACACTTCCAAACCTTCATAAAGCTATTAAAAGGAACCACTGTATAGAGACAACCTCTCTATTGAGACCACCTAACACTGGACCCAGGTTCTACTGTACTGCATATTTACTCAAAGTATTCAAAAATAAACTGAAATTCCATCTAAAGAATTCAACAATCTATATCAAAGCCCTGTTCTATTTAAATAGAGAGTCTGAGAGCTCGATTCCATAATTACATAATTATTTTGATGAGTGCATGTCACAATTCCGTGAAAACTTGTGAACAACCAAGTACTTGGGATCAAAATTGTGAGTTTGGGGCGCGAATGATGAAGAAAACATGTTACTGTTATTATTTTAACAACACACCTACGAAAGCTTCTGGACAGTCACTTTTAACAAACACAATGCAAACTACGCGACTATTAGTGGAGGTGCCGTTCGTACATCACGTTTGTCACATAACTGGGTGCGTTCTGGTGTTTTACACTGTGTGCTTTTACATTTACTACAACAACAATATATTACATATGGGCGATTAAGTTGTAGAATTGAAAAATCACCTTTTCATATCAATTGTTTTTGTATTATATTCTGTTTATTACAATGAAACCGAATTGAGTGTAATTTCTCACTTATCTTTCCTATTTTGAAACCTGTTCACAAATGTGCCGTGCGTCACACACACATGGGACTGGAGAACTGTAACTCAAGCTCCGTCCCACGTTAGAACCCAAGAAAAAAAATCTTTTAGCTACAATGGAATTAGTCTCTGGAATCGGCTCCTTCATGAAAATAAAACTTGTGAGAATGAAATGTCTTTTAAAATTAAATTTAAGCAATATTCGTTAAATAATATGGTTCTCGGTGAAACTGATATTTTTACCATTAGTGCCGTCTATTTTCCTGATACATTTATAAATGTGCTATATTTATGTATTTTTTTTTTGTCTCTATAATTAAGGTCCACTATGGAAATAAGTTAATACACATATGTATAAACTTTTTAGTGCTCCTTATCTATTGCAGTGTATAATGTATTTGTCTTTTGTTTGTAATGTATCTGTGATAAATGAAATATTTTCAATTCAATTCAAGTCCCACTGTTCCTAGCCTTTGTCAAGGGTTGAACATCATTTGAAAAGAGTATTGAAACTTGTGATCATTGCACTCAAAAACAGCAATCTCAGTCTGGCAATATGATATTCAGGATGTGATATTTAAACTCCAGGTTGTTGGAGTCAGTACAAGCTATGCTATTGCATTGACAAAGGAGTTGTATTCTGTGTGCTGTTTTGATATGAAGGAAACTAAATATTAGAACTATATTCTTCCCTCTTTCTTTCTATGCCATGCAATACTAGAAAGTCTGCCTCTCTCTGCTGTACACAGACCAGACCACCAGGTGTCACCCCGGGCGATGGAGCACGGCCCCAGGGGGCGGGGGGGAGGCGGCGGCTAGATAAGACCATTAGGCCGGGGGCGGGGGTTAGTGGCACGGGGCGCAGATAAGACCAGCATGACGCGTGGGTGGGGTCAGCTGTTACCATGGTGACCAGCTTGGTTGGGTCACGTGTAGAATGTAACGTGAACCTGGGCGCATCACCCAACACAGCTTCATGCATTTCCCCGGTGCTTGGGGATACATTTTCAAACTTCTCTCTCTCTCACGTGAGTTCGAGTCCCGCCAGGGCCATTTGATATTGATATATGGAAGCTTATGGTTGTAAACCCTGTCTTCAGCTATGTCTATCGTTGCTAGAAATATGCTTGCTGAAAAGACGTGAGAGAGAGAGAAGTTTGAAAATTCACCTATTTTAACAACACAAAACTAAGTTCCCCACCTCCACCCAACCCCCAGTTCACCCCACCAACAACACACCACTGAGCACCCCCCCCGCCCCCTGGGTACATCTGATCCCTGCCTAAGTGACGTGCTGATAATGCGAGATGGCGGCAGATAATCCCGCCGATAATCCTTGTTAATCTGGCAGCCGGTGAGAGATAAGCGGCTAATGAGCGGACCTGTTACCGCTGTCAGCTGCTGCCATCATCATTTCTCAAATCTAGTCAATAGATATCAAACCAATGCAGTTCTTCATACCTGCTTTAATGTCCAAAGTGTGTACAAAATTTCTTCCAAAATACTGAATTTAAGTTAATATAAGAGCAGACTGTATTGCTGCTGGCATCGTTATTTCTGTGGCGTGTTTCTAGTTTTAATATTCCAAATGTCCACAATGCAGCAGTGTTACATTTTCCCGCCAATTCCTCTATCGCAAATCGTATATTTCTGATTTTCTGATGAAGACACTGACTCCCGATAAAATGGTTAGACTGTTTACTTTGTGTTAGTATCTAAAAAAAGACTAGTTATAAAAGATTTTTTATATAGGTGTATAACTGTAGTTCAATAGCAATGAAATATATCAAACAAAGACTAGTCGTTATGAGAGCCGCTCAAACGCTGAACTGTTCTGCCAAGCGAAAGAGTAGAATTGAATTCAAAGGCAAACTTGGGAAAAAAATATACACAGTTACATATGGGTATGAGTTGTTATACCATGATTTCTATCTAACACATCGCCAATTCTGCACCAACCTATGTCACTTTCATGAAAATCAGTTTTGACGGAAGGAAGACCTGAAACAAAACACGTGAACCACGTGTACTTGTTATTGCCCAATTGCCTTGGTTTTCAGCCAGAATCCTGTGTTCTCATCTCCGTAAGTGTCGTCTATTTCACGTTAAGAACAGAATCTGATGTGAAATAATGTGATACATGTGATTGTAGATGGTAGAGCAGGATGGGTGAACACATAGGTTTACATTATGTTTACATTAAATTTATATCATATCATAAAGAGACCACCTCTGTAGGAAACCTATTGAAGCCAGTCCCTCGATTCTACTGGACTCGAGGATCACGAGTTTTATGTGTTTGGTACGATATGAGTGATGTCTGTAGAAGCAGCACGCGAGCCGTTCTCTACTGACACCAGCAGCGACCACAACAAGAAGCTTTCCCGCCGAAACACGCGTCATCACGTGACCGCCACGTGCCGGGCAGGGCGGGAAACATCATGGTTATTGTTGATTGTGTGAAATCCCTCTAGAATACAGCTAGACCTCCGTGTGACTGCGCGTGGGTGTGGGGGCGATGTCTGGTGGCGTGTACCGTCGGGATAAAGGAGTTTTCCCCAACACTGTTTTATAGAGGGATTTTACACAATCAACGTAAACAGAGGCCAACAGAGCCTGTGCTGGGCGGTACCACCTAAATCCACCTAAATAACCTGCTTCTGATGCACAGAGCTTGTAGTGTACCTATGTGTAGTCAATCACAGCCCCCCCAATCACACAGAGCAGCGTTTGATCCGCCACCCTGCGCCCCGGCAGCCGTTAATCTATGACACGCCCCAGGCGGCGGGGTCACGCTGGGGTCACGGCCTGTGCTTCCCGTCACCTACGTCGTGCGTGTGTCACGTCACGCTAGACGTCTGGGGACACGCGGCACGTTTCAGGCTGTTAGATTCTACAGTGAAACCTCCTATTCAGATTACCTCTATAATAGGACCACTTCTCACGGTCCCAAACCTTCATAAAGTTACCAAAATGAACCTCTGTACCGAGACCACCCCTCTATTGAGACCACCTGAAAACACTGGTCCCAAAAGTGGTCAGCCTAATAGAGGTTCTATTGTACTCCCATTTGTTGTTGTGTGTTCGACTTTCAGGTGGCCTTAACTCTCTCATTTTGCTGTGTGTTCAGGGAGTCGCATACAGTCCGCAACGTTTTCAGCTGAAACTTTCAACTGATGTTAGAACTAAAGTTCAGTCACACATGCAACTACGCATAACTTGTAACTCAATACGTTCCTACAGTCCCACAGTCCACTTGTCCCGTCTTGGTGCAATTTTGACGCACGTCCGGAATATTAATACGTTCCTTAGTGCTGCCTGCTAAAAAGTGGTTCACAGTCCACTTGTCCCGTCTTGGTAGGACAATTTTGACGCATTATCCGGAATATTAATTTATCCCTACAATGATACAAAATATAATTAAAAAAACTGCCCCCAGTGACACGCACTGGGCACGCGCAGGTCACCTGTAACCTCGGTAACCATGGCAACCGCGCGTGCCACACGCCGGCACAGTAGAGCAGCCACACAGTCACTGTGTAGTTCCCCTGGTGAGCGCCACACGCCGGCGGCTGTCACGGGGGGGGGGGGGGGGGCAACAACATCATTCTGTTTACACTTCCAAACATACGTAACTGCAGAGTTTACATTGGTCTGCTCGTTAACATGGGGGACGGGGTAGAAACACCAGGCTGCACTCAAACGTACATATCTGTTAGATTTTCTGACAGAGTATAATATACATTGATTTGTACTTTTTTTGTTTCTTGGGGATTATGAACAGATTATATATTTTGCTTTTACTTATGTAGCCTGTTAGTTAGAAATGCATGCTGTTGCAATATTGGTGGAAGTCTCTTTTAATGTACCCCTGGTAAAAAAGGATGCATTAACTCTTATTGGTGTTTCTTTCTGATGTGTCGATGTAGTAATCTATACATGAAATAAGATACAGATGAGACTAATTATTAAACTAAATTAATATTTAGTTTAATAATTAGTGTCATCTGTAGGGGGAAATTAACGTGAAGCCATATAGACTAGACAATCAGAGACGATCAATTTTCATTATCACTATTCTAATCCACAAATTGGGCAAGTTGGTGGTAATTTCAACATAAAAACGTCGGGGCAAAAGTCCCCTTTTCAAATTTTAAAATTTTTGTATATTGTATATTGTGTATTCAAATTTTAACATCATGCCAAAATTCAAAACTGATAATAAAGTACCAACCCAAGACAACGTAAACATGTATATATTACTTGATTTGGTTGATTTGGGGAGAAATGATGGCCATTCTTGCTTAAAGAGGCCTCTTATCCCTACCTACCCTATGATTGTTTATGTCACCTGTATGTAGAGATTTTTACCAGTCGGTTCCAGTGCACACATTTCCACACTATAACGTACAGATCCAGCCCAGGCAGCCACCTGTGTCTTCTCTGTCACTAACACTATCTGGCAGCAGCCTGTGCGTCCACACGCTCCCACCATTAGCGCCTTATCTCACACCTGCCGCCGGGGGCGGGGGGGGGCTAGTCTCCATCAGCAGCCCGTGTCTTATCTCCGAGCTGCCGGCGGCGGCGCCTGCTGAGCGGGCACCTGTCCGGGGCTGTCTTTTCGCCGCCGGGAGGACGTAACCCGAGCGCTGACGGTTGGTCACCCGCGGGTCACCACAGCCGCCGCCCCCGGCACGCCTGGCACGTGTGGCGGGGGGGGGGGGGGGGGGGGGTGTTGGTGTGTCAGTGGTCTACAGTACGCAGTAACACGGTGCGTTCAATACGATTGCCGGCAATGCACTGTCATACTTACAGCATTGATGATCAAGAAGAGTTGTCAATAAGATTAGAGCAACACTAGCAACCCCAGATCACGCACACACACACACACACACACACACACACACACAAATAGACAAACAAACAAGCAGTACTACACTGCGGGAAAATTCAAATCGGCAGTGTGTCCACCATCAACTGCACGAACGGTTAAATAGTTATGTTAAAGTGGTGAGAAAAAGGATGATGCTATGTTCCAGTGTTGAGGTCACCCTATCTCACAACACTCACACACAAACCAACCAAACAAACAAACAACACTGGGCCACGTGGACCCTGGTATTTACTGCCAGCACCACACTTAGCTGTGCTAGCGCTTTCCCACGGTCGGTTCACACCGCACGAGAGCCAGGCAAAACCACAGACTACAGGGCGACACAGCTCACCAGTCAGAAACGGGTCTAAATCATCTGTGATTTTTTGGCTTCTACTTTGATTGCCTGTGGACAATTTCTACGCAGAAGACACGTTTAAATGGAAGGCCGCATGCCATAAGTCTGTGGAACATTTGATATCACCGTGAACCTCTCTATTGAGACCACTTGTTGAAGGTGGTCTCTAAATAGAGAGGCTCCACCGGATAATAGCCTACAACAAGAGTCTCCACGCCTATGACGTGAACTACCGTACGTATTGCGCACTACGTATTATGTTCGTATTACTACTACATAATCACGTGCGCATTATGTAATACGTGAACCCCCCCCGCCCCCACCACGCGCCACCGCCAGGAGTGACCTCAGTCAATGGAGGCAGCCACACTTTCCCACGGCCGCCGCCGCCGCCACGCGCCGCGGCGGACAGCACACAGGGGTAAAACAGCGGCCGGTCACTTTCATATATACACTTCTTGGGGGATTAAAAAGTGTCTAAAACATTGTTGTAGGCGACAGAGGCCTTAGAAAAAAACTTTTCTTTAAAAGACGTCCATAGTTGGCAACCACACATACTATTCATATAGGTTTTGAAAAGAAGAGCACTTTTATACCTACTAATAATGCCCATTTCCTACACAATTTCTAAACAGCTGTAAACTGACCAACTATGAGCCAGAACTACATGCAGGTGATTTCTCAGCAGCAAGACATAATGTATGAAAAGTGTCACCATGGTAACAAACCAGAGCGTGTGTGGGATAAATAACAGTCATGATGCGCTAAATCTGACCATTTGGGTGCATGTGAAACAGGCGTACAGACAACAGACGCCACAGTTCAAATACACACACGTGACCTGTAGAGGGGTAACACGTCTGACTACTGCCATTGGTCAATACGTATAGACAAAATACATACACTTACTGGTGCCTGCTGCCGATTAGCAGCAGCTCATTTGAAAAAGAACACTTGTACTCAAGCACTTACAGATGTCATAATTGAGGAGCCCCCAGATCAATAGTAGTAAACCCAACCAATTGATATGATCGACTATTGAATAATTGATAATGTTTGTTGATTAGGCTTAGCACACGATAAAACCTTTCTGCATGCAAGCAACTGGTAAAATCTCGTCTCTCCCGTGTTGTAGATCTACAAATATGTTTGGTACAGTGAGGGAGGGAAGGTGTATTAGCTACATTTAGTATTTGATTCACACCAGCCTCTCATATTGTGTGAAAGTCACCAACTCTTGTAGGTTAAAAAAAACTCACAATCGTGGAGCACTATGGTAAGCAGCGAGTGAACTCTGTGTGACCCCGTGCAGGGTCATCGGCGGCGGCGGCGGCGACCACCTGTCAATCAGTCGCGGCGGCGGCGGCGGCGGGGCGGGCGTGGGAAAGTGAGAAGTGACAAGCTGTGGCGGCGGCGGCGGTCTGTGGATCAGACGACAGTTTGAATGTGGGATCCTGAGTGTAGCAGTTGTAGGATTGGTGTGGACCGGAGCGGTTGTGGACTGTTGCAGGATTGTTGTAGGATAACAGTGGATCGTGCCAGAGGAGAGTTATATATGGACTATATGCTGAGTGTAGATGCTGCAGTTGTAGTATTGGTTGTGTACTAAGTGTAGGATACAAGAGGAGAGTTAATTTTCAACACAGCGTTGTTCAACAGCGTGGTGAGGAGAGGAAAGTGACTACTGTGTGGTGTTAGTGTAAAACCTCGCGTGGATACCCGTGTAGTGCCCGCCATGTTGGCCCCCGCACTCTCCCCGCCCGGCCCCGACTCGTCGTCAGACTCGGAGGCGAGCGGCCCCCACCTCAGCCAGGAGCGCAAGGTACGTGGTGCGTGTGACGTCAGGTACGTGGTGCGTGGGTCACGCTAGACGTCTGGTGCTTACGGTCAGCGTACACAGGGAACGTTCTGATGCACAGTCAACTCGTGTGTCGCATTCACTACACTAGAGATCTACTACTGTGAACATAAAACAGTCAACAACCGCTAATAAATGATGGCACCAGGTGTGCAGAAATGCATTCCGCCAATAGATTGTTTACACATTATCTAGCTTTGTTAGTACGTATGTGACACACGAACTGACCGTGCAGTCACCCACAGGTCACTGTTTGTATGCTCATGTCAAATGTTGTAAAACCCAGCTGCCATTTACCAAAATCACTGTTTTCCCCCACACGGTCAGTCAGATCAAAACTGTGCATGTGCCAGTGTTGATGCCCCAGTCTGAGACTCAAATACCTGTACAAGTAGCCGGATCAATATGACTTGGTGCTACCTCAACTGACAGGCGTTACAGATGCCAGTATCACTGAATAACCTGACGGTCTGTACCAGCTGACACACTACTGACCTGTCAGTCAGAGTGTGCCAGCTGCCGCCCTCACACCGGCATTTAACATACGTCTGACGTTATTTATTTAACGTATTGCACCTATTCATTCTGATTTGATTCCAGATGCTTTTCTCTGATAGAAATACCGTTATGATGTTCAGTCCGCTCGATTTCCCTAGATCCCTGGTACTTTGGTATCATTAACCCTTTCCCACCACAGCGTAAAATGCATGACGATATCAGCATTACCACTTCTCACCCATAATATCAATCGTTTACCATTTTGTAGATGTGGAAACCCTTGGTGGACAACTAACCCTTTCCTCACTATCATATCAAACTCTTTTGAGACTTTGAGATAGTAACCCTTTTGCAGCTATACTGGGGACATTAACCCTGTTGACTGAAATATTAACCCATTTGAGCCTGTTACTTTAAATCTTTTGGGGCTGCGCCAGCGATCACTCTGACATCTGATACTCAGAGTGCTAGCTATATGAACCCTTAGAGATTGCAATATTAACCCTTTTTGGCTGAAATATTGACCCTCTCCTCCCTTGCAGAAGCGGAAGCCGCTGATGGAGAAGAAGCGGCGCGCGCGCATCAACGCCTCGCTGGACGCGCTCAAAAGACTCGTGCTCGACGCCATGAAGAAAGACGTGAGTGTTTAAACTCCAGGCTGTTAGAGTCTTCTGTCTAAGACGTGCTATTGCATAGACAATGAAGGCTAGGTTGTGAACCACTAGCCCAGCATCATAGGGGGGGGTATCGGGGGGGGGGGTCTGGGTCAGAAAATGGTACGGACGAGCCAAAGAGTGCATCTAGAATTTAGGAAAAGGGTGGTCCAGGGGAATACCCCACCGGAAGTACTTTTTCCAAGGATGCCATTTGTTGCAATCTGAGGCGTGTTTTAAGGCAACTGAAGAGTACCTATCATATAACCTATGATGGTATGAATAAGTTTACTGACATGGACATGTTGAAAATGGCAACCACCAATATATCTATTATTGAAAAGAAAATCATGACACACAATACGCTAATATCTGAGAAAATGTGACATGATATACCAATATCTGCCAAAAAAGCTATGCTAAGTGATGTCACCGTGAAGAAAGATGTGATTAGATGTTTTACTCAATACTGCAGTATTGAAGCACCAGCATCACGAGTAGTTGATCAGAGCCCATTTATTCAAACCTCACGCACATGTAACACTACACCGTGTGACACACACAGCTGTCCTTGTTGTGGTCAGTAACCTTCCACTGACCGTGACTGTAACCATGGTAACTGTGAGGTCAGAGGTCAGAGGCTGACACAGATACATCAAGTGTGTGAACACAGTCCACAGCGCGGCAAAATGTAAGATTACACGCTGGATTTGCTCTAATTGCAAGTACAGAGTAGTCAATACAATACAAACGTTAACAGTGTCCTTGCAAGACACAAAAACACAGGTGAACTTAAAACACAGGCGTCCTTAAAGGAGAAGTGTACGAGAAAAGTGTCCTAATAGGACACGAACTCTATTCTTTCTTTGGTACAATCTATTTCATAAAATGATACAGTAAGGGAGATTTGTAAAAGAAGGCTGTCCACATTTGACAGGTATCCGTAAAAAGAGGTTCAAATAAGATGGATGACTTTAAAAGAGGTCCACATTATCTACATCCCAAGTATCTACAACCATATAATATGATACAGTGAGGGAAAGTTGTCCACATTAGACAAGTATCCTTAAAAATAGGTTCACATTAGACAGGTGTCCTTTAAAGAGAGGTTCACGTTAAATACAATAACATAACAAGATGCAATAAGGGAAAGTTGTGAGAGGAAGATGTTTATATACGACAGGTGACCCTAAAAAGAGGTCCCCAGTATACGCAATCATGGAGAATTATCATTAGACAGGCGTTCTTAAAAGAGAGGTCCCCATTATATACAATTACATTATATACAATCATATATCATGATACAGTAAGAGGAAGTTGTAAATGAAAGGTGTTCACATAAGAATGGCGTCCTTAAAAGAAATTTGCCTACATAAGACAGGTGTCCTTCAAAGAGAAATGCCCGCATAGGACCTGTGCTCACACGCCTCCCCGCGGCGAGAGGTCCCCACCACCCGCCCTGGTGCCTGCCGGCGGCCGCGCTGTAGCCTGTCGCGTGGTTCCCACGCTCCTGCCATCAGCGGCGGCGGCAGCGGCGGCGGCCACTTTCCCACGCTCGATCCAGATCCAGGCGCGTGTTAACAGCGTGTCACCTCGAGTTGATTGTGGGGGGCGGGGGTGTCTGTGGCGGCACGGACAATATTCACACATATACAGTAAAACCTCTCTATTAGGACCAGCATTTGGGACCAGTATTATGTGGTCTCAATAGAAACGTGGTCTCTCTACAGAGGCTCATTTTGGTAGCTTTATGAAGGTTTGGGACCGTGAAGAGTGGTGTTATTATAGAGGTCGTCTCAATAGAGAGGTGGTCTCAATTAGCGGTTATTGTAATCATTTTGATTAGGCTTGTGGGTGAAAATTTCGAACACATTTGAGTGGAAGTCGGGGCTGAAAATCATTCATTTTTTGCAGATCATGTGTGAGAGGAAAATTTTCAAATAAAGTATTCTAATATCCTGTCTTTTGCAAGTTTTAAAAACCCATCCAATCCAATGGCCCCCTTTCCTGACAACCTGGACCCGCTATCAACTATAATACCATCTGCATCCTGCTTTACCAGCCTACATTCACACCACGTCAGATTCTGTTCATTTAATCATACGTGATATGCTCTATAAAGGATTCCGCAAGTACAATGTATGTGAGAACTTATCAATAAAGTGGGCCAATGACCTGCTGTAAATTGTAAAGTCGTGAGAGCAAATTACTTGGATCACGCCACATTCTCATTTACAAGATTTAAGTAATATGTGAGAAATGATCAATTGATGGTCAATACATTTGTTTACCAATGACCTGGTGTAAACTGTAAAGTCGTGAGAGCAAAATACTTGGCTCACGACTATAAAACCACCACATTCACATTTATCTGTTAACAGTTAAAGTGCAATCAAACGGAGCCAAACTGTAAACACCATTGTGTCCTTCCCGTGTAAATTGCCACTTGTTACCAAACACGTTATCGACTGTTACAGTCACGTGATCACTCACAAACAGTTCCCGGTGTGGCCACCAGGTCGCGCTGTACGCTCCAGGCGCGTGCCCGAAGCGTGGGAAAGTGGATCTGATCCAGGGCGGGCTCCGGACTGTCAATACAGAGGAAGGTCGCTTTTGTTGTGTCATGAGAGGAGAGCCCGGGCCGGATAGCCTGTCAAATGTGGACACCCTGCTTTTACAAATCTCCCCCAATTTCTATTGCATCATTTTATTAAATAGATTGTACCAAATAAAGATTAAAACCGTATTAAACAGTATCTGGACATGTTAGGCTAAGGACGTGAGAACATGGTGTTGTGATACTGCAATTCTCGATAGTGAAGTGGTCCCAATAGTTCTGTTGTCTGTTTATGAAAAAAAAGCAGCTCTTATGTTACCGCTGGGCGATATTGTGTGTCTGTGTCCAAACTGACCCCAGCCACCGAGCCCACTGTATTGTATCTGAGGCCAGATCTGCGGCCGCGATAAGCCGAACATAAACACCGTCACTTTCCCACGCCGAGTGTCGTCTGGCCGCAGCAGCCACGCGCCGCCACGTTCCCACGACACCCCCGCCCCGCCACACGCCGCCGCACGCCGCCGCCGCGAGCGTGGGAAAGTGGATCAAAGGCTGCGGAGCGCGACACAAACACCGTACACGGGGTCGTTTGTGGTGTGACGTTTGTTAGGGATCATTTAGGGACACCTGTCAATGTATTATATATAATCTCTTTTGACACTAGCAGATCCAGGTTTTCTGCAAAAAAAGGGGGAGGGGGCAGTTGAGGGATCCCATGGGTTTCATTCACGCGATAGATAGATAACAAACATGCCATCAATCCTATAACAATAAGCTATTTGGTGGGATTTTGAGGACAGCTCACGTACATAGTGAACCGTCAAAGCTCTTTTGAGGACACCTGCCTCCTGTAGACACTTTTCACAGCTATATTTCCCTGTATAACACATACAAAGTTTGGGGTCCCTAGCCTTTGTCAAGGCCAAGAATACCATTTAGAAAGATTATTGAAACCTGTGAGCATAGCACTCAGAAACAGTTGCAGTAAATGTCTCAGCTTAGCGAAAATTGTTGTTTTGAAGGAAACTCCAGTCTATTAGAGTCAGTCTAAGATATGCACATGCATGTGAACAGAGTCGTATTCTGTGTGGGTGTTTTAATATGAAGGAAACTAAATATGAATATTTAAACTAAATTATAAATATCATAGCCTTTAGAAAGGCTAGGGTCCCGTTTGAGGCCTCCCAGCCTCCCGGTGTGTGTGTGTGGCGTGTGACCCATGCTGGGGCCGCCCCAGGCACACTGCGGTGACGTCACGGGTCAGCGAATACAGCGAAACCTCTCTCTCACGATAACCCAGCATTTGGTCTCTTTATGGACTTGCATCAAATCAAATTGAATCAAATCATTTATTATTTATAAGATCAGGCATAAAACGTGTCCTCATTACAAATAAAATCGTATTTACAGTTTATGCAGTTAATATTAATAATTACCACGGTTACATACACTTGAAATATATATTTAAAAAAGTATATTCACAATTTGATTTTTACCTATCCATATCGTCTCTGATGCATTAGTCATATTTTAACCTAATTTGGAAGATGTCAACAGCTTAAAAGTCTTGAGCAATGCAGTGATGAGGCAGGTATTGAGGCTGGATTGTGTGTTTTGTTTTATTCAGACGTAATAGCCACAGTGCAGTTTGTGGTGTCTGGTGCCAATGTGCAGATTTGTGTTGGGAAAAAAATTCCATGAATCCATAGCTAAAATGTTGTGTTTTTTTCCCCAGAGCGCGCGCTACTCGAAGCTTGAGAAGGCGGACATCCTGGAGCTGACGGTGAGGCACCTCCGGGACAGCCAGCAGCGCCAGGCCGCCGCAGCAGGTGAGAACCCAGTCTTATAGCGATAGAGCATTTAAAGTAGCAGCACTTAAATTATGGAATAAACTTCCCCTGTCCATAAATCAATCAAAGACTCTTACCATTTTTAAATCCTGGTTGAAGCAGCATTTGTTTAAGGACATAGGCAGATCCAGGGGGTGCCGGGGCGCGTGCCCCACTTGTCCCACCAAAATACGTCATTTTCATAGGGGTTTTCATGAAATTCCAATAAGTGCCCCCCCCTTTTCTTTAGTGCACCCCCATTTTCCGAAAACCTGGATCTGTCTATGAAGGAGGCCGACAAGCACAAGCAAACATTTATTGGAATTTGTGCTATAAAAATTATCATTGTATTGTACGCGCCATAACCCCTTCCTCACGTTGTGCGTTCTGCCTGCAGCGGCGCTGGCTGACCCGGGGGCGGGGTCGCGGTACCGGCGCGGCTTCGCGGAGTGCGCCGCTGAGGTGAACCGATACCTCAGTACCGCCGACACTGGCGGCACTCGCGCCGGACGCAGCGCGCAGACTCATGCAGGTAAATACAGTACAACATACAATCAAGACCACCTCTCTATTGAGATCACCTCTCTATTGAGACCACCTTTCTATTGAGACCACCTCTCTATTGAGACCACCTCTCTATTGAGACCACCCCATTAAGATCTGGCCTTATTGAGACCACCTCTCATTGAGACCACCTGTATTTGAGACCATACTCTATTGAGACCACCTCTCTATTGAGACCACCTCTCTAATGAGACCATCTCTATTGAGACCACCTCTCTATTGAGACCACCTCTCTAGTGAGACCACCTCTCTATTGAGACCACCTCTCTAGTGAGACTACCTCTCTAGTGAGACCACCTCTTAGCATTAGGCTCATGCAGGTACTGCAATGGCTTGGTTCAGTAAATACAGTGAATGTCCTCAACAAAAGAAGAGTAAACAAAAGAAAACTGAATAATGGAAACTTTTCTCGTGCATTAGCTTATGATAATGTAAGTAAATGATGTAGTAAAACCCTCTGCAAAGGAAGGATTTGTGACTGCAAATTGGGTTCCGTTGTTGAGGACATTCACAATTAAGAATATCTACTACAGTAGAACCGCTGGAATAGGTGCTGATGCTTTTAATAGCAACAGCTATAAAAAAAACTACAGTAAAATTGTCGAAAATCGTTGCACATGCACATACTTCAAAAAACAATGACGCTGTATTACTATACTGTATGCTGTGCCTTGCAGCACCTGGCCGGCTGCCTGCACAAGGCGGAGATGACGTCACAGTACCAGCCTCTGTCAGTCCACCAGCCGCTGCAGCCACAGGTGAGGACACCATTAAAAACATGGTTAGCATGGCTAGCATGGCTAGGGAAATTTCAAAAAAGACACCAAACAATCGTGCCACTAGCAAACGAAAAAAGGAAACCCACTAAAACAGAACTTCTACTGTTTTATAAAAGACTTTTGAAAATTTTTCTCATTGCAATGTAATTAGTCACAGCACATAGCAACACATATCAAGACCACTCAATCACTAGCATAATGCTATACTAGTGTGTATCAGCCACTGACCAGCACCAAACAGCCTATAAGCTAGATGTGCTATTGACTGATGCATCCTGCAGTACTGTAGTACTATGACAACTTTAAGTAACGGCACGGTTTACAATAACAATGAGATATGATGGCCACTCACTTGCAGATCCAGAGTTTACAATAACAATGAGATCTTCCACTTCTCCAGCACAGCAGCAGCCATCACCGCAGATCCTGATCATGGCCTGCAACAGGTACGATTCTGGGCGGGGGGGGTACCTCCATAGTCGCCCCTTTACGGCATGTGCCACTGCTGAAGTCTCCATAGCGGACCCACATCCCCGCCCACCCATTTCATTATCCCAATCACTAACAATGAGAGTCCCCGACCACCACCTGCCAACTAACTTAGTCGGCAAATTAAAATTAAAATTTCATAAACATAATATATGCCCGGTCCATAGAGTTCTACAGCCTCCTGCCGGCACTCACACAGCAACAGGTACACATGCTAGCCCTATAGTGGGGGACCCAGCCAATGCAAAATATAACTTAATCGTTCACTTTAATGAAGAGTTTACGAAACTTTGCATGATTGGTGGTTGGTATGAGGGTTAAAAATTAAGCATTAACACTAGGATCTGCCATTATCTGCCAACAAGAATGAGATAAGGGGGAATGAGTTAGTGCCCAGAGTGACATTTTAAGCATTTTGCCAACTTTAAAAATTCATATCTGTTCAACCATCAACCCATATCTCATTCCTGCTTACATGTACTGTAAAACTAGAATATTTCGTGGCTAGGAAATTTTGCGCTTTTCATCTTTAAATTATTTTGTGACTATTTAATTTTGCGATTTTGGTCCACCCTGGACCTATTAATGTTTGCTGGCTATTTAAGTTTGAGTTTTTCCACCTACCCACGAAATTTGCACATTAAATTGTGTGCAAACATTTCTAGTTTTACAGTTTATATTCATATATTTCTACTACAGTTTTAATCATAACTAATGGTATTGTGAGAATATAAAATCTAAAAAATCAAACTTACGTTAACCCTGCAGGTGTCACAATGCGCCCCCCCCCGCCTGCCCATGCCGTGCCGCTCAGATCATCCGAGAACCTCGGCGCCTGTTTCGGCGGCAAGGCGGCGGCGTCATCGAGCCCCCACGTGGAGTGCCACCGCTACGCCCCATACGGCGGCTCGCGGAGACAGGCAGGACTACAGCCACGTGCAGGTCAAACAGGAGGACATGTGGAGGCCCTGGTGAACAGACCAGGTGGAGAAAGTATGGTGGAAATAATCATGTGAAAATATCATGTAGAGACATGTGGAGGCCATGGTGAACAGAACGTGGTGAACAGAACTTGGTGAAAACCTTGGTGAAAATACCACGTGGAGAAAGGATGTTGAAAATACCATGTGGAAAAAGTATGGTGACAAAAGATCATTTTGTGAAAATAACATGTAGAGACAGTGGTGAAAAGTAACATATGATGCACATAGACTTGGATAAATTATGGTGAAAAAATCACATGGTGAAAATAACATGGTGAAAGAGACGTGTGTAAAAAGAGGCATAGACAGTGGAGACAAGCCAGAGGATAGAGTGTATGGTGGAGTTGGTATGAATCTGTAATCTGTGTTAGTGACATAGTATATTGATGAACAGTTAAATGATGAACAGTACAACCTCGTTATCTCAAAATTACAAACATTGATCATTCTGTTACCTTGAGATTAGTTTCATTTCAACCACAAGATTGGCATATATCAGTTGGTTTTCACGAACATTGACTATCTCGAGCATTTTACTGTTATTCTTGTATATATTGGGAACAACAAGTTCTTACTGTACAGTCAGACTATACCTGACCATATGATAATACTTGAACTTCAATACTCTCAAGGTCGATTGTGATTTCATGTAAATACTCATGATAATGTGGTGCTATTCAGATGTGAAATTATTAGCATTAAGGAGGTACAATGCAGTATTGTACCACCTTAACTGTTTACAATGTTTGGGTAGAACTATGAATCTATGCTGGTCACTTTTATTTTTATGTCTTGTTACAGGAAAACGTCTTATTTTTAAATGTGTAGATAGAATAAGAACAGTCAGCAGCATTTAGTGTGTAGGAATTCATGAGCGAAATTCTCAAAGATAATCGTACATATTACTTTATAGAATGTAGTTTATAGAATGTAGTTATTATGATCTGTGATGGTTTATATGCGCAAATGGTTTGCATTTATATAAAACTTGTAATTCTATTTTTGACTGAATGAAGTTGCCACTTACACTGTTATACGAATCAGTAATTCTAGTAGCTTATTGATTCCTTTGTTACATTCACATTCTCATTTGACATTCTCCAGTTTATTCCAGTTATTCCAGTTATGTTATTCTAGACAAGAATAAAGCTATTCCAGAAACTTAAACGTTTTGTTTTTAATAAATAAGGATTTTTATATATGCAATACACTATTTGTTTACTATCTACACAATGTTTAAGAAAAAATCAAAAGTAGGTTTGGGTAATTTGAATAATTAAATTTAATCAAAAATTAATTAGTGTTTAAAAAAATCAAGGTAGCATTGCATTTGCATTCAAATTGCTATTAAATTTGATTTTATAATATATTTTGTAAATCTAAGTGGACATATTTATTTCACCCATTGAGAATATTGAACACCTTTCTTTTCCTGACTATATCTCAAAAACTCATTTTGTGTTTTGAATTTTCGTTTATGCTGTGTGATACTCCAATAGGAATATTTTTTTTAAATTTTGTTTGATAATTATTTGAATTTTTATTTAAACATTTCCGAAAAATGTAAGTTCCCTTTCCTCCATTTTTCTTACATGGTTCGAAAGTGTAAATAAAAATTCTAAATTAAACAATTGTTCAAAAAAAATTACTGTTGGAATATCACACAGCATAAAAGAAAATTCTAAAACAAAATGAGACCAAGACCTGTGTACCAAATACAAAGATTTTTTATTATCTCAAAAACTAGCTGAAAAGAAAAGAAAGTCATGAAATTGGTATTTTTAAATACTTCATACTTTTTACTTTAAGTGAAATCGTTTTACATCGATTGACTTTCAGTATGATGAATTATTAGCAATCAGTGGGCAAAGTTACACGATCATCGTCCACTATTTTCAACATAAATGTGTCCTGAGCCAGAATATCATGCGCTGGTCAATTCCTACAGTTCATGATTAAAATTCAACATATATCTGCCACTTTTATAGGCACAACTTCAGACTGTGTAAGAATGGAACGGAACAGGTTATTTCTGATCAATTCCATAGACAAGTAAACTATAAAACAATAAAAAAAAAAAAAAAAAAAAACTGCATACAATCATAAAATAGCACCACACATCACAGAGTGTAGCATCGTTTTTCCCTTCTAAAACAGCATAGAACTTGGGTACTGCCAGCAGTCTAGTAACGCATTTCCTAAACGTTCAAATAAAAGCATCATATATGAAAAAGAAGCTCTTCTATCTAAATTAAACAACATCCTAAACAATCAGTTAAGATGTCTTCAGTTTCCTAAAAGAACAAGAACTGTTTTTGCTCCATAGATGGGCACAATACATATTGGAGCAATAGGTCTTAGAGAGTAGACGTTTTACTTCATTACTACAGTGTCTACAAAACTGAACGTGATCAAACACCGCTATGCATTCCAGTTTCGAGTTTGGATTTGGAAGCCGGATTTCCTTACAGCAGTAACGGGACCGGGTGACGCTTCAAACGTCGGACGTGATCCCGCGTGGCTCCCATCAAACGTCAGACGTGCCGCCACGTGTCTCCCATCAAAGCAGGATGCTATCAGGGCCTGGGGGAGGGATCAAAGCAGGAGGGGAGGCCCCGAGGGGAGAGATCAAAGACAAGGGCGGTGGGTGGCGCGGCTACCGGTGGGGGCTGGATGTGTGGCTTTCTGATATGCCGCATGGGAAACACTCGGCGTGCGGGTTACAGTATACAATTAAGCCCATAGGGCTGGGTGTTACACGCATAAATATGTATTTTTCAACTATATTATAATTACAAATGTAACATTTGTCAAATAAAAACATTCTATCTATCTCTGTACATCTTAAATAAGTTATTCATATGGTGACCAGCACTGTGTCTCATAATCTTATGTCTTTGTTGCTGTTAACGTGTTTCAAATATAAAAGTATCGATGAAAACATGTATGGTCTAATGTACTGTATTAGCTGTAGATTATTACATCAATAATAAATATTGTGATTTGGCTTTTATTTTTTGATTGCTAAGGATTCTTGATAATCGAAAATATGTTCACAATTAAGTAAATAATCTATTAAGATAAAAGTAGAATTGTGTTTCGAAAACTTTTAAAACACAGTGAATATACGTGAGATGTCACCTTTCCTAGTGCCGCCTGACCTGGTCACAACCTTCCCTGGCATAACGTACACGTACGAGCAGTAACAGCCGATAGGATCACCCTCATCTCATTTATGTCAGGCTCAATATTCAAATCACAAGTTACTGTACAACTGGATATTTGTGCAAGAAAAGTTTAGTACAAATGTCAATATTATGTAGCTAAATAGACAGAAAGTGCCTGGAATATGAGAAAAGAAAAATTGTAAAACTAATAAATTGTATTTAATATTGCGCATGTAGCTTTTATATGATATGTTTTAAACTGACTTACTTGTGTACAGATGTTAAAGAACTAAGCGATGCCCTTGATGGAAAGTCACCTCCATTAATAGTCGCGTAGTTTGCATTATGTTTGTCAATGTAGCATTTAAAAGTGACTGTCCAGAAGGTTTGGTAGGTGCGTTGTTAGAACAATAATAGTAACATGGTCACCATCCACGCTCCACAAGGAGGGTTGTTACACACCTGTTGGACCATATAATCAATCACGCCCAAACTCACAATTTTGATCCCAAGTGCTTGGTTGTTCACAAGTTTTCACGGAATTGTGACATGCACTCATCAAAATAATTATGTAATTAATGTTTGGAATTGAGCTCTCAGACTCTCTATCTAAATAGAACAGGGTTTTGATATAGATTGTTGGAATTCTTTAGATGGAATTTCAGTTTATTTTTGAATACTTTGAGTAAATATGCAGTACCTCATTAGTAGGCTGAGCACCTTTGGGACCAGTGTTCTTATCTTAATAGTCTCTATACAGAGGTTCATTTTAATAGCTTTATGAAGGTTTGGAACTGTGAAAAGTGGTCTTATTATAGAGGTGGTCTCAATAGAGAGGTGGTCTTAATTGGAGGTTCTACTTTATACCTCATGCATATTTCAACATATAAACACTTATATATGACATATGTCATTACAAACTTATATTTGGTTTGATATTGAGCTTTGATACATCATTTTTATGAAATAAGCATTACAGAGCGGGCCATCAAGATGGGCCAGTCGCCCCGGGTCATCAGACTAATTCAGGGTTTAGTTCGCCCACTGGTTTTAGCTGTGCAGCAGGGCCTCAAAAAGTCTGTTATTTAAGGAGCAACCGGTGATGAAAAGTACAAGAGGCATCATATATTTCTATCTTCCCCATACTCTAAGGGTCATGAAACTGCTTGATGCCCTTGCAGGAAGTTGGTGCAGGCTGAGAAATATTTCCTGATGTCAAATCTGTAAAATCCCCCTCTGGTGCAGAAAAAAACTTTAAAATAAATAGAATAAAGCTTAATCCAGTGCACCCCGGTCATGGCTGAGTTGATTTCACATTTACTGAAAAAACACAATATTGGTATTTTTCCCAGCTGGTTATTTTATTCATAGCAAAAAGTAATGTATGTGAAAAATACATAGGAAAAATGCTTAATATAAAATATATATTATAAAATATACAATATGAAATATATAATATAAAATACATTCAGTTGAAGTTGTACCCGTCACTTTGAAGAGTGCATGAGCCATTCATTTTTCTAATACAAAATATACATATTTATCAAATGCATCATTGACTAAACTTCATAAAACCTTTCAATTAAAAACATTGACAAACCTGTGCATACAAATCAACTGTTACAGAATTGTCGAAAGTTAATAAGAACGCAGCACCAATATATAGAAAAATATTATGTCATTTTTGCTCTTCTCAAGTCGTATAAAATTGTTAACTAAAACCAAATATATGAATATCATTAAAATTGTTCAAATATGGAAATAATAATACGTAACATTTTAATCTTCTTTCTCTCTTTTCTGTGTCAGTACAGTGGTAGGAACTTGCTTTCCATACAAAAGAGAGAGAATAAAATTGAATCCCTGACAAATCCAACTTGGGGAAAACACATTAGAATACATAACAAATGTATTGTTTGTAAATTGCAAATAGTAGACACATAAAGATATTTTTTGAACTCCTTTAATATATATGTGGACACTTCAATAAGCTGGCGTAGTTAGAGAGCACACTCAAGTCTTTTGATCTGTGTGTTTCTAAATGCTGTTTCTGATTCAAGTGCGATCTCAGGTTTTATCACAAGACCGACATTTGCGTTTTCTGCTCTCCACGAACCAATCCCAGTAATTTGAGACAGCTCGGGAAAATGTCTCACAAACGCTACATTTCACACTTTTTTCACCGTCATGTTTTTAGACAGTGGAGCTTGAGACGCCAAGACCCAACGACCCCACAGACGTGACACGTATATGGCTTCTTACATCCTTCTTGAGCCACGCGTCCGGCTCTGCCTCTCGCCGCCGCTTGAACCAGCACTACACATTTTTCTCCTGAGTGAACACGCAGGTGTTTTTTGCCGTTTGTTGACCCGAATGATTTGTTGCAAAATTTACCCCTTTGTAAAGTTTTAATTTTAAATTTTTTAAGCCCTTTTATTTTTCTTTTTTGGGGGTTGTGATTTTTTTTAGGGCCCTTTTTTTTCTGTCAAAAA
>CM032667.1:29684716-29695433 GCA_019095985.1 Streblospio benedicti
AAAAAGACAAAAAAAAGACCAGAGGGAATGAGCAAATCGTCACCAGAATTAACTTTTACTTAAGCATATTTAGGTGACAAGTAAATGTCAACAGGTTATTTTTTTCTCTTCATCCAGATGATCGCAGAGGTGCCAGTTCCAGACACGATTCAGCGAGCATGACATCGTCTCGCGGAGGTTTGGATTTAATCTTCAAATTTAATCATTGACTAAGATTTGTATAGTTCATCTTAAAACTCCAGCATTAACATGTCAAATTTGAAGTAATTTTCACCATATTTTGAGAAACCGCCGTATTAAATGCCTTGTAAGTTGTAACGTGACTGAAAATAAATATCAGAATTTGTGTGGAGCACAATGAACAAGTAAATGTCAAATGGTTATAAATTGATTTTTTTTTTTTTTAAGATGATGCTAGTACGCCTGCCAAGCACATCCAAATCAATTTTGATTGGTGACTCCAACGTGAAGTTTGTCAGAACAAACGTTTTCGAGACAATATCTTTAAGTGGAGGTAAATTGGATAAAATGAGAGACCATATATTGGAGCTCTTGCAGAACAGAAAGAAGACAGGTAGTTCGTTGCCGAATTTTGTTTATGTCTATGACTTGGTAACAAAATTACCTTCTAGGGAATTAATTGTGGATCAATTTGATATTGACAAGTTACAAGATACTGCTAAGCAGTCGAAAAATGATTGCTCATTTTTTCAATGTGAAAGTAGTATTTTGTACTATCAATCCATGCTCACTGAGCATTGCAAACAGGGAATTCAGGGGTACAACAACATATCAATTTTATAATGACATGCAATGTGCACTGAATTGCATGATCAAATTTTGGAACAATTGGTTAATAAATTTAAACCAGCAATCAGGTCTAGTTACCCCATTTTTGTCATCATGGGTCATGAAAGTAAAAAAAAGAACAAATTAAAAATTAACTACCTAATGATGATTGATGGTATTCATCCAAATAATGCATTGCTGGTTCATTGGAAAAAAACATTTAGAGAGTACTCTTTGTAAAAACACACATAGCCTTGCAAATTTGTGTGGTCATGTCTAGCATGGATTGATAATGCTCAAAGTGGGAATTTTGGCTTTTTAAAAATTTTAGTACAAAGTTGATTCTTATGAAAATGTTTTATTCTTGAATATTTCTTAATTTTAAAACGTTTTATACTGCTGCTCAGTGTAGTTGTTTATGTGTTATTGCAAAATTGGATTTTGTTATAATGTCTAACTTATCTGCTTATTCTAAATCTTTGGATAAACTTGATTTAAAGCGCTATCAATCAAAACTGACAATTACAATTGATGGACTTGATATTATATTACCTGATCCATTTAATTTATGTGATGGCTGGTCAGCAGATCATGCTATTTATCATTATCTTGTAAAGACACCTGGACCTTTCACTGGAGAGGCAATGGAGGCATACAAGTCACTTGATGCTTATAATTATTTCATTTCTGGACATGTCAGTGAGGTGCAACAACATGACATCGATGGGAATAGTGCTGTTGTTTTTGTGAAGGGACTTGTTGACCCTGGCCAGAGGAAAAGAGACAAACCATATGCTGTGTGGATATGTATGAATAAACTATACGGATACATTGTTTGTGCACACTGTACATGCATGGCAGGTTTGGGTGAAGCATGCAGCCACATTGCAGCAGTGCTCTTTGCTGTCGATGCAGTCACACATGCCAGCATCAATGATGAAGAGGCATCAACAAGTGTCAAGTGTATCTGGTCAAAAGTATCTTGGCAAGAGTAATTTAACCAATTGTGCCGCTGATCATCTCGATTTAAACCACCCGAAACATGGAGTTAAAAATAAAAGGCAGCTATTAAAACGAAACCGACCCCAACCGTTATCAAAATTAAAGCAAGCTGCGGCATTGGAAGAACTCAAGTCACTATTACCAAATGCAGCAGTATTAGCTAAAGATTGCAGTGATACTGACACAGCATCAGAGGAGGAATTGGATGATCTACCCATGCCTATTTATAGGCTACGAAGGGTGACCTCTGGTTCTATTCAGGGAACCTATACATATGAGGATATAATGCAAGATGCCAAAGCCACTGATAAACAAATAATTGCTCTATCAGATGCAACTAAAGGTCAGGTGAATTCAGCTCTTTGGAAAGCCCATAGGCGTGGTAGGATAACTGCATCAATGAGTCACAGGGTGTTAAACTTTAAAGATCATACGTCTGTACTTGCAGCCTTCATGCAAGATGACCCTGTGCTGCCTCTAGCGGCCAAAAAATCGTCCTCTGACTGTTCCCCATTTAGAGGATTTCTTCAGAAGACAGAATGAACCCAATTTCGAAAGAATTGTGAATGTCCTCCTTCCAAGTCATCCGAACGCAGCAGCCTTCCAGTATTTGGATGTCGAAGTTGACAACATCAACTACACCCCTGAATCAGATGTCAACTTACAGCAAACTGTAGACGTTTCTTCCCGTAACCATATACCATGTCCTTTGCAAGGCTTAGCTATGCTTTATACCAATGCAGATGATTGTAACATTTTTTTCCTTCAGACAATTATTCTGTAAATTATTGGAAATCATCCATGCTAAAATGCCACACCCACATGAGAATTTTTGTGCATCTTCATAGCTTGTAAAGATGTGCCAACAGTCACACTTATATAAACAAAATTGAACATATCTGGCTTTTTAACTGTGTAGCCATATTGTTAAGAGGCAATGGGCTATGATTGGAACAGCTGTGTTTATATGCTTTTAGAAACAATTAACAATTAACAAAAAAACAATTAACTATATTAGGGCCATTAATCAAGATGCTTGATGTGGAACATTAGTAGTTCAAATGCCCATTGAGGGTGGCCATTCTAACATTAGAATTGAAACCTGATATAAACAGAGATTGGTAGAGAGGTATATAGGATCCTGCACACCACTTTGAACAATCTGAGTGGAATCTCACCCAAAATCAGCCTATTGTGCTAGCACCAATTTTATTCCACTGCTTTTTGCCAGATTAAAAACTTTTTCCTTAAACACTTATTCTAAAAAAATTATTAGATATGATTTAAAAGTAATATCCTGCACCTACGCAAAGTTTCCGGTTTCTTTAAATTTGCAAATATAGACATTTTGAACAGGCAAAGTCCAATTAAAAACGTCAGGCAAATTTGCATGGTTGGAACTGCTACTGACTTAAACCAGTGAAGGAAAGCATAACTTCTATTGTTCAATAATATCCAAATGCACAGGAGATTATACAATGCCATTAATGCCTAAGCAGTCATTGGATGTGGAGGGTGTACAATGTCGCGGCATACAAAACTGGTTTTTGCTGCATTCAGCATGCGTTTGCGTTGAACTGATCAAAACGTGTTTAAATGCAGAGTTGTCCAGTTTTTGCTTTTCTTTTAGAATATTGATCTTGTCATCTATGCTCTCAAATTCAATATTTTAACAACTGTTCCAAATATATTTTCATGTAAAGGGGTCGTTTTTGCATGCTTCATCTTGACTTCACTCCCTATACTGTCTCTGATAAGGTTCTGGCACTTTTTTTGCAATGCTACGATCGTTGACTCTGTATCAAACGGAGAGAGATTCTGGGACGAGACGCTTGCTTCCATTTCCGCGAGTCTGCCTTCTAGATTGGTCATATCCTCACCTATGCTATCAATCTCGGTCTGAATAATTTTGTTAAAGTCCTCAAATCAAATTCTAAATCTTTCTGAATCTATTATTTTAAATTTTGAATTTCCTTGGTAAACAGCAGTTCAACCTTTTCATGAACCCTTCTCAAATCGCGCATTTCTTTGGTGTTTTAATGTTTCTCTTTTTTATTGTCCTCTCTTTTACTTAATTTGAAAATATGCATAGCTGTAATGTTCTTTTTATAAATTGAATTTTCACAAATTCAATTGCAGCATACATGATTTTTCACCAAACTACAAGTTGCACTGTACAACTGGCAAGAGATTAATGAATTCAATACCCTGTACCAAGTACTAACAATTCAAAATTAATCCTGATGCAAACACTATTTATTTTTCACAGAAAGTTATCTTTTCACTTTAAATTCTCATTTTAAAAACACAGTGTCACACATATATCCATTTTATTGCAATCAAGTAAATCCATGTAACAAGCACAACACTCATCCAAATTATAATGCACAAGAGTTATGATTTCTCTAAGAAAATGTCAAAAAAGCTCTCTGAAGAAAATATCCCTTCTCTATAATATGACTATATAGATCAAAGGCAAGCCTGCATTGAACAGGGTGAATATTTCCATTTGTTCTTGATTTTCAGCAAACTACAGCAACATTATTGTAATTTGTACATGTGTCGTTGGTATATATAATCCGTCTCTTGCATTAACAATCAAATGAAATGCCAACTGCCAACTGTATAATATCCCATGTCATGAACATAAACATACACAAACTCAGACATATTGCTGCTAGATCTACTTAGCCTGCTGGATACTGAAATTTGACAGTACTTGCTATTAGACTAGATCTACTTTTTTTTATAGATCTAATACATTCATGGACGACAGATCTAGGCTGATTTTTTTTATTGATTTGAAAATTGCAACATTTTTTTATACATTGTTGCGCCTTTAACCTTGATATAGAAATGTTGCAATATTTAATTATACTGGTACAAGTAACAATGTGTACGAGCGATAACACAGGCCGCTTATGTAATAAGTTATCATAAACAAACATGTCTTTGTGAAATAGAGTTGGCAAATATTTTTAGTATTTTATGTCAAAAGTCGCCCTGAATAGTGCTTCTAATATAAGTACTAGACCCTTTTACGCCACGGGTCGATTATGTAATTGGTAGATAAAATAAACTTGTCACTTAATTGGCACCTCGTCGGGTATATTATTTCAAAATGAAAGACGAAATAAGAAATGTCTTTGGTGACGGTAAGTAATTGCAGAGAAACCCGCCTTCTGAGACATCAAAATAAATTAATCAATGACAAAGTGATAAAAAACTGTTGTTTGGCTTAAAAAAGATGGCGGCGAAAATCGTAACATGCATATGGGGAGTCGAGTCCCCTAATAAGGAACTCCACTGGCAGGCTCTGCCGCGCCTGTATAAAAACTTGATACTTGTAATTTGAACTGCACGTTGTAACTGTGAAAGCTAAATCTTTGAACATTACTCTGGATTCCATGCTGAAATTGAACTGCATCATTGTAACTGTGAAATCTAAATCTTTGAACATTACTCTGATTTATGCTGAAATTGAACTGCATCATTGTAACTGTGAAATCTAAATCTTTGAACATTACTCTGGATTCCATGCTGAAATTGTTATGTTTTTTTTAAATTAAATTAAATTTTCATATTTGTTGTTGTTTCATTGCTTCTGACTAGCCATTTTATAACAAAGTGCATCAAATACAACAAGCAACTATTGGACAATCTGACTGTCGTGAATGGGCCAGATACCGGGTTGGGCTTATCACAAGCTCAGGCTGTCATGATGTTTATAAACAACATGAGAATCTACATAGTCCTGCTGCTAGGAACACAGCAGAACGGATATGTGGTCGGGGTAAAAAGCTACATCTGCATCTCTCAGGGGAGCTAGAAAAAGACTCCATTAAATTTCCAAATTCATTGTGAGAAAAGAGCAGTTATTTAAAAAAGATCTGCATTAAATGTAAACACAGTCCTGACGATCAGGTTACTAGCTCTGCACAAGAAAACCGGAAAAGAAAGAGGTAGCAGCTAATCAGAGGCGTCAGAAGTTGCGTGGTGATGGAATGAATGCGCCAATCACAGGCGCATTTGATATTCACAATGTTTACAATATGGCGACGCCCATGCTGGGGGAAACGCGCAAAATTATTTAAAATAAGAGTGCGCCCAAGAAACGATAAACATTTTTATGCGTCCTTCAGAGAAAAAATAGAGAAAAATGATTACTGTAACCTCAGACCACACGTGATGTCTGAACGTCACAAACCCCAACTCGCAACACACAAATAAAACCTAGGGCAGAAATCCACCCACCACCATTACACATAGCCACAGAAACATAATCAATGGCATTTCATCCTCTATCTCGTCTCTTCATTCGCTCATAACTGACGCCATTTTATCATCAACCCCTCTGAATTATCATTCATCATCAAAGCAACCCCCAAGGTTGATGATGACGATCCAGATTGATAATGGTATGGCATTTTTAATATTAATAGTCCCCTAGTTTAAAATACCACTGGTTTTACAACACTGTCAGGGTCACCAACTGATTGCTATCATTTTTTACATAAAATACTTATCTTCCACTTAGAAATAATGCTCTTGTAGTAATATATGGCATATAAAATATAAAAGCTTGAGGACAAATATATTGACATAATTTGACAATATTGAGGGTGTGGATCAGAAATTATATTATCATTTACAGGTGTATGTACACATTTCATATTTTTATATTTCATATTTATTTTTAGGTCAGGCATTCACAATCTTGGAATGATCCGCCACTGAGACCATGGATTTTGATAGCCAACAATGGCAGTGTGCAGACTGCACATTGTACATGTATGGCTGGGCTTGGAGAATGCTGTTCCCATGTTGCTGCTACACTGTATTGTGTAGAAACAACTGTAAAGATGAAGAATGGGACATCATGCACATCCATGACACACAAGTGGGGAACTTAGGCCAAATTGAATATTGCGAAGGAGCTAACATTCCATTCACTTCTAGCCAACGAAAAAGAAAACAAGAAGAAACAAGCATTGCCCCGAATAAAAAGAATATCACACCTTTATCTGAAGACGAAGCATATCTTTTTTTATAAAGAACTCGAAAATTCTGAAAACAATGAGACCAAGCCCTGCAAATCTGCTATATTGTCCATTTTACCAAACCACGTTGACAGATTCATTCCTTTTTTTCCAAGTTAGACCTCCCACCTCCACTGACAAACTTGTTTTCCAAAAAAAAGTAGAAGCCTCTCCAATGAAGACTTGATCAACAAATGTGCAACAGTCTTTGAAGAGATAAAAATTACAAGAGAACAGGTAAATGCATATTTATTTCTATTTGAATTTTCTAACATCATTCATGATATGTTAAAAAAAGTTAATTGGTCTCTTTTATGCAAAGCACTGTAAAAATGCAGATCCCCAAATCCAACCCTTGTTCCTTATGCAAAAAAGTCAAACAAAGTTTAGAATTAACAACACCAATCAAGGTACTCAGCCCAATAGTTAAAGAAATTATTCTTGATAAACATGACATGCTTACATAGGACTTGATATGCAATGCATGCAAAACAAAATTTTATAAAAAATCAAAGGATCCTAATTACATCCCTAAAAGACAAAGAAACAGCGGATGAGCTGTGCAATAGAAAATTGTTTAGAATTGTTTTTGCATGATTTTACCGCTGATGATGATTGTGCTAAGGAAGATATCAGGTCATACTTTCCAGAGGACTATCAAGAAAGTCCACAACCATTGTGCAAAGAGCACTATTTTTCATTCATGACATTCCGAAACACCGGGGTGTGGTAGCGTTGTCGCAGTAAATTGAAGATCAAAATAGGGAATCGTCAATTTAGAAGGTACAAAGTTTTTGAGCATCACCTAAACAGTAAGGACGCAGAAGATCTTCATGTTGGTGATGTCATATGTGGCACCTGTTGTAGGCAAATCCAACAAAGCAGTTTATGGCAAATATGTCGTTTAGAAGATGCAATAGACATCCCAAATCCAACACCCAATAATATCCATGTGAGGTCAGCCCTTAAAGTTCTAAAGCGTTTGATTCTCTTTGTTAAGGAAAACAAAGCACTTCTACTCACCAAACTCTATGAAATATAACTGCAATATGTTAAAGATGATTGTGAAATTCACAACATTGATGATGAGCCATTTATAAAAACCTGCCGCTGGTTAAAGATGTATCTTCAAAGTGTCATGTCAGAAAAAATTCTAGGTGTGCATTGCTCACTTTAATGTGGCGAATTTCGTAGGGGGACGTTATGAATATTAATGAAGCAATCCTTGAGTCTATTTAAATAATGTACTAACTACAGGAACACACAGCAGTGCGCCGACATGAGCCACTGATGAGTTAAGAGGTCTACTAAATAACCTACTACCATAGTTAAGATTGAAAACACTAACTTGCAGTAAAATTAAACCCTCAAGATGGGGGTGATATGTTTCAGCAAGCCTAGCGTTGGCTAGTAACCACACGTACAGTGTGCCTGCAAGTACCGATCCCTCATACGCGCTATATTTTCAGAACATGGCAAACGCACAGGTACTCGTGGCCCGACTCCTGCCCGAGGGCAGCCCCCAACTAAAGGTGCCCAACCAGGCCAGCGTGCCTGTACTTGTACAGGTACCCAGCTACACGCAGTGGCGTCACGCCTGGGAGGTGGCCCAAGTGGCGAAGGCGGTGGAGGCAGCATTACTAAATGCTGAGGAGCCCATGGACACCAGCTAGCTGAGTGGTGGGGCGGGAACTAAACTAGACAGGGACTAGTACGTTGAGAAAATTGAAAATTTGTACCAAGCCGTCTTAAATGTAAGTGTTTTTAAATGTTATTTTATCATACATACTTTTTTGTTGATTAAGTCTTCTGTAGTTAGACATGATTATGTATTGTAATGTTATATTAAAAAAACTATAAACTGTCAGAGAAGAAAACATGTACACATGTATTATTTTTCATCATATACTGAAATCATGATGTATAATCACCATTACAAGTAATTAACAGCCATAAATATCAATTTGCCTTGGCATACATCTTATAAGTTAAAAGTAATAAATAATATTAATAGGTTGCTGTAGGTCAATGCGTTCATTATCATCTTCCAAACATGTATATGAGACTGCATTATATAAATTAAAATCATATAAGATATTTGCTATTTTAATGTTGCTAAGCGTTGCTAAGGATTTGTTATGTTACCATGGCGATTTTTTCATACTCGAATCTGATTGGTTGAAAGTTCTATAAAAAGGAATGCAAAATAAATTTCTTCACACTTCACATCTAGTTCACCATGGGGTCACTTAGGAGAAATAGGTACATACAAACCGAAGAAGAAAATCTGGAAGAAAATTTAGAAAAGGCCATTTATCATGTAAAAAAGGCAGCAGCTCAAGCAGAGTGGCCTGGGATGGGTGGGGCAGTGTAACAACCCGTGCAACCCAACTAATGATTACGATGAATAAAATTGGTTATTTAAAAGTGGCAATGGAGCGCGATGCCGTGGGCTCGGCAAGCCAGGCATCGAGCACCCCTGTGTTAGCTCCTCTACCCGCAGTCGACTGGGACCCAAATCACAGAAGAAACGAGAGGACCGGAAGGAGACCGAGATCATGGAGCAGTTGGTGGCTGCGATTCAGACCTCAAACAAGATCATGGCGGAGGTGCACCAGAAAAAAGCGCAGGTCCCCGAGGTGCGACTCCCATATATGTCGTTTTTGTGGGATTCGCTTCGGGTGATGCCCGAGGCAAGGTTTTGGGAGGTGGTTCCCAAGATCACCCAGCTAGTGTTGCCGCCTGTTGGGCCGCGAGCTCAGTCCGCCCCACCCTACCTCGACCAACAAAACGCCTTTGTTCCGCACCCACAACAGCACCACCAGCAGCCACCCCACCCCGACCAGTCGCTACAACAACAGCAGCCTCACCAGCATCCTCATGTGTCGCAGCAGTCGCAACAGCACCACCAGGGGCCAGCAGTGATTGATGCCCAAGGGGGACAAGGAGACAGTTTCAATGCAGGGCTGCCCCTCGTTGGGGTCCTCGGTTAATGAAACCGGGGACTTCAACATGAGCGACTACCTGACGATGGCGGGACTGGCAACCTCGCCAAGTGACACATTGTCTCGTCCACCTGGACCTCATTCTTCTGGACAATAGGGACCATTGACAGAAAACATTCCTACTGTTACAGAAATTATTTAATTTGTTATGTTTGGTGAATAAACAGACCTCTTGTAATATAGTTTTGTCATATATTCTACTTGACTAATGCGTGTCACTTCTCCATATTTGAGTGTGAAGCATCTACCTTTCATCTATAAAAAAACGTCCCACTAGTTTCGTTATTGCATTGCATGTCTACTGTGATGCAGTCATGTGTGGGATGCATGGGTATACTTCAGTTTTATAAATTTGGTTATGTGTTTATACAATTTGCTGTTCACTAATTTGAGTGATACATATTTCAACTCTGCCATATTATTTTTACGAATTCAGTACATTATTGTATCTATACTGATCACACGAGTGTTCTATGTGTGAGACTTACTAAACTGTTTTTTGTTCGAGAAACAATAAAATCAACACATATGTATTCGAAATCATTCTTGTTCTTATTTAAACCTGATCAGAGAATTGTGAGAAATGGCCTTTGTAGAGTACGTGGTGTGGGCCGTCATTAACTTAAATAAATGTTACAAAACACAGGAATTTACAGTATTTGGTAATGTATTATAACAGTGGTACTAATATTCAATTCGATAACAAAGGTAATTATAGAACTGCAAGGTTGTGGTCGAAGCCAACCGATAGTGTCAATGGTCCCTATTGTCCAGAATGTTTTCTGTATATCTAATAAACTAAATGAGTCTCTATTTCACTGATATGTTACGATTGTCCAGAAATAATAGTAAACACGACGTTCCAACACTATCATTGCCTTG
>CM032667.1:29708645-29750378 GCA_019095985.1 Streblospio benedicti
TGCTTTAATTGGAACAAATATGTTTATGTATTGCATTTATAATGTGCTTGATGTAATCATAGATTGAATACCAAACTGGAACCAGGATATGTAAGTCTATGAATGCGATTCGGATACGTAGTTGACTAAACCAAGTAGATTTTGTGATGATGTGAGTAGAAAATGCGAAATTACGAAGCTTATGCTGCTGAAAATTGGGATTTTCCCAGAGCATTCGGATAATTGGAAAATTCGGATGATAGATATTCGGATAATAGAGGTTGTACTGTATCTGAATAAGTGGGGAAATTGACCTATTCGTTCTTATAAGACTAAATGTAAAATATTAGTGTGATTCATAACAGTCATCGAAGCAAAATATTAGAAAATAAAATCTTATGGCCTTTATTTTTTATTTTTCGGTTTACAGACCCGCCGCTCAAAAAAACAGGATTTAAGAATAAGAATAAAATTGAAAAAATTGTATTTTTTTAAATTCGCTGCTGAATATTTTTTTTTCATAGTTTTATTACGTTTTTACAAGCAAGAAACCAGATGGGGAAGAACACATCTATTCATATTTTACCGGCCCGCATTTCGTAGGAGCTTTAATAGCGGCGACCACGTTACACAATAAGATGTATTAATTACGGGTGCAGGCTTTGCTTTCGTTTTTGCGGAGCCGGCGGGACATTTGGACTACTGAGCATGCGCACTGACGCACGGAAGCGTCATGTGTAAATATTTTCCCTATCAAAATAAGTAAGTTATTTCTATTTTCTGGCAAGCATTCGTAATAGATTGGTTGAAAAACATTACTAATGGATTATACTTTGCTGTATTTGAGGTTGACGATTAACAAATGCGATGTTCAATCGACTTGACACCCAGAATAACGGCAAAACCTGCAATGTTAGCGATAATGAAAGCAGATCTACACAAGTGATGGAACTTTCTTTCACAATAAACCGTATGTAATGACATATATGCCCAGGAAAGTTACTTTCAGTGAAATTACCGTGCTACAATAAAGTCAGCTTTGTTGGTGGAATAAGAAATTTAGTTTGGGTAAAGGCCCAAGGGGCCATATCCATGTTCGATGTCAAGCCCAGGGGCCTTTATACATGAATACTTGGTACATTTATTCAATATATAGTTCATGTGGTTTGTGATTTTGCATTTGGAATATATATACAAAGGCTGTGCTTTTGGAATATAATATAGAGGATTCTAATGAATCTAAAATATATTTTTAATAAATTCTCAAAATTATTAAATTAGTCAATAATTAAAATAAAAGATTTTGAAAATATAAAATAGCACACAAAACTTAACAAAATACCAAGATGAGATGGTACATTTGTAGTACAGCATATTTTCACCCCCATAGTACGGCGGTTGATGTTTTTATTTTTCAATTTTATTTTTATTTTTATTTCCTCCTATGACAGTTGAGCTTCTTGGGTATTCCTAAGCCATAACATAAAAAAATAAAGGCCTATCTATATTAAAAAAACATAAATTTTTAGCCAGTAGCACAAATGGAAAAAAAAAGCACTGAGCTTAATAAAATATGAACTTTGCTTTCAATGGGCCAGACCCTTCTTAAAATTCAGTCGTGTATTTCGTATTCCAATGTCATAATGCATTATGAAGAATTTGTATAGTTGAGATGAAGAATAGGAATAAAATTTAATGTTGTAGAGTATAAAGCTTCAAGCATCAATTTTACTAATTCTATGGTATGTGGCCATTCTGGTATTAAATTTGCGAGAAAAAAGCACCATTTTAAAACTTATTTTCTCAATTATGTGTCAATCCTGAATATTATACACATTTTCTTGAATTGATGTTAGCATAGATGGATGTATTTTTTTTTTCATTTGAAAAAAAGCTCAAGACTGAATAATGTGAAGTATTTTAATGTAATAAAAGAATTTAAAGTTTCTCATCAAGCTTCCAACTGCTCTGATTAATTACTTTGGTATATGGAAGCGTGTTTATCACTATTCGCCATTATCTACAGTCAATGATTAATCATCACATCTGACCTAATTCTAGCCTAGTACTGCCGCTACATTGCAAAAGTATGAAGTGAATTTCCTGCTGCGGACTTGTCGTGTGACCATCAGTCATGTATTTTGCAGACATAACGACACCGTCCTGACGGACAAGGACTGTGAGAACATCTACGAGCTAGTGTACTCCTCTCACCGCGCCGTGGCGCAGGCGGCAGGAGAGTTCCTCAACGCCAAACTCTTCTCACAGGTAACTGCCGCCGCACAGCCTCAGATGGGGATCAGTCACACAGTCCAACACAGGGATCTGTGTTGTGATTTATTTAGAAATTGCCAACAGTGAGTCCCTAAGGACTGACATTTTGTAACAATACAATGAGTCTGATGCTTAATACAAAGAGTTGTGACTTTCATAACCATAACAAACCATAAAGGCCTACTGGAAGAGATTGTGTGTTTAGGGTAACATGGATTTCCAAAATTGGGTAGGTAGGTAGGGATCATTTTCTTTTTAATAAACCTTATGTATTTTCATGGAACATCATCGATTGCGGTCGGTAGGTATCTTACGATTTTCTTTTCCGCTTTTCCTATGTGGCGGGAAATGAAATTTACGTCATGAAGGATGTTTTTGTTGATCATCAACATAATCGTATATTACATTCTCCTTGTGTATTACATTCAAAGAATGAAAAGAGTATCTGCCTCAGGCAACATTTATTAACAAAAGGCATCCTAAACAACATTCATCATTTAATGAGAAAAAACAAAAGAAAAAATTTAAAAAAAAACTTCCAAATTTTGTTGAACATGAAACCCATTTACATGAGCATAATGAAACATAAATGTAAATAATAAACTTGAACAAATCAATTATAATAGAGATCTTTATGAAAAAGTTGTTCTTTTTCTGCTAGTCATAAAGAATCCAAAGTACATGTATATTTTTTTACTATTATTATATTAAATATAAACTGTTTTCCATACTAAAGTATCCTTATCAAGTTGACCCATGGCATTCAAACACAACTTGACACATTGACTTGAGGCTTTTAGAGGGTGGACCACTATCTATCTCAGATGTATTACAATCATGAATTTCTTGAAATATATCTGAGATAGATAGTAATCCATCCAACGGTTTCACAATACTATGAATATCACTGTGTGCACATTTTAGCAGCTGAACTTTTAAAATCCTAGGTCTACATGAATTTTGACCTGAAATAAAAAAAGAACCATTATAAAATTTCATGACTTAACATGGGATGGTATGGACAACTAGAAAGAAATAAGCCTGATTCTAGCTCTTCTAAAAATCACATTCATGTGTATTAAAAGGAAACCCCAAAGGAGCTGCTGGATCAACATGGACTGTGAACACTGGCACTACTCACGAAAGGACTGATGATATATTAGTTTAATAGTATTTACTTATAATTTTTGCCCTCAGTATAGATAATTTTATTCTAATACACAGGGCTTACATATAATATAAATATATTAAAGAAATAGTATATTATCAGTCCTTTTTCGTGACTATAGTGCCGGTGATTGTGAAGATAAAAGTCGGCCAAAAGTTACTCACAGTCCACGCTAAAATCTGCGAGCATAAATGTCCTTTAAACATCAAACCTTGCATGACTAATTGTGCTTATATATTTTGATTTGTTACATTACAAACATGTAAATACTTTTCAATGGAGATGTGTAATTTAATCTAAACAAAATAACTTACCAGTGACAGTGATCGGATCCATGCTTTTGAAATAAAGATGCCATGCATTGATGAAAGATGCTTACATAGGATTCACAGGGGCTATAAAGTTTTTGCAGCAGATGATTGAAAGCTACAGCATGTTTTGCTCCCTGTGCAGCAGGCGAGACAAGTTGCGCAAAGCAGACGATTTTCTCAGAATTACTGGCTAGTATTGATTGAGGTCGGTCGGCTTATGAACTTTGATATTTTTATGGAACACTTTTAGCGTACAGTCGGGTGACATGAAAGGTTTTTCGTGAGAAAGTGATTTTCTTTTAATGGGGTCGGGGTCTGGCTGTACGGTCGGTCGGGTGACCGGAAACACACAATCTCTTCCAGTTTTGTGTTCCAGCGATGGACGACCGTCAGGAAACAAGTCTGATCGAGATCATGGTGTGCTGTGTGAAGCAGGCGGCCACTGGGGAGTACCCGGTGGGGCGCGGCCCGACCCGCAAACTCACCACCAAGGAGAGCCGGCAGGTGCTGGATGACAAGACGCGCCTCACTGAGCACTTCATCGTCACGCTGCCCCAGCTGCTGGCTAAGGTACGGCGCCAGCAACACTGGATAACTTGCTGACGGGACTAAACTAAGTTTATTAATTAGATTTGAAAAATTTAGAAGTAACGTTAGAATCATTTGAGGTGATTTTCATGCCATGTAAACAGGTTTATTGCGACCTGTTGTACTGTTTTGCTTAATGCATTCTTACTCAGTCTGAATGGAAGAAAAAAATGTTTTTTTATAAATGATTTAATGACGTGTTTTACAGTACAATGTGGACGCCGAGAAAGTCGCCAACTTGCTGCAGATTCCGCTCTATTTCGACCTGGAGATCTACACTACGAGTCGGCAAGAGAAAAACCTCGATGGGCTGCTTCGACACGTGGGTGACATTGTTGAGAAACACACTGACTCTGAGGTGAGATATGGTGTCGCAAATTATTAAAGGCAGGTTGTTTTGAAGTTAGCGGTTTGAGGTTCTTTTACTCCTTAGATATTCCTAGTTCGGGGGCCATAATGAAAGGAGCTAACTCATTTTGTCACGTCAACCAATCTGCGATAAAGGTTACGCTATGCTGTGAGAAATAAACTGAAACCGTCTTGATATCTATCATTGTAGAAAATTATAGACATCTTGTTGTCACCATGATTGTGTGACTGGCTGGTTGTTTCACTGTTTGTCTGTCTGTAGGTGTTGGAGAACTGCGCGCGTGTGCTCGAGGCGTTTTGTTGTGATGACTTCCCCATCGCGGCCAAGTGTCAGGTCGCCCGTGCCACACTTGTGGACTCCCTTGTGCAGAAGTTCAAGGACGCATTTGGCGACTTCTTCTCGGAATCGGGAGATGAACCTGACGAGGATGACGCTTACGCTCTCATGGCCTCGCTTAAACGCATCTACGCTTTCTTCAGGTGACACACTCGCATATGAACACGCAAATAACACCTTACTACAGATAAATGGTTCTCTAAACTAAAAAAACGCAGTCATGTTTTGCAGCTACCATGCCCTGTTGTGGGACCACATATTATAAGAAGCGGTGTGTTTTGTAGCTGCCATGACCTGTCCTCGTGGGAGCTGTGGGACCACGTGTTCCACATTGTGAAGACTGGGCAGGAGGGCGGCGCCGGCAGCGCGTCCGTGCCCGAGGAGATTGTGTGCAAGGCCATTGCCTGCTGCACGCTGGCGGTTATGTGGTACCTGCAGGCCCTCGACCCCGGCAACCCCGACCGCGATTCCATGCGCGCGGTCAAGAAGCGGCTCCACCACCTGATGCGCACCTGCTACGCCCTGCTCTTCCACCAGCAGGACAAGGTATGGCCAATAACCACGGTCTAATGATCTGTAATGTGTCACACAGTATTAGAAATAATATTTGAGAATTTTCACTGTTATTTTTGTTAAAGGAATGGTCAGTATACTGCACAGTTTTCCATTTAGTCAAATTAGTTAAGACATTTACACAGACGTGATTTCGTTTCACACCGACTTTGTTACAGGTGCAGGAGGAGGCTTACATTACATTGTGTGACATGCTCATCGTGTTCAGCAAGCACCTCGGCCAGAATGCAGTACTCGAACCACTTGCCTATGAACCTGACAAAAACCTGCAGACGCATCTGGCTGGATTCCTCAATGACAAGGTGTTCATTGACGACGATGATGGTAAGTAAATACTACAAGGGGCAAGAAAAAGAGCTTTTTTTTTAAGGGCGAAAATGTGATGTACATCCTATAAGATAAGGACTATTTTATTTTAACAGAAACTGCCTCTCAGGATTTATCGATTTTCAGAAAGATTTTTGTAGCCAAAAAACATTAGAAACTAGAATATTAATGTAGTGGCAAATTGTTTAAAATGCCATTGTCATTGCTAAGGTTGACTAACTGAATCTGTTAGATAGGTTTCATGATAATACAAGCATGTACTCTTCATATCTATCTATTTTAACTACAAAATGATAAAACAACACATTAGTAAGGGGTAGCAGCCCAACAAATAAGTTATCACTGGTGACCAGACTGCATTTAAACCAGTTTTCTTTCTACTTGGTACTTTATCTTTATGAAACTGTCATTTGTATCGTATGTGTCTCTTCTTTTTACAGATGACATGGACGAAAACCAAAAGATCGAAGAGTTGCACAAGAGGCGTAACTTCCTTGCATCGTTTTGCAAACTTATTGTATACAATGTTCTGCCTATACGGTGTGCTGCTGACATGTTCAAGTACTACATGCGGGTGAGTACTGAGGGGATCACCGTACAGAATAGTATAGCGTTCTCACTGATGCTTGAAATGTCATTGAAACTGACAGTTTTTCAAGAATTCGAGATCATTCATTTTTGTAAGGAATCATTGAGAAAAATAAATTTTGTAAAATGACATTGAATTCATTCGGCTGACTTCATGCATTAAATTTAAAATATTTTCCTCTAAATGGTGCACCTTGTATGTTTCAGTACTACAACGACTATGGTGACATCATTAAGGCGACACTGGGCAAAGCGCGTGAGATCAACAAAGTGAGCACGGCCAAGACGCTGGCACTGAGCCTCACGCAGCTGTTTCGAGAGCTGCAGGAGGAGCAGGGCTGGAACGTGGACCGCGCCTCCGAGGCCTTCCAGGCCATCAAGGTAACACTTTCAATGAAGCAGAGTATGTACATCAGAGTCATTGAAGAAATGATTAGGGAAGGGGTGGTAAATTGTGAAATTTCTCATAGCAGTACCGTCAGGGAATATTAAAACGTCAGAGTAATTTTAGAGAAAGGCACGCTATCCACATTTAGTTAAAGTTCTGGATTGTAGACAAGCAGAATATTTTAAACAGTTTCAGCCGTAGAGGAAATGCCCCTTCAACTCCCTTACATACGGAGAACGCATTGATGTGTCATAACCAACTAGCTTTTAAGGACTTGTAATTTTGGTTGTATTGGTCACTAGAAAATATGTCATTGATAGAGAAAAGTTAGTGATTTTGTTATGTGTAAGATGTAGCTGTGATAATGTGTTGGCTGTGTATCGCAGGAGCTGGCTCGTCGCTTCTCTCTGTCGTTTGGACTTGATGCCATCAAGAACCGTGATGCTGTTGCTGCCATGCACAAGTGAGTGAAACCTTGACAGGACGACGTGGTGGAGCTTGCAGGCAGTGGGCTGTGCTCGGGCCCTATATTTTACAATTGCAACCAATAGCAATATGAACTTGAATTGTATGAGTATACATGTAACTGCAATTTCTTCATAGTGGGATCTTTCATACACTACGCTATATGCTTTCTTATATTTTTTTTACGTACTACCTACTTCTAAAGGTACATCCTCACTAACTGCTTAGCAATTTTTGACAAGAAAATTTTTAAATGTTTTTTTTCACTGGCTACTTAATTTTGCAGTGGTTTTATTAACTACACTTCAGTTTCATAATAGAACTTGAAAAGACTTAGCAATTAATCAAAGTATTCAAGATTAAAACTATTCATAATAGAATGTAAGCTAGTTATTTGATGATACAAACACCAGAACATCTCTCATGTACTGTAAAGTGCCTGCTATAACAGCCTGAGAACTTTTCTACTAAATATTGCACTTGCAGGGAGGGCATCTTGTTCTCAATGACCCCGCTGGAGAACCCTGCTGACCCGGCCTTGCCTCCACCAAACCTCGCCTTCCTCGAAATCCTGCACGAGTTCACGAGCAAGCTGATGCGGCAGGACAAGCGTGTGGTGGTCGCCTTCCTCGACCGCCACATGCCGGCAAACATTGTGGCCGGCGCGGAGGATATGTACATGCCGCTGTTCACATACAGGTAGGTGCCACTTACCCATGGTGTCGGTCACATGCTTGTGTTCGTGTTGTTATTGCACCAGTACTGTTTTTAAAACGTTTTTGATGTATATGACTACAGTTTTTTATACTCAAGACTATGCAAATAGATTTGTTTACTATGAAAGCCATCTGCATTAACGAGTGCATTTTGGTTGCAGGAATGCACTGGTTCAGGGCGACGCGGACGGTGCCTCATCATCCATAATGCGCCCACCCTCATCCGTGGGAACTGGCACAGGCCGCAGGGGACGTCCTCCCAAACGCAAACTCCCACTCGACGGTAAGTGTTTACGCGAATTTTGTTTTATAGATAATCTCACCAAAAGAATAGTTATTTTGGGAAAACTAGTATCAGTAAAAGATCTCATTTCTGTTGTAAGTGTAACAAAATTTACATTTGTTTTCCATGTACCATATATAAAGCAAACAATGAAAAAATATCATGTATACTGGAGTTCACGTGAAGTTACATAATCGAAGGATTTTTGCCAGACGTACCATGGATTTCCAACGGCAGACGTCTAATTTTACATTGGGGAAATGGCTTTATGTGCAACGAAATTACGCAGGCGAAAAAATTTCCTTTTTACATTTTACGGTGTTTTTTTTTAATTTGGTCTAGTTATTGTCTTAGCGCGGTTTAACCCTCTTGACGCCAGCCGTAAATTCACTATACTCCCCCTCAGTGCCAGACACGCATTTTGAGTGACGTGTTATTCACAGTGGGGGCTTCAGTTGTCATAGTTGAAATATGATCCTTTGAAGCTCTTACGTTTTTCATCATAAAATTTTCACATTTACAGTACATATTCAGGAGACGGTCTAGTTTCTTATTTTCAGCATAATAAATAAAGATACATACAGCATCACGTTCGATTTTAACAATTTCGAGTGATCGTCCATTCATTTGACAACTTCCGGGAGCGATTTAAAATGTAGTCATATCAGTAGTAATTTTACTTGTAGCAACGTTTTATCGAGGATACACACAAAACACAATATAAATCACCCATATTTCATAATAATAAATTTTTACTCACAATATTACGGACGAAAAACATGTTCAAATCTTGATTTCTGATTCGGCATGAGTTTGACAGGCACCACTCAGAGTGCACTCGACAACTCGACAAAAACATCATCCGTTTTGATAGAAATACTAGATCTCCGACGTCCATACTTATTGGGTAGTTTGCCAAATGGTTTATTTATGATCCGGTATCCAAGATACAATAAGATGGGGCATGGATGACGAATAATATGATAATTCTTCTTCAAAATGTTCCAACTTTGTCATTCTTACCAAAAGCCGGTATTTCCTGTTAATCAGCCTTGCGCAGCGCGCGTCGCTGATATAGAATCGTTAAGAGCCCTCTTGATAAAGGCTAATTGATGTTCTTTAGCAGTGTCAACGTGTTTTGTGGCGATTGAACCTAAGAATACCGCTATTCATTTTGATTAAGGCTCAAAATATATATCTGGATATGACCTTGATGAGTCTAGTTTCACATTTGTTTAAGGTCTCGATGAATAGCCGGTTTAACGAGGATTTCAATCATATACGACAAGCCATGGTTTTGCGAACACAAATAGGAGTATTTCGCGGCTCAAAATTGCAGCAGATAATGCGTGTTTGGTGGGTAAATATTCGTTCACACTAATATAATTAAAATATTAACACTATGCTGCTTATTTACTTCTAGAAATGCATCGAAATGTGAAGGTAAAGTTGTTGTTGTTGACACACTGGAATTTGAGACTAGAACCACGAGTGTTTATATACGAAAAATTGCAGACAAACTGAAGCCGTTTTTTTCTGAAAACTGAGGCGCATATATGCTCCCGGCACTAAAGGGGTAAAATCTGAGGTGCATATAATTGTAATTCTATTTTTGAGGTCCTTCAGTAAATGGCAATGGTCTCCATTTTTAGTTAGTGTATGAAGTCAATATGGAAATGGTGCAGTTAGTATATGAGAGTTGAATTTGAGGGCTGATCAAGTCCAGGCTTGGAAATGCTTGCGTGACATGCAAAAACTCGCTGTAAATTCATGGTTCAAATATTTTGTAATGAAACGCTAGTCGCAATATTTATGAACTATAAAACCAATGTTGAAATGATTTTTAAATCTTACAGAGAACAGAGAGAAAGGCCGCGAATCACGTTGCGAATCAGGTACTGACGCCATCTGCTGGTGTTGTAGTCGTAGTCTAGCTGATAGTCATTGGGTTAACCAGCCGCAGTCCTCAACAGTTTATTTTTCTTACCCATAGTTTTTTTTAATTCAGTTCAAGTAATTTCCCACATACAAATTAATATTCTCAATTTGAGTCTGAAAATTAACATCGAAATATGTATTGCTAATTGTGCTACTAAATTAAATGGGTAAGAAAAATAGGTGGAGATTTAGTATATCTGGGATTGATGTGCCTAATATGTTTATTGCGTGTCTTTAGTTAGTTTCCCTGGTTTCCTGCTTATCGATTTTCTTTGCTGTGGTTTGGTGTGATCGTAGCATGTAGAAAATTTTATTTTGATGATTGTCTTAAGCTAGTGTTTTCTCTTTCTTTGTATTATTAGTGTCAAAAATATAAATATTTCCAGAGTCAAAAATATTTCCAGGAATTTACTACATAACCATTCATGTGAAGCCTGTGTTTGTTGGGTTTAACTTTGTCTAAAATTTTGGGACAATCTTTTGACATAGGTGAGCTTTGAATGTTCATATAACTAGACCATAGATGTGAAAGAATCCATATTGAGGTCTTATAGGGTGGATATTAACACCAATGTGGGACATTCCATGGATGTTTATGGTAGTCACAAGCCTCGTCAGATGTTGCTGGGAGTCTTTGTGTAGATGTAGAAGTGTTCTCTAAGTGGCTGGTATACAGTTGTCTGTTTTTACCACTCCGCATTCTATGACTTGATTTGAGTTTTACAATCTAGGTCACATATAAGTGTAGCAAATGAGAGTCGTTCACGGGCAAGGCCTAGAGCTAAAAACAGTTTTCAGAACAGGAAGAATACCAGGTAAACTCCTTGATATTTTGATAGATTATTGCACAAGTTAATCCTAGTGCCTTAATTTTCGTCATTTTGAGCCAATTTTGTTATGAAACTTTGCAGAACGAACAATGGCTTCATTATTGGTAAAAAATTTATTCAAGTGTATACAAGTACAATACTTTTGGTGAGGTTTTGGAGATAATCCCTAATTCAATTTTCTATGACTTGAAAACAATACTATTTGCTAAAAATGTTTGTGTTTGATGAAAAACATTCACCCTTTTTTATATGACCTGATTGTGTATGAATACTGTTAAGAACAAGAAAAGAGCCTGTGGTTGAGGATGTGCTACCAGATTTTCCTGATGATGAACTAGCAAGTACAACTAGCATTGAAGAGTTTCAGTCGCCGATAAAATCCTCCTCCACCAAAAAGGTGATTGATAATACAATTTCTCAAGTGCACGTAGTCATCAATACAGAGAGATGTCAATTTAACTAAAACTGATAATTGGAGTTCATACCATTCTATTTTGGTAGGATAGAATAACATTTGTATATTTAAGTCATTTTAAAAGAATAAAAAGTAATAAAATGAAGGAAGTGTACATGGTGGTGAGTCACTGATAAAAAAAGTTGATTGGCGGGAAACTAATGTTGATGGTTCATTATTTATATATATTTGTCTACTGCTTGAAAAATCCAAAAGTTAAAAAGTACATAAATATATTCATTTTAATCTAAATTTCGAAGCAATAGCTTCCTGATCACAAGTAATAAATATATTTATTATTATTTATTACTTGTGATCAGGAAGCTATTGCTTCGAAATTAAAATTAAAATTAATATATTTATGTACTTTTTAACTTTTGGATTTTTCAAGCAGTAGACAGATATATACAAATAATGATTCCATATACTGCACACCTAATTAACAGAACATTAATGTTGATGGACTGTTATGATGTTGGTTTTAGGGAGGTAAAAAAGCTAATGAGAGTAAGCATAAGGTGACGCCCGCCAGGTCCAATGTTCGTCGCAGTTCGCGCAAAAGGTCCATGATAAAAGAAAGTGTTTTGGAAGAAAGTGATGAAGATTATGCTGAAATTGATGAGTTTACGGTAGCTCTTTGAGAATCAAAGTTGACATTGAAATTTTACGTTAATGAAAAGAAAAAAATATGTGTATTTATATTCGTCAAAATTAAGTAGTGAAATTGATGTGCATTTTGTATGTGTAGTTGTAAATGATTTTTTCAATCTCATTTACAGTTGCGTATTTTGTTCAACAGGTTGTTTGGACAGAAAACATTCTGACATAGATATGTTTTATAGGAAACATTTGATTTTTTGGTAATTTTATGCCTCAGTTTTGCACATATTTTCTTATCTTCATCTTTAAACATGTTATTGCATTGAAATTTCGTCTATTTTACACTAAATGACATAAAATCTACATGTGCTCGTTATATATTTTAAAGAACAAGTGTTCAATGGAAATTTGTTTTGTTACAGTTTGTCAAGGACAAAGAAAATGCTGGTTTGCCTTAATTATACTCTTCACATATTTTCAGCACAAATATAACCAACCAATAATAAATGATTGTTGTATTCGTTGAATAATAACTGAATTCAAAAACTTTTTTTCAAATATTGATATTGATATAAAATAGAATTTAAAAAGAATGTCTGTTATCCAATTTTTATTTCACTAGATTAAAAAAAAAGATTAATCACAAATTTCTACCATGCTATGTTTTTTCCAGAATCACTACTAGTTGACTGAACTATGAACTTAACTCCAGGAGTTGTTTGTTAACATAAAGTTGTACAATTTTTGTACATGATAAAAGTCATATATCTGTGTACTAATTTTACAGTTCTTTCTTCCTTCTGCATGTGTATTAGTGGTTGCGGTGTTATATATATTTACATCGATGTTTTTGTTAAAACCTACCTTTGAGCAAAAATATTTAAAGCTACCTTGAGAACTTTCAGCTCCTCCGAAGTTTTTGTGTTGTTTAAGTTTACATATGAGAATGTATTATATGATAATCAATAACAGCAATAAAAGATGTTTTGTAAACTTGATAAGTTCATGAAATCTATACATGTGTATATTTATAAAGTTCTTGTGTTTACTTAACTCAAATAGTGTCAAACATTTAAAAAAAAAAAAAATTAATTTTCCAAGCTTCAAACATTTTAAATATTTTGATACGAAAACATGTTGACGTTCAAGGGGCATTAAGTCTTCTACAGCCCTTGTATTATAAAGTTTGAATTAACGGCGTTTAGATATACAACATTCCTTTTACATAAACTCCACATTTTATACAGGTAGATATTATAGGCTTTTTTTAATGTATTCCTTTGTTAAGTGTGCCTGTCTGCATTGCAGGAGGGGACAGGTTCAGAACTAGTGATATCGCCATCGAGCCTGTGAGTGTCACTGAGGCTCTGTCGTCACGGCTACGGCGGCGCGGGCTGCGACCACGCAGGGCCACGCTGCTCCACACGATGGAGAGTCGGCGGCGGCGGTTCAGTCTGCCACCTACTCCTGTGGCTGGTTTGACAGATTGACCTGCCTGAGGCTCAGAGGCTGCCTCCCTGGCTTGCCTGACAGAACAACCACCATACAGGGTGTGATGGATGGAGAAATGTACAGCATTTATATTCTTTGTGAAAAGTCAGGAATGGTGTGTTTTGTTTTGTTGTTTAATGCCGCCAACTTAGAACTAAGAATGGATAATGCTTGAAGTGAATGAAGGTTGTACATTGAACAGTGTCGAAAAGATTTGAATTACAGAGCTATGAGATTTCTGAAACTTTGTGAACTGGGTGTGCATTTTTTTCGTGTTGTATATGCTGCTGTAGTTGACTTAGGACTTTGGGCTACACCACTGCCGATGATCACTTACAAATGGTCACATCATATCAAGAAACAGTCTCTTGTAAAGTGGCATTTGATCTACATGCTCAACAGCAAAGTTGTCTGTTGACATAGTTTCATTTATATGAATTTCAATTTATATAATAATATATGATTTGTTTTGAGCATGAAGGTTATGAATTATAGAAGAATATTTTGCCGTTTGTAAATACTGGACGTACTTGTATTAGTAGATTAATATTTATAAAGTACTACTTTATGAAAGAATACAAATAATATGTTGTGATTGCTTCAATTTTTTAATTCTAAAAATGCATATTTATGTTTCGTGTTGAATATTCATGTTTAAACAATTTAATTAAGGGAAAAATTGAATATATGTTGCTAGCTATTCTATGTGGCAGTTAATGTTGTGTATTTTTATGTACTTTATGGTATTTAAGAATATTTTTGTACATTATGTATTTGTACATATATTTATATACAATGTAATTGTGGATTAGTCCCACTGTAAATTATAGATGAAAATAAATTTCATAGAATTATAATGTCTGAATGATTAATGCTAATGCACATTTATCAACACATTTGACTTTAGCACTTTTTTTGGAGTGAAATTTGTACATTTTTAAGATTTTATTTTCTGTTTTTATATTTTATTTTTTGCAACATCTGAATAAAATGTTCCTATAGATATACAAAATTTAGACAAAAAGGATATCAACCCCTATCTCATTACATATATATCCTAGTTCCACATGTAAAAAATAGTACATTTTGATGCAATGCACATTTATCCGTATGATGCCCCGGGTGCCGTGGAAATGGAAACTTTAGCATGTCGTAATGCCCCGCTTTCTCCCGTGATATTTCCGTGATATCGGTCATTTTTAAGAATTTATTTTCTGTTTTGTCACAATGTTAGGTTTTTGCAACATCTTAAAGATAAGATGTTTTTATTGTGACAAAACTTAAACATTTTACTTATGAATATTAACAAAATTTGATACCACAGCAGCCTACCAGTCATCACGGTATGCCGGGGTATTGATGTTGAAAAAAAATAATTAATTAGCTCAAAAATGAATTTTTTATTATTTTCACGGGCCGGGGTATCACGGTAACCCGGGTTACGGCGTGGTGTATCATTTTGTAGTTTGAATCCAATAGTTGCATCTTTTTCTAAATCAAATGTCATTTGTATGAATTTCACCTTCAATGATTTGTTTTATTTCATGGTGATACAGTAGCCACCATGTCTGGATAACAAGGAATATACTAAAACAATATTGCATGCAAGAAAATTCTGAATTTCAAACTGGGGAAAGTTAGAAATACTCCCAGGTTTCAGCTAAAAGCATCAAAATTTTGATTAAGTTGCCAGATTATCCTCACCTGAAGTGATATGTTGGTTCCATAATCAATGAAAAATCTCAGATTGGCGATTTTCTCTCAGGGAATGGAAAACACTTGCCTGTTGCTGTAGTGTTCCTATCGCTTTTAATAAATGTGATCACTCCCATTGGAAAAATATCGGCTATTGTGACGTGTGTTCCCATGCAAGCAACATGGCTAGGATAAACATGTAGTTAGTTGAAGCTACGTAGCAACTGGGCAACAAGATATTTCTTTCGTTCATATATTTAATCATATTTGAATAAGAGTGTTCACATGCAAGCCACAAAGCATGTGTCGCCTTTTTCTGCTACATGACTAAAAACATCGCTAACAATATCGCTTGTAAACATGTGAACATACACTTACATGTATATTCATTTGATGGATGCATGTGGCTGTAAAATAGACCAACAAAAACAGTGGTCCATAAGTGTATGTTGAGATGCAAGCAATATGGATATCGATAGCATATGTAGCATGTCGCTTGTACAGCAAATGTGAACACAGGCTTAGAATACTGTAGTTATACAGTGCCTATATATAAAGTTAATTTCAGGGCAAGAAATTTCCAGTATATGGGTCAGTTAAAATTTAATTTTCTGTGAATTTTATCACCTATTCCATAAACTCATCCTGAATAAAGAGCTCCAAAAAAGTGTGTAATGTAATTAATTGAAATTTCGTTACAGTCTAGTTGAAATTTTGGTAGAAGTTACAACACATACATTGTATGCTGTATGATAGTATGTTACATGTACTATAGGTTTATGTATAACACTAAACAGGCATTGGAGGATCACTGCTGTTTTACTTCAGTTCACAGCTGTGCTGGTTGACTGCAAGGACGTAGTTACCAACACAGCTACAGACGTACGAGCCAGGTGTATTTGTGCAGTTGTGAGCACAGCCACCATTGTTGGTAGAGCACTCATCAATGTCTAAACAAAGTCACAAGCAAAATATTAAAAGTTTGACGTCATGAAATTCAAATATTAGAATAGTATGAAGAAGAAACAGGGACACCGCATCGAGACCCTCGCTTGGTATTCACGGCCCATTAACCCATGCTCATCAATAGAGTCAATGTCTCATTCCTGACTCCAGCATGACCCAGCATGGTACTTTAAAATTTTTGTACACATTTATGGGCACGATAAAGTCTTCAGTTTTCCTTGGGAGTTCACGCTACACACGCTATCATTGCACTATGTTACTTAGTGTTATGGAGCCCTGGAGTCACGATCAACACAATGCAGAAACAGCAGCACCAGCAGTGGTCCATAACACTAAGAAACATAGTGCAATGATAGCGTGTGTATAGCGTGAACTCATGTTCCTGTGCACGCACCATAAGTATATTATTAAGAGATATCTAATATCAATATTTGAGCTCATATATCATATTTGTCATACATTACATTAGATCTCGAGGTATATGAATAGTGATTAGCCAACTTACGGTACCTTTACAATCCTTGTCATCATAAGTGTCAAAAGTGGCATCATTGGCTTGGGTAGTATCAAGAATGTTTGTAGTCACATCAAAATTTTCATCTGTCGTATCCTTAAACTCATGAAAGCCATTAGTTTCTGTTTGTAAATCATAAGAATTATAAGCTTCATCATTTTCATTTTTAATATCATCGATGCCATATGCTTCAGTTCCATTTTTAAGAATATATCCAACATTGCAATCGCAGTGAAAGCTTCCTGCTTCATTTATACATTTTTGAGAACAGTGACCATTGTTAATTTTGCACTCATCATAATCTGGAACATCACAAAATAAACATCATGTATGACCCGTTATGTGTACAAATTTATGGTCGCATGTGGAATGTGGAAGACTTTAATTTGCTGTTTTCTCTGGACAGACTGGGACGATGAAAATCGTTCTCTCAGCCTGCCTTTTTGTCCAGTCCATCAGAAAAGTCACAGACCGTTATTCCAGACGATTCCATAAGTTTTGGCCTCAAAATATGCGCACGAGGCCAGGCATTATTACACGAGGCACCATAAAAAGGCTGACAATGTTGTTTTTATCATTTCTGGCGTCTCTTGGAGCATCACATACTCGGCTATATGAAATAATTAAGGGGTTAAATGCCTAATTGCAGGCCCAAAGCAAAGTAAAGGTAAGCCTACATTCACACATGCATAAGCAATATCGCTTGAGAGACGGAACAACGAAGCGATGAGGCGACAGGCGATTTTTTTATCATCCTTTTGCTTTTCGGGGGTCGGAGCACAGTCACTAAGTCCCAATGTTTGTTTACAGCTAGAGACACCCCCGCGGACCACAATTGTCCTGTAGAAAGCACAGTTTTAATTGGCAGATTGCCCAAAATAAAATCACTTCGGTGTTGCCTCATTCAGTTGGGTAAAGTTTGAACGAAATCGGAACATCGGCACACCCTCCAGCTTGTACGAAGACATACATATGTACACAATCTAGTTAGTTGGTTAGTTGGTTGGTTGGTTGGTTGGTTGGTTGGTTGGTTGGTTGGTTGGTTGGTTACAAACAAACGAAACACAATGCTTCGCTTCAGCAGCTGAGCTGAAGCGACGCAATAGCAGCTAGTGTGCTGACATGGTACGGTACATGGAAACAATATTAGATCAGGATTTACTTAAAAGTATAACATTATCTTATTTAAGTTACTGAGAAAGTTTACAATGTACAATGCACAAATATGTAACTAATGTTTTATTTGTGACTTACCAACACAGGCCAATCCATCCGTAGTAGGCACAAACCCCACTGGGCAGTGACAAAAGTAGTTACCCGGGGTGTTGGTGCAATCTAGTAGACCACATGCGTCAGCCTCACACTCATCTACGTCTGTGAAAATAATTCACTTTATGTGCCACAAAGTTGACAAACTCATGTTTTAGTCTGTGCTGTCAAAAAAGGCCCGTTACAGTGTAATAATTACAATGAAAACAAAGCACATTTTTGTATGCCAAATACTAATTTTTCATTGGTTTGTGAAACCCTATTATACACAATTTGTAGCAATTTGAATGCATATCATGATTATAATAAAGCATGTGCATTTATAGTTAAAATACCTATATTTTTTGTAATTTATGAGGGGAATGTAGGGTTTACAATGTTTGAAACTGTTCATGTAGATATAAATACTATCAAATTCCTGCGATGACATGCATGCAGCGATGACATGCATGCAGCAAGTTGCTCACGGGTAGCACGTCATCGCCGGAATTCCACACACAAGTATTCAATGTAGGCCAGTGCTAGCATAAGAATTATGAATAACAGTTGACGACTACAGTACCTCTCTGCTGCTGGGATAAGTAATGTTATTGATGTTGAGTTTTGCAGGGGTTAATCTTCAGCTTAATTAATCCAATTTTCTTCAATAATTCCATCCTACTGAAACAACGTATTTTAAGGTGACATTCTAAAATATATTCAATTGAATTAAAGCTTTTACCTATACACTTAAGTGGGGGATTCCAATAAAATACCCAACTGTTGGGATGATCAAAAAGGCAGGTTACTGTAACTTTAGTTCCATCTTCAAAACCTGGAAAGGCATTCGCAGAAATATGAAGGAGTTCAAACCCAGTAGGCTTCAGCTTATTTCAAAACTTTATTGAATTTTTAAAATGATATTAAAATTTCTAGTTGATAATAACAAATGAGGAATTTGGCTTATTTAGATAACGGTACTGTCACTAAATTTGACAAGCCCCTAGAAAATCAATGACCAGCCTATTATATGGGATAATGAGTGATGAAACATTTCCACACATGTAGATACAGTAGAAAATAGAAACAAATATGACTATAACATATATACATGTACAGGCTCGGTGATCTTAGGACTACATATTGTTAGCCCGGCACAATCTCAAAGTTCCCAGTGTAACAGCATCGGGTGTTACTCAAATATGAACGCCTGTAAACCTCTATAAACCCTGCATTCAAACATCAGAGTCGAACACTAATACCTTGTCCCTGCGGAAACCGGTAACCAGGGCGACAGCTAATGTACACTTCACCGCCACGGAATACCACGTCATGAGCACTGGCCACGTTAGTCCCCTCACCAAAGTATGAAGTGTAACACCAAGTGGCATGACCTACAAACACGTATGAAAATATAAATCATAGACACCTACCTAGGGAACAACTCCCTGTAAACTTGTTTGTCCGTGGCCTATGCTTTGTGACATTACATTCTGTTGTGTAACAAAATATTGCTCAAGGAATTGTGGATAATTAATGGTTTATCAAATTCAGTGTGTTTGTTAAGTGAACAAATATCATCAAATACATTATGCTTTATTGTTATGTTGCATCATTGATTGTATCCTGTCTGACATACTAGAGACGGTCATACGTGGGGTGTTGGTACTTAAGCTGCGCAGATGTACAACGTAGACAGTAATAAACGACATTTTCCTGGCTAAAAAGTATTCAAAAACAAAGAAAAAGAAGAGGAGAAAATACATTGAGACATTGTGGCTTATTCGTTCCTGTTCAAGTTTGTCGTTATTCGTTCCTGTTTGGCGTACGTGACTTTGCTTACGTGGCATCATCTGTCCTTGTAAATACACGTGTTTCGGGACATTCTACAAAACAAAAAAAAACAAAAAAACTCAAGTGTTTACTATTACTGTCTATGTATATCCATACAACATGCCAAGGTCAGCAGTCGGTACCGTAGGAGAATTCAGACCTACAGATAAGGAAACTTTTGAATCCTATATTGAAAGGTTAGACAGTTATTTTTTTGCTAATGACATTGGCATTCCAACCGCCGATACGGCTGCTGCGAGAGCTGCTGCAAACCTGAAGAAAGTGCATAGCTTCCTTTCCATAGTTGGTCCGACATGTTTTAAAGATCTACAAGCTTTATGTCACCCCTGACAAGCCAGCAACTAAAGAATATTCTGAATTGGTAAATGTACTAAAGCAGCACTATAAAGGTCAAATTGTTGAAGTGGCGAATCGTTCAAATTCCACAATACGAAACAGGGAAATGATTCAATTGCAGAATATGTTGCAAAATTGAGACGATGTGCGTCAACATGTAATTTTGGGACACATTTAAATAGAGCACTTCGTGATCAATTTGTGGTTGGGCTCTGAGATGCAGAAGTCCAGAAGAAATTGCTTGCTAGTGATAAAGAGATAGATGCCTGTGTAAAAGAAGCTCTGCTGCAGAAGCTGCGTGCGTCAGTTCAAAAGAGATGTCCGGGTCTACAAGTGAATCATCAGCGTTTTTTCCTAAAAGGGAAAAAGCAAAAGGACAAGAAAGGAAGATCAGAAAAGATGCAGCAAAAGATACAAGTGACAGTTCAAAAGTATCAGTACAAATGTTTTTCATGTGCAAAAACTGGACACAAGCGTGAAAATTGCAATTATCGCAATTATGTTTGTAAAATCTGCAAGAAACGTGGCCATATTTCAAAAAAGCTTGTCGTTCTAAGGGTTCAAATGGTCTACTAGAATTGCATAATGGTGATGGTAGTAATGAAATTGATGAGTATACTGAAATTGAAAATGGAAATCCAATGTTTTGTTTTCCAGAGTCAGGTGTTTCAAATGAAATTAAAGTACCATTACAAATGTATGGTAATGATGTTACTATGGTTCTTGATACTGGTTGTTATCGGTCACTAGCACCTTTAAGTTTCTACAAGAAATATTGTAATAATGTGTCACTTACGAAAAAGTAGTGTTGTGTTACGTACGTATACTGGTGAGAAAGTGTCAATCATTGGTGAATGTATTATTGATATTTCTTATAATGGTATAAAGTACAATAATTTGCCTCTACTGATAGTTGAAAAGGGGCCAATTGCTCTTGTTGGCCGTGATTGGCTGAAATCTGTTCAATTAGATTGGGCAAGTTTTATATCATTTACGAGCTATTCATAATTCAAAAAACTTTACCAAGTGCTGGTGATGTTCCATCTTTAGATAAGTTGTTACACTTGTACAGTGAATTGTTCCAAGGGTTAGGAAAATACAAGGGTCCTGCAATTGCATTACCTGTTAGACAAACACCAAATTTCTACAAGGCACGTCCTGTTCCTTATTCGCTGCAAAATTCTGTTGAAAAGGCATTGTTAAAAATGGAAAAGGAGGAAGTACTAAAAAGAGTAGCATATGCTACATGTGCAGCTCCTATTGTTAGTGTTGAAAAGAAAGGTGGTGATATACGAATATGTGGTGATTTTAGTGTGACTTACAATAAATGTGCTGATTTGTATCAATACCCTATTCCAAAATTGAAGAGTTACATGCAGCTCTGCGTGGTTGTAAGATATTCAGTGTATTGGACATGTCACAAGCTTATCATCAAATTCCCTTATCTGAGGAATGTCAAAGATATTTTACTATAAATACTCATATTGGTCTATTCTGTTTTACAAGGTTACCAAATGGAGTTCATTCAGGTCCAGTGTTCCAACAAATTTTAGATACTGTTCTTTCTGGTATCCCTAAGGTTATTTGCTACTTGGATGATATTTTAGTGGCTGGTACAGATGAAACAGATCATTGTCATACTTTGTCAATTGTATTTCAAAGATTGTTTGATGCTGGGTTCCGTCTAAGTAAAGACAAGTGTCATTTCATGAAATCTTCAGTTGTGTATTTAGGTCATCGTATTGATGCAGATGGATTACACCCAACACAAGAAAAGCTAAAAGCTATTGTAGATGCTCCTCATCCTACAGATGTTTCATCACTTAAGTCATTTCTAGGACTTTTGATGTTTTATTCTAGATTTCTTCCAAACCATTCTACGGTATTGGCTCCATTAAATAGACTACTTTCTCCAAATACTGCATTTAAATGGGGTCCAGAGGAAGAAAAAAGCTTTTCAAAAATGCAAAGAAGCTGTTAGTAGATTCTCAGACTCTGGTGCATTATGATGAGTCTTTACCTTTATTTCTATCATGTGATGCATCTTCTTATGGTGCTGGTGCTGTGCTTTCTCACATGATTGATGGACAGTATCGTCCAGTAGCTTTTTGCGTCTGTTACCTTCACGAAGGCACAAAAGCAGTATTCTCAAATAGTCAAAGAAGCTTTTGCAATTATTTTTGGTGTTCAAAAGTTCCACCAGTTTTTTGAGTGGTCGGAAGTTTACTATAATTACAGATCAAAAAGCTTTACTTAGTGTTCTAAATCCCGAAAAATCTGTACCACTGCATGTCGCTCATCGTCTACAAAGATGGAAGTTGATTTTATCATCATATAAATATCAATTGATTTACAGAAATACAAAAAAGCTCATTTAGATGCTGATGGAATGTCCAGATCCATCCTTGGCAATTTCCAAGAAAACCCTTGGAGTCGTCTTCATATTGATTTTGCTGGTCCTATAAATGGTATTACTTATTTAGTGATAGTGGATGCATATAGCAAATACCCTGAGATTGTAAAATGAATTCTATTTCTTTCTATTGCAACCATGCCCTTGCGCCGAATATTCAGTCGCCATGGTATTCCTGAAATTTTAGTTTCAGATAATGGTACACAATTCACAAGTGTAGAATTTCAACAGTTTTGTTTAAAAATGGTATTTCACACAAAAAACTGCTGTTTATAGACCTGCTTCGAATGGACAAGCAGAGAGAGTTGTTCAGATTCTGAAAAATGCAATCAAACAAGCAAGGCTAACTAAACAAAAATGTTGATTCGTGCATTGCAAAATATATGTTATTGTATAGGACAACACCACACTCTACAACAAATGAAAGTCCCAGTGTACTTTTGTTTGAAGAAAATTAAGGACTAAATTAGATATGCTTAATTCCATCAGTAGATTCAAATGTTGAAAAGAAACAAAATAAAAATCATGGAACAAACAGCTCATAGAGGTTTCAGATTGTTTTCAAGAGGTGATAGAGTGCAAGTTAGAAATTATGGTTTAGGTCCGAAATGGAAAAAGGGTGTTGTACAAAATGTATTAGGAAAATATCATTACAGTATTATGGTTGATGATAGGAAAGTTAAAAAGACATGTGGATCAAATGTTAGCTTGTTCATCAGAAAGTGAGGAAAATTGTTCTTCAGAAAGTGAGGGAGAAAATTCTTGTGCTGAAGTGTTTAAAAAATAATTGTCCTGTTATTTTAGAAAAACACAACAATGTACAAATTTCAAAATGCAAAGTTGATAACATGAATGAACCTAAAATTGTTTGCGAAAATGAATCTTCAAATATTGAACCTAAAGTCAATGATGTACATAGTAGTGAAATTGAAACAACAAATGTTTGTCAAAATAATGGAAATACTGTTCAAAATAATATTGAGAAGCATTATCCAGCTAGGTCAAATAGAGGTCAATTACCTTCCAAGTTTTCTGAGTTTGTTGTTCCGAACAAGGTGTAAAATTGGTAAATTTTTTTATTGTGTTATTCTCGTATTTACATGTTACTGATTAAATTTTGTATTGTGCAAATTTAAGGGGAGGTATGTTATGTTGCATCATTGATTGTATCCCGTTCGACATACTAGAGACGGTCATACGTGGTGTGTTAGGTACTTAAGAGATGTACAACTAGACAGTAATAAAGTTTTCCTACAATATTCATGTGTGTTTCTGCGTGCAACCTCAGTACAAAAAACGATGAAAATTTGGAATACATGTTGGTGAATTCTAAAATGGACATTCCTGATTTTCCCTTTATGGTAAACCTTGAATACATGTACATTGTCAATTCTAAATATAAGCTGCAGAATCAATTTCTACATTTGGCTCCAATCACCATTGTGAACAACCAGGGTACGGGAGTTTCTACTGGACCCAGCTGTCATGACCATTGGCTGCCACAGCAACAGCGAAAGGCTTAATTCTCATTAATTGTGGTTTGATCTGAGTCTGCTGCGTCTAACACTTATAAACAGCGCTTATGCACTACAAAAGTAGTAATCGTATCACCGTGTCACGGAAATAAGAGGGTCATATAGCAAAAATGTGATAGGTGATTCGCCCTAAAACTCGAGCGTGCATTGTGAACTGCCTGTATTTAAGTGCGTGAAATGTGATGGAGCCTATCATTGGTGACTGGTGATTTGCTCATTAGAAAGGCTGTACGAGATTGGTGATTTGTCCTAAATCTTGGCCGTGAATTGTGAACTGCTTGTATTTGAGTGTGTGAAATGTGATGGAACCTATTCAATGACAATTCCTGGGGAGTGGTGAAAGACAATGAAATGTATTGGTGACTGGTTATTTAGGAAAATATGTTGGTGAATGGATTTTCATCAAGGCTACCCCCTCCCCCTGCAATGGCCCTGGCTCCTGCAGAGAGCATCAAGTCGCAGTCTCTGTGACCTGTACGTCATTGAGCAATATGGCTTAGTCAAACCATTCTAGCCCTGTCTATTTTTGAACAAAACCTAGAACGAAGTGATGAACAAAGTTAGATCTTATACCTTGTGGTCACAATATGGTTGTACGGATCTAAAACAGACCAAGGTTCCATATTTACCCGCATGCCCCCGGACCCCCTAGCAGTAGCCCTCGAGCAGTAGCCACAACGGGAGCAATTTAAAAGAAAATATCGGGAAATATACAGTGATTGTCCCAGCTTGCTGTCTCTATCCTAGAGAGGTTTGGGACCATCACTACGTATATATTTCCTAGTATTGTCTTTTAAATTGCTGCTGTGATAGGCACGCATATCATGTGCCAGCGGCATGCAAAGCCTGGATCTGCCTCCAGTATTCTAGCCTAGATCTAGAGACTTCGGCAACCCCCGAAACCTCACGTAAAGTAGTAATATGTTCTTTTTGTTTGTTCCTGCGCCTATATTTAAATGACCGAATTGGTGTTGCCATTGCCTGTCTTTCCAACCTATGCCAGACATAGCTGCTGTGTAGGCGAGCGTAATTGCAAATATATACAGTTTTACAATGGGCATGATTTATGGATAAGTGCTCTGCCAGGTTTTCACTGGAAATCCTCTGTTGTTGAGCAAAAAAACAATATATTATATAGCTGATTATTGTTTTCATCTTATTGGCTAATAAAAGAAATCTTATCCACGACGCAACGACGTCTCATTTTTTTTTTCATTAACACAATGAAACCACGAACCAGAGATTTTTAACATGATACCCAACACGTTCATATCTGCGTTCCCGGGCAGGTGCATGCAGGTGTCTGAGAGGGATGGTCAACGAACGCAACTTGTAGAATGAATAGCAAATTGGTTGATTTTGACGATATATTTGCATTTCATGATTAGCAATGTGAATAGCTATGAATGAGAAGTCATTCAATATACTATGGTCTCAAACATAACTACGTCATCTTTTGATATCTCCGAAAAACTGTATATGCCATGTTGTTTAGCCATAGTCTATGGGAGAAGCTTACGTGATTGTCAAAACATGGCGATGCTGTGATTCATGTTCAAAATAAACCATTTAGAAAAAACAATTACCCATTTATATTTAATGAGGGAATTGCATATTACTGCAGATTTTTCCTGAATTATACATGCCTGAAATCCCGTGTTGATGTTTTTTTTGTCAAATGATGTTTAGTATAAAACGGAATAGTTCATTGTTCACTTGTCACTTGCATGCTTGTAATTTGCAACTGTTCAACTTAAAAAATATCATAGACACATAAGACAAAAATTTGATGCAGATTTATTTCTACACTTTCAGTTCATACACTTTACATTTGGAAAGAAATGTCCATTGATCCCATCACATGGTCGTAATGTTCCTTGATGTGCAAAATATCTGATTGTGTTGACCATTTTGACTAGCAAAGTTTGATCATCGAATGTCCTGGAAATTTCACTATATTGGTATGGTTAAAACGCATCTGTGACTAGAGCTAGATTATTGTTTTCATCTACTGACTTTTATCCGCCACCAGCGTATAAAAAACCGGCATGTCGAAAAAGTGTCCGAACATTTTGCTTAGTATTTCAGCACTTGCCATGTAGAAACATTTAATTAAAACATACCAATCAAAAAGACGTAATTTTCGTTTTAGTAGCATATTTTATTACTAAACTTGGAAATCGAGTTTTATGAATAGATAAGATGTTTTTTATTGCACAAAACTTAAACATTGAATATTAACAAAATTTGCAGCAGCCTACAGACTGTATGTATTGATGTTGAAAAAATTACGCAAAGTTTTTTATTATTTTCACGGCCTATATGTATCACTGAAACCACGTTACGGCGTGGTGTATGGGTTTATGGGCCTTAAGCAACTGCTTATGTATACATAGACCTATATGCACAGACACAGTGTTTAATGTACTTAGAAGTTGTCTCTTGGATAGGAAAACAACAACAACAAAACAAGGAACAAAACATAAAACAAACAAACTGGAAATATAAGTCCTTTTGGAAGCCCCTCTACAAGCTCTGGAAATAGATGTAAGGTGAATAGGAACCACTTGCCGACGTTTTTTTGTGTATTTGAATTAACGCCTGCATGGGTACCCCTTGCATTAGTTTGTATCACACATACACACACTTATTCTCATAATTGAACTGACCTACACAGGGCCTTGTCGAGTTCCAGTCCATATCTAGCTTTGTTGTCACGAACTACGCCTGTTCTGGTCTTGGCCAAAGTCTCCATGGACCCGCGATTTCCACCACGACATTTTAGTTGGACTGAATGTAAGTCCAGCTAAAAAGTCTTGGTGGCTTGATCAAGACAAAAAATCAATACTTTATCGGGACCATGTTTTGGACCATGTCCGGACCATGTCCTAACCATGTCTGGACCATACCTGGAGCTAGTTTTAACCTAATCTTGTTGGTGTTGTCCATGTCGGGACCTTGTCTCTATTCTCTTTTAGCTCATGAAAGACAAGGTTACAACTTGGTATTATCCGCATTCCACTATCGTAACCAGTATCAAAACAATTTTTTATGAGCCAAAACTTTGCATATTTATCTCCAGCTGGTCTTGGATATCCACGGCTTCTCCAGACCACGACTTGATTAAGAGTAGGTCCCGATAGTGGAACGGGGTTGGGGGTGGGTTGGGGTTGGGGGTGGGTGGCTACCTAAACCTCTTTTTAAAATACTGGTGTCATTCGAAGATTTGGTGCGCTAAAACAAGAAAGTACGGTAATCAACGACTTGCTTGATTCTAACAAAAGAAAGATGGTAAGTTACTTTATAATTTTTTTTATTATTCTAAATCTTTATATGCATGTCAAGACTGGAATACAAAAGGCTGCTTATAATCATCGAGTACAGAACTACTGCTTCAATGTTATTATGGTTCGCTTGCAGTCAATCTTTACTTAAAATTCCGTTAGAGTTGCGCTTATTGTTGAAGGCATGACGACAGGCTGAAATGGGATGAGCACAATTTGAGACAGAGCTGTAATAGATGTCGAGAGCTACTGGCGTGAGCTACTCAATATGGAGCTGGGCGCCCCATACGGCTGGATGAGTACTCACAGTGGGGTATTACACAACAGCACTGTCCAAATGGGGCCACGGACGGGGTGTACTTGATGTAGCCATGTGTAGTTTACTGAGTAATGATACTAGTTGTGCATTTTAATCAGATGTTAGGATCGAGAGAGGATTGTGCTCCTGACTAATGAGGACGTAGTTTTACAGTGGTGACGGTTTTGGATATTCAAATGTTCATACAACCATTGAACCAGCAGTTGTCACGGTGGTAAGTTTTCTACGAGTAGGTTTATGCGTGTATAAAACTATTTAGTTTATGCTTTGAATAATGAAATACTTAAAAGGAAGTGCATATTTCAATGCTTCACCTCAGAGTCAGACTAGTCATGAGAAAAATAATCACGTAAGTGGTGATGAGGCAGGTGCCGGTATGTGTGCAAAGTTTGTAATTGATATACAATTTTATTTCTCAAAAGTATCATAAAACCTATTGATCTTTAGTAGAGATTAGCCTGCAACCAATCCCTCGCAAGAAATTCCACACCAAATATGTTTACTACACTGATAAATATTCTCTCAATATTGTCTCCAGCATCCTGCTTTACCAGTGGTACATTCACATCACATCAGATTATGTTCCTTTAACATTACAGGTATGTGATTTGGCTCTATGACTAAGAATGTGTCTCCGCACCCACTTGTAATATCACGCGGCAATTATGGGAACTGTGCAGCTTTCCCCCCCACCCCCTTCTTTTTAAAAAAATGTAAATAGTATGAACGTTGGCAAGTGATACGCATCTATGTTGAGACTGAGTGACAAATCTCTAGGTGTTACAGAAGAGATAACCTTGTAACAGAATTTAGCCTAGCCTATTCCCAATTCTATATATTGGATATATGGCTCACGGTAATCTATATAGACGTATAGATTTGTTTGGCATATTCGAGGTGAAAGTCCCAGATAAGTCCTTCACGAATATACACTAATGTGCATTGTGTGTATTGATTGGCAGGATGATTATTCATTTACCGCAGATTAACTGTCAGCTGTGGTCTGGGAGGTAGCACTGAACCGGAGCTATTAAGAGCATTTAAAAACTTCAAACCCACCCCATCGACACAGATTTGCCAACCGAGCTATCCTTTGGGAGTCGACACTCTCTGTGGCTAACAGAAAATGGCAAACTTCTATTGGGCACAGATGTTTTTGCAACAGAGGCAAGGATTTAGTATAATTGATACCCAATATCATGATTTTCGGGTTACACGAAGTTCACACAACCCCAGTGATCACTGATTATATAGAATTTGGCAACAGTGTACATTAACGTAATCCGTACAGAGCTAAATGATCACAAGCATATATTAGCTTATGTGGAAGTACCATGACAATATTGCATTTAGTAATTAGGCAAATTAGCCGATTTCCAATCCACCTGTCGTTGTAATAACAAATAATGCAGACGACCTGAGACAGCAGAGCCAGAGGGCATTAGATGTCAAGTCATGACTGCCAATATGTTACCATGGGTACAGTCAGTTCAGGAAAATACGATGTTTATACATGCGTGTGTGTCAAATGTCCGTTGGTTATGGTGGTAAATGAAATAAGGGCTTTGGATATAAAACGTGATGAATATTTCTCTTTGGCATTGACATGAAAGCTAGTGTGTTAGGAATTTCGTAGAATAAATAAAGATATTTGAAAAAAAAGTGACACCTGTGAGAAGAAAAAGGTGAATATTTTTGTGTATGAACTATAATCAAAATATAGAACGAATTATTACGAATTTAATAGTAAAACGCAGATCTTTAATACTGGAATTTTGGGAAGGTTTGGTATATGCATTGAACACTGACCATGTGAATACAGCATCTTTCATTTGAATACACAGTACACTTTTTCGGGATATTTCTTCCCTTAAATCAGCCATAATCCGAAAGTGTGGCAGCTGCAGTGATGAATCCAGGAATGATTGGTAGACACGGCGAACTGTGATGACATAGTGCTTTGTAAGGGTGTGGATCTTAGACGGGTTATTCCTCACCACCCAACCGGAGGTTAGGTTGTCGCTGTAATAGTTTTTTTTTACAGTTAGTATATTTTGATTCACATATTTGGTGCATACTGAGCACCACTATAAGATATTTCAATGTTCACAAGCAGACATCGTAAGGGCCTCGTGTGTTTCCGTAGTTTTCTATAGAATGTTTCAATATTTGTATCATCATTTGCATTCATTGTGAACTGTATCACCACAGGTTAGTTTAAGTAATCTGTGGTATCACACACAGTAGAAACTAAAACAGAACCGTTGAGAATAGACAGTCTCTTTTGTAGTGGAGGCCAGCCACCAACAAGATTATAGTCATTCGATGTATGTGTCTATTAAATGGTGGAATGGCCCACATAATATTGTGAAGATAGGTGTGCACGTGAATCGTGTACATGCATAATCATACATATTAAATATTACAGCAATACAAACATATAACATAAATGTGATGTTATGACAGCCACATCACTTTGTTCTGCGTAGTTACCTAACGATTCAAAGCAACAGAGACATACACAGCCATTAGTATAATGAGCCATTGTTCTGGGAAATCCCCATTCCAGTTCAGACATCTTTGACTGCTTGAAAACGTTCGTTGTTTTTAAAAATACATGTTGGCAAATGAGCTGTCTGATTGGTGCCAGGCACCAGTAACTTTATGTATTTTGACTTTGGTGTTGATGAATGACACAGTAGACTGGGGTGTCGCGCCCCCCTCTTACTCCTAAACCTGTCACTGCGCTGATGGTTATCTAGAGGTGACACTGTCACTAACCATGTACACGTCATTTGCAATTGTAGGCAATGGCTGTGCACAAGACGACGTCACGATTCCCTCTTATTATCGTCTTCTTCCCGCTGATTTCTTCTGCAATCGTACCAGAAAACAGTAAGTATTTATATTTGATGAAAACGTTTCTGTTATACCCAAGTTCTGCGTGTAACTTGATTTTCTAAGTCAGTTGGAAGATTATAGCGCTGCAGGTCATTAGACAAATGTTGGAGACTGACAGAATTTTCCTAACGAGGACAAACAGAGTTAGGGACTAATTGACCATATATGTGCGTGGTATAAGGAAATGGGATGTAGGAAAAAGGTCCAAAAAGACGGATGTGGGATTCAAGGAAACGGTTGTGTGGGGAGAAAGGTTGTGAGATTTCTTGAGCTCCTATGATATAAACCCCCCATATGTAAACATTTGCCATCTAGAGTTAGGGACTAATTGACCATATATGTGCGTGGTATAAGGAAATGGGATGTAGGAAAAAGGTCCAAAAAGACGACGGATGTGGGATTCAAGGAAACGGTTGTGTGGGGAGAAAGGTTGTGAGATTTCTTGAGCTCCTATGATATAAACCCCCCATATGTAAACATTTGCCATCTAGTTTTATAGTCAGCAACAGAATTAAATTCTCAAACAATAACGACATATATGATTTTGGTAAATGTGATTTCAGATTGCACGCTGTCACAACTTGCAGAAGACATTTATGTTGAACCACCGGGTGAAAACTTCACATACAATGAGTCAGTTTCTTTGAGATGTCAGAATGAAAGCTGGACACTGATTGGATCAAATCAATTGACTTGCCAAGATGGCGGAATTTGGAATGCTCCAATCCCCGAGTGCAAATGTAAGTCCAAATATAATTTTTCCTGACATTACATTCAGCAATATCCCGTGAATTGTTTTTCAGTAAATGTGTGATTGAGTAAACCTATCACAGGGAGAGTGGCGTGAGTACTGCGTCAAGGATAAATGATTTTCTATTCCTTCCAATCTTTCTAAATGGCAACCAGAATCCTTATTTCAAAGTGATCTTCTCATAGCCAACCGGGTGGCTAAGTAGAGGAGATCAACAATATACCGATATAATATCTCAACTTGACTACATACTAATTATTCAAGATTCCTAATGAAGTATGATCACCAATGTGACTATTCATGCAGCTCAATGGGGAAGAGGACGTGCACACTCAATAATCTGTAACCAGTGTCAGTGCTAAAATAAAGTCCGTAGAAAATTTGTTTCATTTGCAAGAAAGCACGACGTCAGAAATCTCCCCAAATGTCAAATGTAATGCCGTACAAATTATGAAAAAAAAACCAAAAAAAACAACAACAACACATCTTTTCCAGAGTAAATTAGAATCAGTACACCAGCATCTGATATCAGGTGCTTAAGTTACTGGCCGTGCTTAAGTTATTGGCAGCCTAAAAACTGTTTATTACATTCACTAAAGAACTATCTGTTACCCTCTCAAGTAGTTTTGCCCACTACTCATCGTAAGTAAAACGTACGAGTTACCTTGGAGATGGACGTATGTTTTGACAGTTTTTTTAGTAGGGTGCCAATAAATTGAGCACTCTCTCTACTATAAGTTAATAAATATCTTCTTGTCTTCCCCATCAGATGTACGGTGCACGCTCCCACATCTACCGCCAGACGTCGAAGTTTATTTCTCGGATGCAGTGAGGGAGAATCAAACGGAGTCCGTGGCGGCCGGCAGCGTGGCGTTCTTGCCGGGTTCCCAGGTGACGTACTCGTGTCCGGGGGAGGCGGGCACCAGCCCCGGCCGTCGGCAGGGCAATGGCTCCGTGGTGCTGGAGTGCGGCGTGGACGGCGGATGGCTGCTACAGGGCGGCGACCAGGCGCACGGGACGTCAGTGGCGTGTGACAATCCAGTCACTACCACCGGTGGGTGCAACAACCTCCTACTCTCTCTTACTCAAAACAACAACAACAAAAAAAAAACAACAAAAACAACAACAACAACAACAAAAAACAACGCAACGAACAAAACGAAAAACAACAACAACACAAACAAGCAAACCCCACCACCATTACGTATACCACGATTCCTCCTTGAAAACTGAAGGAAAATGCTTAAAAGCGCTGGGACTTTGTGCTACTATGACTACCGTACGTTCGGTTACGCATATAATTGAAACGCATTAATTTTGATTTACGTGGGTATTCTGATCTACATACTATACTTGGTTTTGAAAATGAATCACTGCACCAATGCTCATGTTTGATTAACATTTCGTACTTATATGGAATAACAAAGTAATATTCCATTCCCATTTGTAGTTCTAGCTGGCGGCAGGACCTCATCACCAACTGCCACTGGGACCACAGTAACGTCTGGCGATACCTCCACGCCACACAGCACCACCACAGCTAGAAACGGCGGCGGCAGCAGCAACAGCAGCAGCAGCGCAGGTGGGTACAACGTGGGGGTGACCAGAAAGAAAGTTTTCTCTCTGATCATCTTATCACATGGGAACATGTATATCACATTGAATACTGATAACTGTGTAATGCCTTAAATATGACCATCACTTTGTATGACCATAACTCTGCCAGATGACCACAATTCTCTTTCTCAAGTGTCAACAAACCGCAGTTATAAATCATATGGTTTAAATATGTGTAGAAACAGGGTATGTCCAACTCAACGTGCTAAAACCACCCATTTACCACCAAGAAAGTACAGTAGACCCATTCTATTAAGACCACTTGTGGGACCGACTTAAAGTGGTCTCACTGGACAGGCAGTCTTTTTTATAGAGGTTTCTATTGGAACCATTTTAAACACATTGGGACCGAGAAGAGAAGTGGTCCCAGTATCATAAAGGTGGTCTTAATTGGAGGTTCTACAGTATTTACTGTATTGGCTGTGAAAAACACTCATTTCGGCGATGGTAGTCCACTGTTAAACTGCACATTTTTTCAATCCCCTCAAACTTTTGCAAGAGTATATGGGTTGTGATAAGATATATGATCTTAATTACTTCTTATTATATAATGCATCAAATTTTCATACCACCAGTGTCCCCGCGCCATGACGAGGCCACCGGGGCTGTTCAACCCCGGGCTGGTGGCGGGGAACCGGCCGGCGCCCCCCTGCGGCCGGCGTCCATCACCCTGGGCGTGGTGATCGCCGGCCTGGCCGTGCTCGCGGCCGCTTTCCTCGCTGCCTACTGCAGGAAGCGCGGCAGCGGCGGGCGGAGGCAGGAACAGACCGCCGCCACCAGCTTCGAGAACCCGGTGTACGACTACGACACGACGGGTGTCGCACTCACGTGATAACGCCCCAAGGGACATTCACCCAGGTTAAGAAAGGAACGTTGACAGCGCAGATAAGGGTGGGAAGTACTCAGTTCTTTTTCTTCGGGGTAGAACCTCATATCTAGGATCGAGCTGACTTCAGTATGAGGGGGTGACAACTTGACATATACGTGTATATAGCCACAGGATACAGTATTGAGAAGATTTGGTTCTGTCTGCGTCGATGGAATTATAGAGACTACAACAGCACAAATTGTGGACTTCAATTATTGGAAGTGTCAATCAAATATGAAGAAGCAGAGTGATTTTATGATAGGGTGGTGAGGCTTTAAAGCAGACTCGGTCATAATGTTGGCATATCATGTCCAGTAGAAAGTAGGATTGAATTATGGTGACTAACAGTAGGATTGTCCATTTGACTGTCTTGGTAGTCATTGTGACAAACAAGTTCGTCATAACGACTACCAGCTACAATGTCTACTGGTTTGTCGTCAAGAAAAATCATTTTTACTTGGAGGGTAGTTATGGCAACAAACATTTACACATAGATATTACTGTCCATAAGTCAACAATTTTATTATATGTATGCCAGTGTGTTCTTTTGAATCAAAAATCTAAATTCTAGTTTAGATCAAGTCCATGTGATGCATATCACAGCTTTTCAGTCCATACGGTGACGTCCAATTTCAACTGTGCTATGGTTGTGAATTTAGGTGATGGTAGTCCACTTATGAACTGCACACGTTTGTTTTGAAACACTTTTGGTACTTGAAAAAGCTCCATGAGAAGCTCTACATTTTAAACACTTTTTCAATCCCATCAAACGTTGTAAGAGTATAGCTTTGCGATAAAAGTAATGATCCCACTTTAACATATGATGTATCAAATTTCCGTATTCCTATGAGCATCTCGTGCTATTTATGTTTCTGAACAAACTTCCACGTTTACAAATGTGTCGAATTTGTTCAAGTCATAAACTACTATTTTGAATTGCGAATAAGTATTATTGCGTTTATAGTTTAATTCTTTTAGAAATCTGTCACACCCGCCGTTTCAACTTTTATATACGCTCCGATCAGTTTTAAATATGAGCAGTTTTTAATTATAATGTACTTCACGTAAATAATCTACTAATAGGTTTGAAATTTGTGGTGTGCTATTCTCATGGTTCAAGTCATCTCAACAATTTTCTTCAGTATTACACATGTGATATCAATTGTTCATAAATGTATAGTAGATTTTATAAGACTTATCTAACTTGATGTCAAACAAAATGATACATCAAGTGGTTATAGTAATCAATAGTATAAAATATATGTATTTGTATGCGAATGATATTATACATTTGCTGCATGTGTTATTTATTCCATGCATTTATATTCACATTATCTCATTTGAAGACGTTGTGAAAAAGTTGATTAGGGAGCGTTCACAATTAACGTCAACCACATTTTGGCATTTTTTGACACCCCCCCCCTCCTCATCAACTTTTTTGTCAACTTCATGACACGTCCTCCTCCAGCGTCAACTTGACACGCGCACCCAAGCCCCCACCCCTGTCAGCTATGGCGACGATGTCAATTTCTTGACATCCTCACCCAAACCCCTACCCCCTCACTTAACCATCTAATCTAGCCAATATCTAAGATATACCTATTGAAAGTGAATCTGTGTGCAGTTTTGTCAGGTCATGTCAACACTTGTGTTTCATGGGTAATTTATATGATAATGTGATTTATGAAGAAACATTCCAACAAATACAAAGCATTTATTTTATCGCCATTCTTCACACTACAACCTTAAATATCAATTGAACTTTGATATATCCTCTATATTTTATATCCTTGATGCAGCCCCACCACTCAACTTTTTGGGTGACCCCCCCCACCCTGTCAACTTTCGTCAACTTTTGCTGACCCCTCTCCCCCCTTCAGGGTTGACGTCAATTGTGAACGCTCCCTTACAAGGAGAGTCTGCCATATTTGCGATAGTTTCATCAGCAAAGGAAAAAAGAAATAAAAACGGTAATATAATTCAGATGGTAGTACTACTACAACTACACCCGAATCGTCTGAATGTTTATTTGTCAACTGCTGCGGGTGTCCCACTTTCTGGGGTAGGCAGCAGGCGGCTGTCTCACACCAGCTCTCCACACATCTCTATCTAGTGGGTCTGTTTAAAGAGGTTGCAGTCCTTCAAGTCTGGCTTTACACTTTCCAACCAAGTCTTCCCTTTACCCGACTAGTAGGGAACTCCATGTTCATGACAGAATTGAAGATACATAATGTATAAACGTTGAATACCGGGGTAACTACAGTGATGATGCCCTATTCTAAGAAAACCAATTACTTAAATGTTGAACACTTACAGTCTAACACTGAGTCTATTGGGAATGGCTGCACTTTTCAACAAAATTTAGGAAATTGAGGCTGACGCAAATTATTTCAGTGTTAGAGATAGTGTGCTTGCATACAGAATGTCAGAAAATAATTTTAATAATTTCCAAACAACGGTTAATGCTCTTTTCAGCTAGTTCAAAATAACTTAGAAATTATCGATAAATCTTCCTATGAATATCAAAAATTTATTTGACCCATGTTAAGTATAATCCACAATGATGGCAAGCTGCAAAAACATAATCTAAACAGTCTAGTGACTGCTTGAACTGCTGGGTCGTCATGGCAAGTACGCCCCCAACCAGCAGAGGGTACATCAATCCTACAGTGTATGAACTCAATCATCAGCGGTTTCAGACAATGTTATATTAACTATTGCACCCAAAAATGGCTGTTCCTTCAAAAAGCTGTTCCTTTTGCCATTTCCATCTGGCTGGGACGTTCAAATTTGCATATCCAGCTGGCAGAAAAAAAGAACAGGTCAACCATTTGAATGCCAGCTGGTAAATTTCAATTTCTGACCCCAGCTTCAGCTGGCAACTGTGAAGGTACAGCTTGGCTGGCAAATTTTTAGGTACAGCTCATCTTCACTATAACAATGATTGAAAAAAGTTTGCATTTCATTTACTTAATGTATGTTTTTAATCATTCATTATTCAAATGCCTGCTCACAGACCTCATGACTACAATGCAATGCTTATGGAAGTTGATAGATATTTATAGACAGATTAATATCTGTATGATTGATAAATTCACAATCGACAGATAACTACATGTATGATTGATAAATTCACAAAATCATTATCATTTTCAAATGTGTCCCAAAATTGAGACCATATAAGAATCAAAACATTTGAAATTCCAATTTCCATTCACACATATGCACAGAACAAAAACTCACGTGATTTTGGACCCCGTAAATTGCCAAATATTCAAATTAATTGCCCGTGGGTGTTTGTTTGTATACTTTGTATACTTTTATGTGGAACTAATATAAAGTTCTATCTTCAGTAACTGTGCTATTTGTTTAAAAGCTGCCAGTTATACAGAGTTGTACCTTTAAGATAACATTTTGTTCAACTATTAAAAGCTGTACTTTCAAAAACGCATCTTCCCAGCTATGGGAAGCTGTACCTTCAAAATAACACGTTCCCAGCTGGCAAGAAGCTGTTCCTTCAAAATCCGAATTTTTGCCAGCTATGAAAAGCTGTGGCTTCAATTCCGACTGATTTTACCAGCTGGGAAAATTAGACTTTTGTCCTCCTGGCTGGCAAACTTTGAAATCCTCAGCTGGCTGGGAATGAAGGAACAGCTTTAACTAATTCATTTGACTAATTAATTAGTAGTAAATATTTTTAAGTGAATTTTAATGCATTCCAATGCATTTGAAACATATTTAGAAAAATGTGTCGTCGGGTGCTGTGTGATTAATGACTCATACTCCACAGGGCATGGGGTAAGAAACTATATGGCTGGTAGTCGTGAGAGATTTTTATTCTTGGACTAGGTACATGCAGGATTAGCTGGAGGTTTGGACTAGATTATTTCTTATGAAATTCATGGCAGCCTACAGATGTATAGATCTATCTGTACCTTACTGTAAATATATACCATTTATACATTTCTTTAAAAGAGACCCTTGCTGGCAGTGGACAATTTGACGATATGAGAAATTAATGAGAGAACTACTAATATGAATATGTAAAAAACAAGCAACATTAATCGGGGAAATAGAGTGACAGTTTCAAAATGGTTTATAAAAGATTAAATATCCCAACAGAGCAACTATATGGATTGTATGATGACGACTACAGACCTGACAAACCCTTTAACATGTGCCAGTTGTTTGTCATTCACTCCCTCCCTGATTTTCAAGTTGACTTACACGTATCTCATCTCGTCGAGTGCGGGGGACATGTGGCGGGGTTTGCTGGGGCTACACCGGTACAGGTTGCGGTCAGTCTGAGGCAGCATGTCCACGTCGTGGAAGATGAAGCAGTCGATTTTATCGTGGCCGAAGAGTTTGGACACTTCTGAGAAACCGATGTTCATCACCAGGCCCTTGTTGAAGGTGTGATGATATGCCAGAGTTTGGAATATGTAATACATTATAATGTAACAGCTACATTTTTAGTATTTCTAATTAATGGTATTATGCCAAACTTGGCGTTTTGCAGTGGCTTCTATCCAGCATATTCCAGAGATGGTTCTGCACCATCAAGCTGGAGAAGCATAAAGAGTGTGCAGGAACAGCAACCACCTTGGTTCCGCTGAAGTATGCATCTTGTAAAACCGGGCAGTAGTCCCAGCAAAAGTTAGTTTCAACAGAGTTTTCATGATACTAAAATGTAGTCCAAATGATATTGTGACTCTTTGGTTATGGAAATTAAACTGAATCATAATATATAGCAGATGATAGTGCCTAAAACAAGAACAATTTTACAATTTTCGCTGTAATATAGGAAACGCCTCTTTATGTTTGAGATGAATCAACAACAAGGTATGAAAATTGCGTACGTCCATCAACAACAACAACAGCTTTAAAATTGCTCAAGATACTTGGCAAAAGTTGGCTTTTATTGAGGAAGAGCCTAAAAGTAATTTACTTCATATCTGGAGTAAAAGAAACATTCTCTGACTATCTCTGCACACTGGACAATGCACCCACCTGTTCAATGACGTAACGGTGTACGTGGCCTTCTGGCGCTGCAGGAGAGCATGGAGGCGCGCCAGGAGGCGGGCGAGGTGCTCGGGCCGGTCCCGATACGGCACAATGATGGCCACATGCTGGGCAGGCTGGCAGTCGGTAGGAGCCCACGACCCGCTTGCAGACACGCCTTATATAAAGTGCGAGAGCACCACCATGTTCTCAGTAACTAACAAAACCGTAGAGGCTTTTGATGCAATTATATGCTTATTATATGTCGGGTAGTACGGGTGTGCCATTTCTATAGGTTACCTTTTTAGACATCTCAGGTGTATTGGTGATGGGTCTAAATTTTGTGATATTTGGCATAGCTATGGGATTGAAATTAAATTTAAAGATATTGTTAATGTAAGTTTCATTTTGTTTGATACTGATATATTTTTTTTGAATATTTTGTTGATAAAATGTTAACAGTATGTAGTTTCATTATTTGATAGGTATAGACATGGATCACTTTTTAATTGTCAAGGTATAGACATGGGCCACTTTTTCATCATCAAGGTATAGCCATGGGTCACTTTTTTATGTCAATTAGTGCAGTGAGCATATTGATGGGTACTAGTACTGTTTCGACGTTCGAAATGTCATACCCGTATCCATTGTTGAGGAGAGACACCCACGGCCTGCAAGGTATGTTCCTTTGTAGGTAGTTGAGAAAGTTAACAACGATGCAAATGAGCTGGTGTGAATGTTAAGTAGTCTGATCTTGTATGCAGGGACTTAAGACCATAAACTAGACATTTACATTTTTATATTTACATTTCAATAAGGAAAGTTACAATTAGTATTCTTTTCTCTAATACAAGTTCTTCCAGTAAGCCTTACACCAAGTGCTAATTATGTACATAAAAGTAGGTTACTTTTTGCATCGTTGGATGTGTGTGCAGTGTAAATGAAATTCACTCACAACCACGGATACTTCACATGGTAAAGCCATGCAACAGACTGAATCATAAGGGATAAACATGCTACGGCAGTTATCAACTATACGTGGGAGGACGTAAGACCTGACTACAACAACAGGTGCTAACGCATCTTCTCTCCCCTGCTGCTTCAGTCCCATCCGCCACTGTGCTGGGGACTGAAGGGATGACCGAGTGAGGTATCCGCAGTCTTAGCCACCACACAACCCAGAGCCCAGACGTCCAGGGGCTGCAGTTCGGGGGAGGAGGCGGGGAAATGGTCTCAGATGGCCATGGTAGAGACCTGTACAAGTGTATCTCGGCGCGAGGAGACTGACGGTTGATACGGCAGCTGTCGGTCTCCCGCCCCCAGACCATCCAAGTAGACACGGCCTGAGTTGTCCACTAAGAGGTTTTTGGGTTTTACATCAGGATGAGGATATGATGCTACGTGTAGGTAGGGTGGGCCACGCAAGACAGTCCATTAGTGTTGGGTTGTATGTGCTACGGTGTGTGGAGCTGTAACAAGAAACCGGCGTATAAGTCCAAGGCCAGCATGATCTCGTTGGCTGGAGTATCAACCATCACTGCTTACTGCTGTAGGTGGGTCCCGTGCGTAAAACTACGCCAGCACCAGCTCCCTCGTCGGCGAAAGCCTGAGAACGGCGGCGGCGGCGTTTTGCGACGTTGATATTAAAAGCATAAAAAACTATGTTCAGGAGGCCTGCCCAAAAATTGATGGTAATTTATTTGATTATATACACTTATGCTTAACATATAAAATTTTAGACATTTTTAGGGGATGAAAATTGAAAATGATCCCATTATGAAGATATCTCCTTGATTTTTTACAAAAAACGCACTTACTTTGTGTTTGTGTTAAAACCCCATTAAATATTTGGTTTACTTTCATAAAAGTTATAGAGATCTACCATCTTGTAGAATAGCAGTTGTACTATGTGTGTGCCAAAAACTATGAAGATATACATAAAATCAAAGAAATGGCAAGAAGTAATTGAATGCATATGCCATTTTGCCCCACTTGGATAAAGGCTAAATGCACACGTTTTATTGCATTACGCGTCACGTTACGTGTTCTATAGAATTTCCCTTTTTGGTACACTGGCGGTAGGAGTGCGGGGGTAGGGTGGGGGTCGGGAGTTGGGGCGTGACAGTTCACCCTCATTGTCCACTGATTGCCAGACAATAGATCGAAGAATAGAACCCATACAGACACAGTTCCAGTTTCTTTCCAGGATGAGCGTAATCAGAGTTTGTATGGTCTCGGCGACTCCTCATACTCACAATGAGAGTAACCACTCGCCGGCCACGTAAAGCTTAATTAAGGCCTCCATGCACTGAGGGCCACAGCGAGATCTTGCATTGCGGCGGCGCCATTGACGCAGAACATTCGCCCCCGCTGGCGCCGTGCTCTGAGAAGCCTGCTGTCTACAACCTGGCGGCGGGAGCGCCCTTGATTTTATCGAAGCTTGGCTTGTCATCGAGATCTTCAGTGTCGCTGTCATTGAGATTGAGATTCCCCCTGGAGACGTCTTCGTCGTCAGAGCTGAATGGCTAGCTTCTACTAGCCGAGGTAGAAGGGTAGCGTTGATACATCGTGCAAAATGCAATGCAGAAACTACAGAAGATTGCGTCTTGCAAGGACGTTTCAAAATGTGTCTTGCGGCTAGTTTACGGATGTAATAAGCGATGTTTCGTGAAATTCACGTTAAAATAATAAATTGTGTTTGAAATTCACGAGATGATGAATTATAGTATACTGCATATGTTGTTATTTATAT
>CM032667.1:29750478-29852903 GCA_019095985.1 Streblospio benedicti
AAATGTTTATCTACTTGCCTCTCAAAATAGACCTGACCAGATAACGTCATGTTTGCAACTTTGTAGAAAACCTTGTATTTTTAATGTGTAATTGACTTGAAAGAAATTCTTTTAAATAGAAAATAATATAGCACTTTTCATATAGCTCCAAAGTACCCACGTTTCGTTGCATATTAACTAAAACAAGACAAAAATATACGATGAGCAAGAGAAGGTTTAAAAGCACCAATATTGACGTGCAATTTTGTTAGCTATTGATAACGCACCATCCGTATCGGGCTCTATATATACAGATTTCCAGGAGTTGAACACATACCCATTCTCCATACTAAATGTCTCATGCAATGTTCTCTTATACAAAGTTGCCTTGAATTACAGAAACTTAAGTACTTCATGTAAACAATATAGTTTTGAGCAGTTAGGGATAAAGTAACAGGCAACTAACTTATCTGAACACAACATGTAATAAATAAAATCATAAATAAGATATCATGTGGGTGATAAATATGTCACATTTGTATATAGCTTACTAATCATTGCATCTGTCAGACTCATTGGATTTATTTGCCATGTATTCAAATATGACATTTCTTCTCTCTCACATGGTGTAAACATGTATAAGAATATTAATGGTATCAACAAAATGTTCACTTAAATGATTGCATTGCTTAACTAATATTATTAATGCCCAGTGCATTTTGAGCAATGTCAAAAGATGGAAGACTGTGCAAAACATTTTCATTGTATATACATCATCATTTGTAGGGATACGCAAGGAAGATAAAGTTGTCTAGTGTAAGCAGTACCAGTTATTCTAAGGTCTTAAACCACCTTATTCCCTAGTGTTCGATCCAAATTTAATGAGCTAGTTGAAATTTCTCCCATGGGCATTAATTAACATGTCATGCATTCATTAACCTCATCTCGGATGAACAACACCATTATTTTGATTGTTTGACCCACTTATTCTAAGCAGACAATTTTTACACACTTAGAACCTGTAATACACCAGAATGCATTGTTCTATTACAAATCTATGAATTACATGTACAATGGCTACAGACTCTGTCTTAATTTAAAAGTCCTCTGTTATGGAAAAAGTCTTAAAAAGGTGGGAGCCGACCTGTTGTTTAAATATCCATTTTCCAGAGGACCAGCCCCTGCTTGATTGCATTCGTTATCTTCATCCACCACCATGGCCCCTGTGGCCCATCCTCCTCCTCCCCAGCACGCTGCTGTGGTGTGGCAGGTGGTACTCCCACATCCACTGTAATGTTGGTATAAAGCAGCTGGCGGGTCACATTGAGTACATTGTATCTGCCCAGCAGGGTGCTGACCCCGTCCTGCGAATAGCGGTGCCAATCTTCCAGTAGAGAAACCCTGTTCGGTGCCATCTGACGCTTCTCATGCGGCATCATCTTGTAGCGGCCTATGTGACCAGGTGGTCTCTCGATGACGAAGCCAGCGCCAGCCACGATTCTGTGTGCCATGTCGTCGTCCTCAGCGCCCCAACCCCAGTACTGGTTGGAGAAGCCGTTGACTGCTTGGAACTGTTGGGTCGTCATGGCAAGTACGCCCCCGACCAGCAGAGGGTACATCAGCCTACAGTGTATGAACTTAATCATCAGCAGATTCAGAGTATGTGTGTATTAATGATTCATATTGCATAGGCATGCGTAAAGAAACTATAAGGCTGTTGATCATCATAAATTTTTCTTCTTGAACTAGCTACAACCAGGATTAGCTGGAGCTTTACACTAGATTATTTCTTATGAAATTCCTGCCATAAGTGGACACAGTTATGATCCATCCATACATTACTGTAAATATATACCATTTATACCATTTCTTCAAAGAGATCAATCATCAAGGCCCTTACTGGCAGTGGACAATCAACTATAATATGAGAAATAAATGAGAAAGGACTAATATAAATATGTAAAACATAAACAAAGCCAATGGGGGAAATAGATAAACAGTTTAAAAATCGGGTGGTTTATAAAAGACATTACAGTGTAACGGGAGCAACGATATGATAACAGTAGCAGAGCTGCCAAACCCTCTAACATGTGCCAGTTGTTTATTAATCCCCTCCCTTCCTAATTTTCATGTTGACTTACACATATCTCATCTCGTCGAGTGCGGGGGACAGGTGGCGGGGATTGCTGGGGCTACACCGGTACAGGTTGCGGTCAGTCTGAGGCAGCATGTCCACGTCGTGGAAGATGAAGCAGTCGATTTTATCGTGGCCGAAGAGTTTGGACACTTCTGAGAAGCCAATGTTCATCACCAGGCCCTTGTTAAAGGTGTGCTGATATGCCTGAGTATGGAATATATTATAACGTAACAGCTACATTGTTGTAACTCTAATGCATGGTTTATGTCAACAGCTGACATTTTGCAGTGGCTGATACCCAGTTTCGTCTGGAGATGGTTCAGCAGGATCTGCCTGGAGAAGCATAAAAGTGTACATGGTTCTGGCTCAAAATCAGTTCTCTTTCATGGACCTTAAGAACGTCTAGCACTTGTCTTCTTGTTTTCTCATCTTCTCGTCCTATCATTCTACTGCCTCAGATGTTTCAGTTATGACCAGTGTCTACAAGGTGTTTGTTTAGTGATGGGCAGTGCCAATGATTGCAAAATGTGACACACTTGTGTCCACAACAAGCCATAATTTTCCTTTGATAGTATAACAACAAGATGCATGCGTAGATTATGGCCTTTCCCTTACTCTTGGGTTGACCAAATTCAAGTGGTCTGTGAATTCATAAATGTAAAGTTGAAGAATCATTAACGTCTCAGCACTGAACAGGAACCACCTTGCTTCTGCTGAAACTTACATCTTGTGAAACTGGGCAGTAGCCCCAGTGTAAGTTAAAGTTTCAGTTTAGCCATTAATGGTACTAAAATGTTATGGTTCTGACTATATTGTGAAACTTTAAGAATGGAAATTAAATTGCACAAGATGCTTATCAAACGTAGGCTTTTATCTAGTAAGACCCTAAAACTGATTTACTTTATATCTAGAGTAAAGGAAACCATATATCACATTTTCTGGCCATCTTTGCACACTCTCTGCACAACGGACCAACCTGTTCTATGACATAGACGGTGTACTTGGCCTTCTGGCGCTGCAGGAGAGGATGGAGGCGCGCCAAGAGGCGGGCGAGGTGCTCTGGCCGGTCCCGATACGGCACAATGATGGCCACATGCTGGGCGGGCTGGCAGTCGGTAGGTGCCCATGACCCGCCAGCAGACACACCTTAGGCAAAAATATCTATCTATCACTGAATGTGGTACGGAAGAAAAATAAATTTCGCTCTGTATCATCTTGAGTTCTTGACCACTTTCTAAGACCCGTGGACAGTCATGTTCCACCTTCCCCAACCTCTGAACCTTTAAGTTGCCATTTGTACCCTCTCCCCTCCCTCTATGCCCCCATTACGTATCTCCGTAACCTTAAATCTTGCCCCTATGCCCCCATCATGTGTCTGTACTCCCACATCTCCCATCATGCCCCATCATGTGGCTCTACCCTCCCACCTCCCTCTGTGCACCCACCTGTGCTTTTCGCCAGCATCCGAAGGACACCAGCGTCAGGTGGCGGCGCCAAAGTGTCTATGGAAACTGCGGCAGCTGAAGCACAACACAAATATTGTCAATTTTTTAAATCATTGTGCTTAACTATATCCACATGGCCTATTTACATGTACACATAATGCAATATTATTCACCCAAGTCTATGCCATTTATCAAATGTAAGTACACAACAAACCGTTGTGACGACTTCACCTTTGGGTCGGGTGATCTTATTGAACTTTCAACCAGTTATGACTGACTTATGACTATGCCATGCAAATTCTTCTGCTGTAGCTAGGAACATTTTCAAAAAGATTGTTTACAAAATTAATTATGCCACTTTTCACAACTGTATCTCTTATATTGGTGATAGTTACCTAGGTCGCGCGTGTGCACCTCACAGCTGCCCCCACCGCCACTGTCCGTCGCTGTCACTGATTGGTAAGTCACTGACACCGGGTATTTGGCCAAGGATGTCACGTAGACCAGCGTCACCATGACAACCGCCACCGGAAGTGAACATCGGAAATGACGCCTGTACATGGCCCAGTTTCCCGCCGCTGCCACCGGATACAGTGCACCTTCCCATTGGAGACTTCAAAGCTGAAGGATAAACATTTGGATGAAGAAAGGAGGAAAGAGCTAGGGATGGAAATGGGTAGAAAAAAATAGAGAGAAACAAACTGAATCTTGGACTGAGAATTAATCACCAGGAAAAGAAGGCAACTTGATTCGAGAAACATTATTTGGGTATAAACATGCCCAATTTATTTATACTGATTTAGTACTGACAACATATATGTTTGCCTGCATGTTAGAATATATTCCAGGGCTACAATATGTACGGCTGTCACTGTGCCATTTTGGACGTGAGACATGTACACCAGCTGATGTACACGGCGCGAATTGGCTCCACTAGACGAACGACTTCAATCAACACTGACGGTATACATGTTATGGTAGTCCTGACGTGACCGCATGTTAACTTACATATATTGTTTATCTATAAAAGCTTATCTGTATTACTCAATACATTTTCATCATGTAAGATCATATAGTCCACGGGCTCCGTATACACCTACTCCCCCCCCCCGTAGGAGTTTTCGCAAACATCTTTTTTTTGTACCTTAGATAAGGAAAAATGACGTTTGCCCAAAATATTTGATGGCGAAATATATTTTTGGGGTCAAACAGGGGGTCATCGGGTCAAAATTTCATAAAATTGCATTTATCTCGATTAATAACAAATTTGGAGTAAAAACTTGTATTGACTTTAGATAAGGAACATGTGTATGTGGAATCCAAATAAAACATCAGATTTGACCTTCGACCTCTCCTTCAAGGTCAAACAGAGGTCATTGTGGTCAAAATTTCATAAAATTGCATTTATCTTGATTAATAACAAATTTAGAGTAACAACTTGTATTGACCTTAGATAGGAACATGTGTTTGTGGAATTCAAATTAAACATCACATTTGACCTTTGACCTTTCCATCAAGGTTACACTAGTAGGTCAATTTCAGGAATTTTGTTCATTTTTGCGTTTACGAAAGAAATGAGCAGCTTTGAATATTTCATTTGTTAATAATCCACGATAAATTAGTTTTATTGAAGTATTTAGGTGGGAAAAGGCGGGGGGGTTTGGCCCCCTGCGCCCCCCCACCATGGATCTGCCTATGTCTTGATACTGACTCCCGCTCCCCCTCCCGACTGGGTTCCATGAGACCGCTGAAGTGCTCACACCACCTGCAGTCTCAGTGTTTCTTGGCTTTTTTCGTCCACGTGTGTGGAAGGGTCCATGGCCAAGGCTACTGGCAAGGCTGATTCCGAGTCGTGTTCAACTGCTGCTGCATTTGCGGATTAAGTCCCTTTGTGAATTGATTAACATGTATCTCTTCTGGTACACTCCTTGTCTTGCCAAGTGTTACCGTCATGGTGATAGATGGCTATAGTCTCCTTGTCATGTGCGCGTGATTAATGCTGCAGAGTACTGAGACTACCAGAGATATACAATCTTCGTACCAGGGCTCTTACAAGGTAGGCAACCTCCTCTACACCCCGTCAGGGATTGCAGTAAGCATTTCAACAGCCTCCACGAAATACTTGTGGTAATTCTACAGATCATCTTTCCCATCAAAAGGACACACTTCCTTTTCTATTATATCAACTACCATTGAATTAGGAGCGCAGCTTGCAGATGCTGCATACAGTGTTGGTGCAGAGAAACTACATTGGGATAGAGATTTCAAGGAGTGGCCATTCACATGTATTTACTCTCCTAGAGAGCAAGGTCTGGCAAAAGTGCACCCAGCCTTCAATGGCGAAGTGTGCTGGACAACACCATGCCATGACTACAGGTTCTGGGATGAGACAAAGAGGAAGCAGAAGTACTAGTGTCCAACACTGTAGAGGGAATTGTACCGGGGGCGCTGGCATGCCTTTGTGACAGGATATTCATGTGGAGCGGCCCGACCACATGCGCCACAGGATGCCCATGTGCAGGGTAGGCAGTATTGGAGTCTTGCTCACGTAGGTTCAACCTTGGCAACCCCACACAAGGGTTAACCAGCCTACAGGCGTGTATGTTACGCGTTTCTAGGATGTGTACTGGTCCCGTATAGCATCATATGGCAAACGTCAGGACCAGGACCTCTCTACTAGTGCAGCACACCGGTAGTGCTTGCCATCCTCGGGAAGGAGCCTCACTCTCTATGCTGACCCCTGTGCTATGTGCGAGTGAGCCACCTTCGGTGATGTGACCACAGGTGTATGAGTATGATCCAAGATAGGAAAATAAAACAATAAAAACAACACACAACTCAAACAATGATATGTCACAGGCACTCCAGTTGTCCCCAGACACACAGATAAAGGTAAAATGTTTGTAAAAACAAGTGTTTAACTGGTGATGTGTCTGCGGTCGTGCAATTGTAGAAAAGCTGGCAGTTTATTTCTCCCCACCTTGTACATGGTAATGAGCCTTAATGACTACGTCGAGTATAGAGACTTGGAATCTCATGTAGTCCTGTATTTTTTTTTAATTTTCTTTAGTGAGTAATAAGTAAGCTAATAAATAATCTTATTTCATACATAAATGAAATAATAACACCCAGACAGTAAGGGGGCCGAATTCTGTCTTAGGTGGCCGAAATCTGTCAGGCTGATGGCCGAAAACTGTCTGACTGGGGGCCGAAAACTGTATACACATGAAAACACATCACCCAAATTTATTCCTTAGACAGCCAGGTGCCCGTTTGGTACAGTTCGTATTTTGATGAATGCTATTCGATAGTACAACAATCCTGTGTAATATAAGTGTAACATATGAATTGAATGTGTGTGCCAAATAATATTGCCATGACAGTTTTCGGCCTTTAAAGGGCCGAAAATAGGCTGGTTTACCCTACTTGTACCTGTAAGGTCTTAAACGGTACCGTATAGAAATGGCACATCCGTAGCCTACTACTAGCCGACCTATAGTCACAGTAGTCAGACCCCCCTTGCCCACCCCCCTTTGGTAGAGGCTTTCCCTCCTATTCTAAGCATATACGTAGCTATAGAAATTAGTTTATTACATTTACGACCCATACTTAGCAAAGTACTGAGTAACTTCTTCGATAACCATAAATGTATTATTTGTAAGCACTGCCAAGCAGTCATTTCTTAAAGCTGAAATAAACGTGGAATGTACGTGTTGTTAACGGCAGTGAACTCATGGAAATTGTCAATTTCCCATGAATGGCGCATAATGTATAGAACCACTCATACAATAACTTAATACAAATGCGGACATATTGGGGTAACTTCCATGCTGACTAATGTGAATAGAGGCTACCATCCCGCATGTCCCTTAATCGTGTATGACAGAATCGTCTGCGTTCGCACATACAAACAATGACAATACGCGCATGCAGAAAAAGAAGACAAAACTTACTGCTCGAAATGTCACATCCTTTGTTAATACAATACTGATGGACGCGCGCAACAGAAAAGTGAACCGACACAACACGTCCACTAAAGTACAAGCAATCCGCGAGTGATGTCCATCTCACACTGGCCACACAACACAGTACTCGCAGAATAATGGCCCGCAGCAGTATACAAGTCCGGGTACTGCCGCCGCCGCCGCCGCCCGCCAATCTGGCTCTTGATATCTACAGACGAGATGCTGCTGCAGCTGCTGCTGTTGGCGGGCTGCCGTCCCAGGACCTTTTCTTGTTAGCGAGAGCGAGGAGTGAGCGGGACGCGTGTACATAGTAGAAGGGGGATTTATACTGGTTTGGGAGATGGGAATTTGGCATGGAAAAAGGGAGATGGGAGCGGAGAGGCAAGACAAATTTTGGGAGATGGGATAATGAGATAAAAAGAATTAGGACATGGGAGATTAGCATTACTTATTTATAAGTCCCCATTATATTTAGGGAGCGTGAATTCTCGTTTGTGTAAAACTTTGTTAGGGGGGTTTCTGGGAGGGTCGGGTTGTTTGGGTTCGCTGGGTGAGTCTCATCTAGATTATATTGCTCAAAGAGCTATTTTACGCTGATTTTAAACACGGACCAAAACAAATAATAGTGGCTGAAATCATTGTCGATTTCTGTGTTCACCTTAATTTGAGAAATAGTTTAAATCAGTAGCACGTGTCTACATGTATCAGCTTCGATTTAGACGCAACGCAAAATAATGAGCTAGGCTACTTATTTGTCCATGGCTTGTTTGGGTTGGATCAATTGATCATTTCTCACATACTTGCACTTGCTGCACACTTAGCACACAATGCTAATCACTCACTCAACCACTCACTTTTATAAGTCAAGTCAGATTTCAACTCATTGAATCATTAGATCTGTAGAGCACTGCACACCCAGTTCGTGTGCACACCCAGTTCGTGTGTTATTTAAATAAAATTGTTATGCTCCAAACAATTAGCCCACAATATTACTACTTTAAAAATTATTGCTTTCCCGGTGCCAAAGTGAAAAAATAAAATTTCTACTAAGATCTAATGTAAATAAACATGTTCAAATCCCCGATTATTGCCACGCACGAACTGGGTGTGCATGCAACAAATTGCACCATAGATCATATAATTTTAATGAATCATAATAATTGTAATTATCATGCGATAATATAAGTAAGTAGCTTTATTTTGACACATCAAACACTATTGTGGGCTCATTAATAGCTGGGTTACGATCGTTTGAACATTAAAATGCATTAACTGGGTGTGCAGTGCTCTAGATGATAACCCTGTTCTTGTCATGATAATTCATCGCATCCCACCGCTGCCACCACGCCAGACTAACCATGTAAAGACAAATAGTAATTCTGGAATAAATGCGTTTATTCAAAACAGAGGACAACAATAAATCATATTTAAAAGAAATAGGTGATATAATAAAATTCACTAATAATAAATTAATAATATAATAAATAAAATAAAATAAAATAAAATATATAAATAGGTTTGTGCGGCAATTCATGCTGAGTTTAAGGTTGAAATGATCCACTTCCCCAACACACCAGAAGGTTGGCGAGAATAGGCTTTTCTGACAGGTTTGCAGCAAAGTTTTGATTACTAGCTTCCCCGTCTACTACGGAGACAATTTTGAGGGGAATATATATAGCCTTGAAGAAAATCCATTCAAGTTTGACCAGTTAGACCACTGGATTTCTCAACCCGTGAGACAGACATAACGCACGCAGCACCAGAGAAACATAATACACGCAGCAACAATGTGATGGCAGAAGCTGGCCCGTCTCCTACGGAGCCTATTTTGTGTATGATGGAAACGAAAATGTGAAAAACGGTGTCTAGATTCGTCTGTCTCACGACCCGTGATGTACAATACCCGTGGTATTGTACTCGTGGACGATAATAGAATATATTAACAAAATACCTTGTAGAACAACGTACACAGCACTTTGGGGTGAAGTTATATATCATAAACCAATTTTTTTATGATGATAATTTGATTGCATATCATTTTATCGCCTGTGTAGTAGACATAGTGCTCTATTTTACGATAATAATATTAAATAAACACAAATTAATGAATTCTGTACACAGGCACGTGAAAACACAATGCATTGGAAACGCATGCAGCAACAGACAAACATAATGCACGCAGCAACAACAAACCGGAAGTGAGTCGTGACAAAAAAAGAATCATTTGTAGACGATTTTTGATGTAAGTCAGTTTTCTCGTCAATACTGATGAAAGCAAGCACACGAAGAACAAATACACCCGTAAAAGATGATTTCCCATAAAGTGCAACAGTCAAAATGCGTGAAACGCCCCAGGAAAGTGATTGCAGGTGAATTTCCAAAATAAAATAAAAAAACATGGCCACGCCCATCTCTTCATAGTTATATATAGATTAAGACCATAATGAATTCCATAGTACAGCCAATTGAAATTATTCATAATAAAGAATACTAATTTGTCTTTAAAATGGTATATAATAGAATTCATTGAATTGTATAATAAGCACACACTAGAGTAAAGACTTTCACAATGACAACTGTATTACCCGTTAACACTTAAATCAACACAGAGTAGCATTTCATAGTGGTTATCTTTGAGTGGATTTTACTCATGTTAAGCTGTGAGTCCTGCAATGCTGTCATGCACCATTAGAAAGCTGAGATTCTGAACTTTCCGATGGTATATGAAATCATTGGTGCCCTCTGATGGTACCAAATCTAAAAGTCCGACCGTTGGCCCATGCACTATATCATGTATTTTGCCAATCATACATTTTGTAAATTATGTTAATTAAAGGGATATATTTCGAACATATTGAATTCTCTAAAACAATGTTTGCTAATTGTTCTTTCAACAATGGTGCATTTTGTACGTCAGGAATTTCCTGAATTGTATCAAAGGAAGATGTATTGAATATATAATAATCATAAAGATGCTTCACGTTTATTCTTTTTTTAGTCGTTCTCTCTATATTGAGCCAACTTCAGGATATCTACGTTGAGCCAACGTCAGGATATCTACGTTGTTCCAACATCAGAATATCTATGTTGAACCAACATCAAGATATCCACGTTGAGCCAACGTCAGAATATCTACGTTGAGCCAAGTCAGAATATCTACGTTGAGCCAATGTCAGAATATCTACGTTGAGCCAACGTCAGGATATCTACGTTGTTCCAACATCAGAATATCTATGTTGAATCAACATCAAGATATCCACGTTGAGCCAACGTCAGGATATCTACGTTGAGCCAACGTCAGAATATCTACGTTGAGCCAACGTCAGAATATCTACGTTGATCCAACGTCAGAATATTTACGTTGAGCCAACGTCAAAATATATACGTTGATTCAACGTTAGAATATCTAGTTGATCCAATTTGCAAATCCAACCAAATTTCCAGACATCATTCCAGACAACATCAGATATCAACGTTGGATCAACGTTGATCCAACGTCTTGTGCCCGCTGGGTCACTCATTCAACCCAATGGCTTAATTAACGTGTTGGTGGTGCGACGGAGCTGTGTGCCACTATTTAGGTATAAGTTTGCTCAACACCCACCGCCAAACCCGATCTGGAATCAAACCCACGATCGGCTGATCACAAGTTCTACTCCCTATCCACTCGACCACCGAAGCATTAACTGTACATCAGTGAAAATGTTTGTCGTAATTTATTTTGTCTTACGCACTGTCTACATTACAATCAGGGCTATACTAGCTAACCCATGGCCCACTAAATATACAATAGTTGAACTGTGTGTTTGTTTTGAAAAACAGATCCAATTTTTTCAGCATAGGGGCTCGATGATTTAGGCGAAACTGGTAGCGCGAATGACAGCGTGCAAATGAAAGAATATTGTCATTACCCATATAAAAGAATCTTATGGTAAATTTGCAATGCAATATGTAACAATAAGATTATAGTCTACTAGTACTACCAACGGGAAGATGAGCAAATTCTAAAAGGGAGACAAATCTCCAAGAATATTAGAGTCTTACATATACATGTATATGTATATGTGCATAGTTAATTTAACTAGCGATTATCGCAATGAAACAATAATTAGTAACATGAGCAGCCTATAAAACTATCGTTGACAAGTGGCTGTAAATACTGTCTATGTCAAACATGGACTTCGCTACTGATAACATTTTCCTGTACTTCCTTATATTGCATATCTTATTAACCAACTACTTGTATATTGTATTTTCTAGAAATATTATAATTACATAATTGTAAGATGTATTTTGAATATTTCACATAGTACTGATGGATTAATGAGGATTCAATAGACGGTATCATTTGTGGCTCCTATTCACTAATACAAGTGTGAGTACTGCTTATGTATGATTAATTTAATGTGCTAGATTTGTGTTTATATGCTACGTATATGTGACTTTCAACTTTCCGTGGCCACCGAATAATACACTGTGACTTTTGCCATAATAGTAATGAAGAACACTGGAGATTTGTCTCCACCTTCCTTGATTGGGAAAAGACTCACTACATATCATAATACATGCATAACTCTAAATAGTTGATACTATAGTATTAGTACTATTAATATCTAGAATATATTTAACAGCAAGTGGTTTGCCAATAATGTATAAGAAATCAGTGTATTAGTTATTAAGACCATGTGTTATTTATCCAAGAGTCTTCTCTCATGCATTGTGCAATCAGTTCAATCGGTAATTGATGACTACTGAGAGTGTTTGAAGACTGTTATCACTAAGGCCATAATAATATTCTAATATTGCAGAAACAATTCCACATTGTGTAGAATGCAACATATATGCGGTTGTAGATTGTATATACATGCTGTCAGCCTTTCCTCCACATCCCCCTTCCTGGAAACCCTACACCCCTCTCTCCGACACCCACCACCTCCGTTTTTCTCCACATCAGTTTCAGCCCTTTTAACAACTAAATGTCTCCAATGTTGTCTCTTTACATTAGTATCTTAGAATTGTTGATGACATTTATCATACATTATTTGAAATATAGACCATGATAAGAGTTATCCCGGGGTCCTAAATATGATGTTTCAATGTTTGGGGTGAGCAATATAAATTGATGCATGCATGCAAAATGGTGAATGTTACTTCAGAAATCTTCACTGTGATTAATATGCAGGTCCTGATTCAAATTATGTGACATTTCATTAATAATCAACATTAACTTGTTTATACATGGATTAGTGCATATAAAACAAAACAATAACATAGAAGCAACTTTATTTCACTTATATTCGCCTTTCTTACATCGTGGTAATTGTAAAATATCTATCTAAGATAGATACGAGGTGATGTTAAGACTGATTAGAACATCAGCCAGATAACATGCAAATGATTTAATGATCACACTCACAACACCAATCAAAACAGATCATAAAAAAGCTTTACATCAGACGAAAACACAAAAAAACATTTACGAGAATCACATTACATCTAGATCTATATTAAATGCCATAACATGAATCGTAGCCAAGAAAGGTTAACAACAAAACCTTCATAGCGTGCACTGCAACTAATTATAGAACAAAAAGCGAGCCCGTAGGAAGCAAAGTGAGATTGGTAAGGCCATTTGAAAATCTTGGTCGAATTCAACAAACCAAGCTATTCATTAATGATTCGCAGAATCAACTCTGGTATAAATTAATAAAAAAAGATTAAGATTATTCTGGAAGCTCTCGGAGATCATATAGGGACTACTGATGTAGACAAAATTAAAAAAGATTGGAACGTTTTATAATTATTGGTAAGGCCATGGCCGCATGGCGTTAGCACTTCCTACGGCCTTGTTTTCAGGAAGTTAAGTGTATTCAGATATTATTTACAACACTCTACACACTATCATGAACGCCTTCTTGTCCATATACCATAATTCATCTAATACTACAAATTCAATCCTTTGCAATTTCCCCTCCTTCTCCATGCGATCTATCGCTCCTTCAATCCACGTACAATCCTCGGTGAGATATGTTTCCCGACCACTGCAGACAAACAGGCCTCCGGGTTTTGTTATTCGTATCATGTCTCGCAAGCCATCTTCCTGCACGCAGATATTTCAAAAGAAATTAGACATTATCAACTCTCAGGAATGAGATGTAAATGTTTAAAGATTGCTATACATGTAAATACGAAATGAAAATTTAAGAAAATTGTTTTCAACATATGACCATATTAATGAATTAGTGCAATACAAATTGCTCAATCTTTGTACCATGACATAACTTTGCATCTATTTATCAGCAAATTCATTTAGGAATTCAATGAATAAACACAATAGATTTTTTTACCATGATCTGTGGCAGTGCACCCGCAATGACGGTGGCATCGTAGGTCTGGTCCTCTATGGGCATCTTGTGGCCATTTCCTGTTGCTGTGCACAGGTAGCTCTGGTAGATGTTGTTCTTCTTGGCCTCATCCAAGATTTCTTGGCACGGGTCCGATGCATGCACATCAGCATAACCCCTTTTCCTTAACTGAGAAAAGAAAGAAGAGTTACAAGCACTCAAATACCTGCAATGGTAGTAGTTAGTCAGGATTGATTTCACACAGATGGAGTGGTTCTTTTTACATATTAATTATTGGAGCACACACAAATAAGATGCTACGAAGCAGATATAGGATATAGACTAATAAGAATTTCAAGTGCAAATATATATCTTCATACCTCTATTCCGACCAATCCACTTCCTGCAGCTACGTCCAAGATTTTGATGTCTTTTTTAAAACCAAACTTCTGTGCATATTTATCCAGGAACTCTGCGCCCAAGGTGTGTCCTTTATAGTTCACGGCTAGGACATCCTAAAAGAAACAATATGCATGCAATTGTCAATGCCACTGGTCAGGTGGAAAGCTTCATCACAGAGAAACAGTTTAAAGGCTGTCATAATTGTTTACTCCAATGATTCATTACCTAAATATACATGTATTATGATTTGGAGATTCATGAATGCATATCTATGCATTTAGGAGTAAGTACAAGTGCCCATGATAATAGTATAATAAATGTAGATATATATGGAGAGAAATAAATTGTACATATATAATCCAATAGATTAATGTATCTGTGTGTTATTATAACGTTATACACATCCATCCTAGCCTAGCTACAACTGATCGACCTCTTACGTTTGTATACGCTTTCGCCCATTCCCCATAAAATGCATTGCTTCCATCTTGGTCCTTCGTCTGTGTCACTTCTTGCAGCTTCTGAAATCTTTCCTGGTACGTTCTTACAGCCTTTTCGGTCATTTTGCAGACTGAAATTACAGTGGAGTTATTTTTATGCCATGTTCCATTAGTATATCGTGCCAGTTTCATATACCTACAAATCCCAGCAATGAAATACGCCATTTTGGCCTCGAAAGAGGGAATACGTTATTTACATCACAACTAATCATCTTTATTTTTTAATGTTTCATATGGCTTGGTAACTTAGCTTAGAATTAGAAGACAGCAATATTGCAGGCATTGATTTAAAGATTTATTTTCTTTTCGTAACTCATTCAAGGTTTACTAATATTTTTACACTTATTATTAAAATTGCATATCATTAGAGTTGCAAACGCATTTATGATTTCTCAGCTCTCGATGTTTGAGAGCCGGAACAATATGATTAATTTACATAATTTCAAATCGAATGATGAAAAATGTGTTCTGTTTCTCCAATATTCGATAAATCAAATTTATCATGCACTTAAAACATAGGACAACTTTAAACTTTATAAAGTAATAAAAGATTGGATGACATTTTCCAATTACCTTGTGTTTAGCTTAGGCTCTCCTTGGTGTCAGTTAGGTTTACTCAGCGAGAGGTAGACATTAAATCTGCAGGTGCTTAAATAGCTACCTCCGCTGGACTACTTTCCGCTTGTCACAAGCACTGACATGTGGATGGAAAATACCCAGATATGGAAGTGCATTCATAATCAATATTTATAAATGATGTCACCTTTCGAAATCTGGATCAAAGAAATGAATACAGGCCTTTGTTTGGGTATGGACCACCATACAGCCTTGAATGATGTAGGTTATAAATGAGTCGTTTTTGCCACTATACGTCAACGTCAAATCAGACGGCGAAATGTAATGTGTGGTTTGTCATGTTTTCTCATTATATTGCACTCAAATATTGATAGTAAAATTTGTTTTCGATATATTTTACACAATCACTCAGCCGGAAAGCCCCAACCGTCGATCATCAAACTTCATTATCCTTCGGCGTTTATTTTTCATTTCTTACGTCTACATGTACACTACTGGTCATGCATGTCACACGTTGCTACACGTGTAGGGGACACTGACTAGCTCATCCAGTGGATCATAGCGGGGTACTTTACCGAGGTTATGTATAATGGATATTATAAAATCTATTTCTTGAATCTACCAATCTTTATCTAACATGATTTTGAAATTTAAATTATTTCAAATACAATCAAGGCAATGCAGAAACTTGTAATGTTTACCAAGCATCCTATATATTAATACGCTAATTTTTGGACTTTGTTCGGCTATCTCCTCTTTAACCTGACTAGCTGGACGCCATCTAACTACAGGAGGTCGTTCATGGTACTGTGCGGTTTTGCACGAATATGTTTTTCATGATCAAAATGACCCTGGTGGTTGTTAATTAACGGTTTTATAACAAAAATAGCAGACAGCGTCAGCCATGACAGCGTCATGTGGAGTAGTGTGATGTCATAAAGACGCCAAAGGCGTCACATGGGTTCAAATAGTAGGGATTAAAATCACTTTGCCAATTGGGCTATGTGTACATTAGAACATTCAATCAAGACCACCTCTATAAAAACACCACCTCTATTATAAGATTATTTATAACAGTCCCAAATCTTCATAAAAAAGACCATTGCAAACGTCTCTAAAGAGACCACCACAATATTAAACCACTTGACGCCAGTCCTTGGGCAGTCTTAATAGGGATGTTCTCCTGATGTGTGTGAGAATATCTGTGCCATGGAGAGCATTATGTTCCCATCAGCATAGACACTAATTTTTCATCCCATAAAGCTTTTGTATACTAGATGCCAAGTGCACTGTCAGTGATCAATGACTTACTTGAGATAAACTTATATGTGTATGACTTCAAGCAGGATGAGAGGGTGGTAATATTAGTACCGGTGTGTGCTATCAAGTCATGGTTGCTGTCAGGATGGGAAGCATGCTATCAGGGCTTGGCGATCGGTGTCAGATTTGGGGCTGAGCATTTTTAGGACAAGGGTGGGTGCTATCAGGACGATGGGTGGGAGTGGATGATGTAGACCAGTGGTGAAGACTCGAGCTACATGATATGTATTTGTTGTTAATTAGTGGCCTGGGGATGGGGGATGTTGGCTGGTACTATCAGGAAGTGTGTGGTAGGTGTCAAAATGCGGACATTGCGCAGTGGCCTTCATTTTTGGATGATTAGTGTCTTGACTTTCTTTTCATCATCGACTGTTGTTATATGGTTCTGAAAATCTCCGCCAATGAATCATACTTGATGCTTATGTCTGCTGTGTAGTTAGTGTGTTACCATTATTTATGTGTTTGTAGTCTGTACTCTCTAAATAAGAATACTTATGGCCAATGTGAGGGAAAAATCTTTGATTTTCACTGGCTATTACAGAGGATGGCCACCATGCCATGTTTACATCGTAAAAAACTGCCTTTCAATGAATGACGCTTTGGCTTGATCTTGGATGTTGTATGTACATGTATGGAGATGCTGTCAGGATGGGTGGTGGTGCTGTCAGGACGTGGGCAAGTGTCGTCAGGACAAGGGTCCTTGAAAAAAAATGCTGTAAAAACATTTTTATACACTCGCCAAATATGTCTTTTTTCTATGCCAATGGAGGGCATTGTGTTCTCATTCACATGGACACTAACATTTCCCCCTTAGATGTCCATTTAACATGCCAAATCAATGGATTTCACCAATGAATAAGTTGGTATCTACTGATACGATTATGTAACTGGAGTGATTCAATGTGATTCTCAGCATGCCTCTTTGACCACACAGGTATAAGCTAGTACTCAGTAATATAGAACACTATGGTATTTTAAGCCTTCTATATTAAGCTAATTATGACTGACATAGAATGATAAGAATATCCCGGCCTAGAAGCCAACTGTGTAGGCCAAAATGGCAAACTTGCTTGTCACTAAACCAGACAAGGGGGGCGGCGGTGTCCTGACGGTGGCGAGAAATTAATGCTATGCGTGATGTTTTTTCACCTGACATAGCTATTACCACTGTTTTTCATATTGTAAAAATAGTGATACATATTTTGTTGGTTGAATTGATATTATGGAAACAACTTAGAAGAAGAAGAAACAGAAGAAGAAAAATATTTATTTAGAGGGATTTTATAACGTTTCTAATGGTAACGTATTCTCTCCATGGTGTTTGAGCCTAAAGTTTAAAGTTAAAAGAAAAAAATACAAACCCGTTTACTCGCGTTTTAAAAATAAAGCTGAAGACCTAAAACTGTATGTTTTCATTGTAAATGTTTTCAAATAATGAATAAATCTAATATAATCTAATCTAACTGTCCATAAAGAGGATGCGTTAGCCAAGGACACTCGTATATGGTAGTAGGTTTTATGGTCTATGCAATGGAGAAAACAGTGGTGGAAGAGATGCACTCCTAATCTCAGTACAAATGTGGATGAGTTTATCATTGAAACATGGGAATAAAATAATCATTATTTTATTCGAAGGAATAAGTAAGTATAGACAAATTATATATACACAGAATAAATGCACTAAGACCAATATTTTTTAAATCTTCAATTTAATTGTTACAGCAGAATCAAATATCAGACAATAATAATCAGAATAAATTTCACATGTATCCAACAACAATCGTAAACGAGATCAACTATGGTATGACATTAATTGAACACAATAAATTCAAAATCTTCTGTCTGCACACCTGTTATCATACAAGCAATGTTAATCTGAATATCAACAATTGATAAAATGTAAATAATTCTAACAATATCAAATATAATCTTATATATAGTAAATTGCTAGAAATTTAATAAAGCATGTAGAGAATGAGTATTCCATCATTGTAGTCAAACAGATTGTAAAGTCCTTTTTGAAGATCTGAGTTCACAACACTTTGCACACTATCATCAGTGCCTTCACGTCCATGTACCACAGTTCATCTAATACTACAAACTCTAGCTTTTGCACTTTTCCCTCCTTCTCCATACGATCTATGGCGCCTTCAATCCACGTACAATCCTCAGTGAGATATGTTTCCCGACCACTGCAGACAAACAGGCCTCCGGGTTTTGTTATTCGCATCATGTCCCGGAAACCATCTTCCTAAAAGTTGATAAATTGGAATTCCTTTAATATGGAATGGCACATATTGGTATAGCAGATCCAGGATTTATATGCTCTAGAACATTATCAAAATGATAAAACTGCTTTCCAGGTGGGGGCTGGGGTAGAACCCTCCAACGTCTTGGATCTGCCACTATATTATATTCACAATATACTATAGCACTAACTTTTGTTTCTATCAAACATACAGACGACTACGTAAACAACAAAACAAATAACAATATGCTTATAATCAAAATTAAATATTCAAATCAATTAAAACATACATCTTACATCATTACCTACATCCCCCCCCCCAAAAGCCTACTACAAAATTGTATTATATTCTATATGTTTACAAATGACATGTTTGTTTTTAATAGTGATGCATGTATTTGATTTACAAACTAGAGATAACTTTTACCATGATCTGTGGCAGTGCACCCGCAATGACGGTGGCATCGTAGGTCTGGTCCTCTATGGGCATCTTGTGGCCATTTCCTGTTGCTGTGCACAGGTAGCTCTGGTAGATGTTATTTTTCTTTGCCTCATCCAAGATTTCTTGGCACGGGTCGGATGCGTGTATGTTGTTATATCCTGTATTTCTTAACTGAAAATGAATAATCTACAGTTTCTAATACAGAGTTTGACCATGTGTTTTAGTGATTGATATTTGTCTAATCATTAATTCGATCTTTTATAACCACCCAATTAAGATATTGCATGGACAATACGAAATGGGATTTGAAAGTCATATTTCTATGTGCTTGTACTAATAACCCACAAAACTTCTATTTTGAAAACGAGAGTTATTTTCAATGACTACTTTAAACACTTAAGTCAGTTGCGCAACCATCATAGCCACTGGGGGAAAAACAGTTTTTTTTATTGTTTACAAATTCTTTTTTTTAAATGGCATGGAAATGTATCTAACGGCTGGATAATTAGAATTCTGGCTGTTCTCACCGCAATTCCCACGAGTCCACTTCCGGCAGCTACATCCAGAATTTTCATGTCCTTGTCCAAGCCAAACTTCTTCGCATACTTGTCCAGGTATTGCGCACTCAACGTATGACCAGTGTATTTCACGGCCATGATTTCCTGTTGAGAAAATTTGAACTATGGAACAACGTGCCATCTATTTCCGTCCATTGTTGTTTGTCTGATTGATTTCACATTTGCCATAGGCAGATCCAGGGGGCGCAGGGAGCACGTGCCCCTCTTTTCACACCAAAATACTTCATTTCCATTCGTCCACCCTTTTCCTTAAGTGCGCCCTCCCTTTTCCAAAAACCTGGATCTGCCATTGCATTTGCTATGTACTTAAATTGGCTTATTTTTAGAATAATTACACATGTTGTGAGTCATGATGTATATTAAACCTTTGACTGTCATACTTACTTGTGTGTAGGCTTTCGCCCACTCGGCGTAGAATGCATTACTGGCTTCATTTTCCCTGTAAACCTCTTGCAGCTTCTGAAACCTTTCTTGGTAGGTTCTTACAGCTTTCTCGGTCATGGTTACAGGCTAGATATGAAGAACCAAATACATTTAGCTCATTTCTATTCTGTTAAACCGTTGATAGGATTTCTTTTGTCCAATTTATATATTTTTGTTCAGGGATTGATGCTCTCTAATAAAGCTTTCACAAGTCTCAATACTAAATAAACAAATATATCATCTGAATAGCTATTGATGAAATATAAAAATAAACAATATAGAGTGCATTTACATCATGAAGTCTTATGCATATACATGTAATTTATTACTTCATGAAAATGCGATCTTACTGATAATGACACCACCACAACGAATGTACCATTTAAAGAGCATAAGGAATATTTTTATTTTAATGCTCTTTAATGCTCTTTCCAATGATCACGCAGTTTTCAGACATATAACAGAAACCACTTCAGAAATCGTCGGCCACAAATAGAATACCAGATTCCAAATATATCCAACCAAAGATGTATACATGTATTGAGACCGAACTGAAAAATAAAATAAAACTGTTGCGGAAAATTGAAATCACAGATAACCTTGGTTTAATGTGTGTCTTCCTTGCTGTCAGTCAGATCTACTAGAACCAGGGCCGAGCTGAACTCTGTGGATGCTTAAATAAGCTACCTCAAGTGGACAACAAAGGCAGACGATGTGAATGGAAAATTACTGGCTCCAATTGACTGTATACAACACCCCAATTCATAAAAATGCAAGCATAATGTCTGTACAAACACATATATTTATGAATACGGTGTAACTGCTAGGATGAGCTACTTATGATTAATTAAGCCTTCTAGTTTAACCATATATTCAGTAGAATCTAATTACAGGCTTTTAAAATATTGTCCTGATGAACACTTATCCGTTATGTATATGTTGTACAATTAACAGGGCCTCTTTAATCTGCTAAAAACACAAGTATCAACATCCAAGCAGTAGGTATTTGGTTCTTTACTCCAAAGATAAAATGGCAAAGTTTATGGCGAGAACACCTTTTCAACGGCTGCACCAATGCTCTGGAACAAGGTTCCATTTTCATACGAATCAGTGGCTTTCTAGCACTACACAATACCACATGCAATAGGGTGTTACAGCATGTTTTTAAAGTAGTGAATACTCTTCTTTTTTCTGGAGTCCATGATAGGGTTATTTGGTGTTCTGTCCCCCCACAAAACAATAATATTCAGATGTTTTAGAATTGAACTACATGTACCACTAAGTGCAGAAAGTAATAATGTATTTACGTATATAGAAGAAAGGGAGGAAATGTTTCATTGAACTCAATTGTGTGAACGTTGAAAAAATAGTGCAATGTACTACTTTGGTCACTTTAATAAATGTACGTTTGTATTATCACCCCAAAATGGGGTTTAAACACAAAAATAAGCAATGTTCCTTCCATACACATGTTGTAGAAAGCTACGGGCCCAAAAGTACAACTTCACATTTTCCGTAAATATTCTTCATGATAACCACCACATGATCAAACACCTGACCAGTATGTGTGTTGGCCTGTTTTCACGTTCTTCCCATTTATATTGAAAAAAATATCTAATGATAATGTGAACATGATGATCTGTCAATGCGTGAATTGCACATCTGTGAAGAATGAAACATGGATGAAACCACACGTGCTGAATTGTCTTTGGGTATCTAGATTATGTTTTTTAATTACTGTAGTGTGTGTTGCTTACAATGTATTGCTATGGCATAGTGCGTCAAATTAATAGTGCACAGTTGATTGGTACGGGTACCAAATATAAAATGTATGTGGCCAAATAGCTGGTAATAAATACTAGTACTATTAACACTTCATGTATATTGCGATGATTAAAGCAACTACGGTAGATGACAGTTAACAATTAGACAGTCAAGCAATGTCCGTACTTTATAGAACGCGGTCTTTGCATGCCAATGGAAAATCACTGACAATGACAAGCGGCTCCTAATGAAAACAACAAATGAGTTTACAACAACTGCCACAACTAAATATATATATTACTTATTGAAATAAAAATAGGGTAAAAAATAAATAATTGCAATTAAGTCAAGCCACCAAGGAAATACGAACTTGCAATTAATCAAGTCATGTAGGTAGCATAAAGAACATATTGCAGATTCACCACTGGCCAATAAAACTTTGCATCGTAAGGACTCGAGCACGTGACTATTAAACCTGATTCAGTAAGGTGGTCTCCGCCTTCGTATTAGCTACACGACTTCATGTATGTTGTGTTCATTATTCGAATATCAAGTTATGTTAAGCTATATATACCGTTTGATATATGATTTATATGTGCATGGTATATATGATTTATATGTGCATGGTAAAAGAGATCCCCGTAAACTGACAATGGCTGGTCTCACAAACACCAAGGGTTTCGGGAGTTCTAGTTCCGCCAGGGCAACTTGTGACCCCCCCATTTCACATGGCCAATGCAAGCTCCAGATGCTGAAGAAGACGTCAGAAGCTTAGTGTCATTTCGAGATGAACGTGGGTGTTCTGGCCTCAACTTTGGAGTGACCTGGATGGTTCCGTTGAAAATGGCGCACTTCTGGCTGGTAGGGGGGTATGTATAGTTCACAAATGAAACCTTCAGTGCCGCCACTGCCGTTACAATCTGTAGCAATGGAAGCATGAAACAGAAGCATTCGTTCCAACAGTTGGGTTGTTCACGATGCTCAATGATTAATGCTGTCCTGGTTCTGCCCCCAAAGTAGTTATTAATTCTCTGAAGAAGTGGTTTTGATTTTTCCGGCTTGTGGGCTCCCGTTTTGGATTAATGAGTTGTTGATTTGGACCATCTTTTTGCTTTTCTGGGTAGTCTGGAGGGCTAACTCGATCGCCCTAAAGTCTTTTAGCTTAAATGTGTCATTGCTGACATGTTCATAATGATGTTCCCATATCAATGGCGTGATATTTCCAAAAGGTCCATAAGCCTGCTTGTTCATCAGTCCATTAGAAAGGTTACATACCGTTAATCCAGACAATCCCGTACGTTTAAGCCTTAAAATATGCACACGAGGCAGTGTAAAAAGGGTGAAAATCATGTTTTCTCATTTCTGGCGTCTTTTGGAGCATCTGGAGCTAGCATAGTCTATGTGAAATCAGGGGTAAAGCAAAATGGAAGAATTTTTTCAGCTTTAACGCTCAATTTCACATACACTATGGTAATTCCAGATGCTCAAGAAGACGCCAGAAGCTTATTGTCATTTCGAGGTGGACGTGGCTGTTCTGGCCTCAGATTTGGAGTAATGTGGTTGGTTCGGTTAGGAATGGCGCATTTGTTACTGGTTCTGGGTCTTTCTACTTAACGGTGGCCTTGGCAGCTGCTTTGGGAGGATGATGGTCCACAGATGAAACCGTAAATGCCGCCACTAACAATCTGAAACAATGGAAGCATGAAACATAGGCACCTGTTTCAATATTTCAGTTGTCTCTGATTAATTAAACACAAAGATTTAAATTTAATTTAACGTATATTTTTATATAATTCTTTCATCAATGTTCTGCAGAAATGATTATGATTATTCTCGGCCTGTGGTCTACCGTTATTGATGATTGAGGTGTTGATTTGGATCATTGTTCCGCTTTTCTGGGTCGAGGACTAACTTAAAAACCCCAAGGTCTTTCTGCTTAAAGGTGGCTTTGCTGACGATGTTCATAAAGATGTTCCCGTGCTATGGTGTGCTATCTCCGAATGGTCCCATGAGCATTCCTTTTCACCCAGTCCATATGGAAGCTCACAGACAATTATTCTTGACGATCCCATAAGTTCTGGCCACAAAATATGCGCATGAGGCAGAATAAAAAGGCCGACAATATTTTTTGTCATTTTCTGGCACACTTAAGTATATGATTCATAGTTATATGCCTATCTATATAATTATATCAACTGCTATTCTTAATACTTGGACTTTAAAAATAAATCGTTGTCATGGGCAAAATGAATGTTGTATAAATGGAATCAATACGGATGGAATATTAGTGTTCTTAAAAGTTTCCACTTTGTAGGACTGCGTCACATTGTTTCCCATACGACACAGTGTGGAAAATTACCGCCTCAAATAGACACAATTTTGCACGACGTTTTGAACTCCTTATCGTTCTTCCTTACGCTCGAAATTATGCAAATGTATTCGCTGGATCAGTCCATTCGTAACGTTAATCGAGTGCCGTTTTGTTGCTCTTAACCTGACCCATATGCCATCAATTCCATTGGCTTGCTGGATCTGCGTTCGTCAAGCACTCCACATGATCGTGTGTATATGTTAACGCTAAGGGATCAAGATGGTCATCTTTGATTTTGGAAGTGTAATTTGGTTGTGTAATAAAGCATTGACATATGAAAATACTCGGAGTTCCCGTAGACCTACTGTTCGCTTTACACTCTTCCTGAGAGAATTTCTCGTGTTGGGTTGGTTGGGACCATAGAAAGTGTTAAGGCCAAGAGGTCACGTTATAATGGCCTTAGAAATGATTAAAAATACACAAACAAAAACAACCACAAATATAAGGCCTTATTAATCTCATTTCGCCTCTTACAGACCTAGGCAGAGATCACCAGGCCCACCCCATAACTGGAGGTGTTTCCAAAACATACAATGCTTGGTTTCAAAACTTGAAACATAAGGTCTCATTGTTTGAGAAATTGCTATTCTTAAGATTGTTTTTATCTAAAAGGTAGTATATATGAATCTTTAAAGAGAAAAGGTTTGCCAGAATTGTCCGTCTCAATAAAACCTTTTACTACAAAGGATTCAGCATGACTAATACTAAGTTTCATTGGTGAAAAATGTGGCAGGATTGTCCATTTGAAATAAACTTTCTGTACATTATTGTCATTTGAAATAAATATGTCTTTGAAATAAACAATATGTTTGATAGCCGGATGTAGATGGTTACGTTCGTGGGAATAAGATTCAAGAAAAAATATTTCCACGTGCACATGGTGGATTCGAACAGCACGGGTTCAGTTGCTGCAGGAATCCACGTGGTGAGGTACATGTACTCTCCTATCACGCGGTGCCTTTCATTTGGCAGAATATTAATCTTAATATAGAAGACATTCAGTATAGATATATTAATCTGATATGTACATGCCTAAAACCTGGAAGCAGAACTGTAAAAAAATGACAGAGATAGCATATCTGCTATCAATTCAATATTTACACGAACACTTAAGTAGTGCACGCTTTTTATGTGACTGCCTAATACAGGGTCGGATGATTTGGTATACATGTATGGGATGGGGGTTTCCAATAGTGTCATGGATAGCTATGTATGAGATATCTATCGTTCGGCAAGCCTCTTTCTTTTTCTCTCCAGCAAATGGACATGCTAGTGCTATGTGATAAATGTTGTTTTGATTATTTGTAGTAGGCATTGAATTTGGGTGTCTTTTTTAAATGGGTCAAATCATTCCCAATGTCGCTATCACGTGATGCATACACTGGATCACTTTCTGTCAATCCTCCTACATTCATTAATAGCCATGCACGTCTATTCAAGTTGTTATGTTTTCCACACATGAGGAGAGGCAGAGTACGCATGTACTGTTCAAATATCGATACAGTTATAAAGACGTAAATTCATCACATATATTATTGTCACGATGATCAGTCTTTCATTCCTGAAAATAAACCAATGATTAAGATACGATAGTACTGGGGAAGGGGTTGAGTGTGGAACATTTACAGTGAATGCTGTGGATTTCGCAGCGTTTTTGTGGCCATGGTACATGCCTCTCACGATGGTGGCAATCATGTGACAACAACGATGAGTAGACGTCGGTGAGTGGGTGAGTGGGTGGAGGGAGTCGTAGCCGAAGTCGTGGTTCACCCGGGGTCAGCGCTCTCGGATTTCAATGGCTTTTCGGATCTTGGTACGGAGCTGCTGTTCCTTTTTTTTTTATCACGACTTAAAAGTCACCAGGGCTTATGGGCTTATCTTAGCGCCTGTATCATTGATGTGGTCCGCCACTGCCGTTAAAACCCGTTCATGGTATACAGCTGGAACTTTTACTCTGGTATCAAGCATCCTGCATGGCTCGCCAATGTGTGTGTATTGACACTGAGGACAACTGACCTCATAGATGATACCACATTTAGCACTAGCATGGGACTTGTCCTTGGGAGAGGGCGGTATCGACTTTTTCTATTTATGGTATTAAACGGTTTGTGATAAGTGTTTTTTTCTGTGACACTGAAAGATGTGGGTCAGTTTTTCCAACTAACGTCTAAGGTATGGAATGCACACAGGAATCTTTACAGTATCTTCTTTGGCTACGTCTTCTGTGGGCATCGTTTCCTTGGGCTTGGCTAGTTATTTAACGAAATCTAATTCATTATCTTTGGTATAAATACCTGGTATATTGACGCCTAGGTACGACGTGGATTATCAGAGTTTTTTTTCCTGATACTATAAAGGGAATAATGGAAACCAATGGAAAGTTTTGATCGCGATACGAGGATGTGGTGTGTGTCCTTGATTATGGGTCAAGTAGAGGCAAACGTTTTTGTGTTAGCAGTACTTCCGCACGCGTGTGGGTGCATACCATTCTGGCGTGTACATGTACAACATCGTGGTGCACATGCACACGCTAAACATAGATATACAACCCGAAATGTGTGGAGAGTTATGATCACTATAGTCTGCCTCTTAATTATCTGTTGTCGTATGCTTCCCATGGAGTTAACAATGAATGTGGGTGTTCCGATATGGATCAAGTACAGCAACAATCTACGCCATGCTCCCATATACATTATATGCACCAACAGTTCAATTCCATATAGCAACAGTTTTCACTTTCATTTTGAGGTTTGACTGAAGTGCCATCAGTGGTCATCATAATCTAAGCAGCTTGGCTAGCTCAAGGCTGATTTTGCTGATAAGTGAAACAAATAATGTACATATAAAGGACGCCATCTGTTCGTTTAAGACCGTAATTACATGTACTTGCGCGTACACGTGCGGTTGAAAGTCCAACACATGTATAGGGATTAAAAAAAAAACACGCACGCACAAAACTACACACCACGTGCTACGGTTGAGCTAAAGTCGTTAGCAATTCGCCAGAATGCGGCTACTATTGGCGTATACATCCATGCCTCTGTGAATGCGTCACTATTAGAAATCAAGGCTTTGAGTTTCGTGTTGTACAGGTGTCCAGTTGCGAGAGTTGTAAGTCACACTAACATAATCTGTTCCAAAATAACAATTTTAAGGTAATCTGTACTGACAATTTTTAGAATAGCAATGTGAATCCAGGCTTATAGAGCATCAGCCAATGTAAACTTATCCAATCTTTCGCACCGTGCTCGTTTTGCTCATGGAAGAAGCAAATTATATACTCCATTTCTGAAATTGCATACCGTTACATACATAGTAACCACCAGAACCATGATTATAAATACAATAACAGAATTAGTTTTGAAAAATAGCACTTAATTTCAGATGCACCTTCTGTTGTTCTACGGGACGTTGGTTCTGCTGACGTTAGCAGTAACAGGTCAGCCGTCCAATGACGTCACGACGGAAGAACCATGCGAGAACTTGTGTATTAACGGACCTGATAGGTGAGTGCAGGTTTTGTTTTTAGTTGAATGCACCCTTCTTTCAAAAATACATAAAAGTAATTAATCCTCGTTTTAGTTTGACGGTATAACATCCATAAACTAGATTAAAATTGCTCAAAGAGAACAGCATCGCCGCTACAATGTGGACTATTGTGAAATCAGGTCCGTTTGAAGGGTACATTTTAAATTGACAAAGTTTCAATAATGGGCTAGGATGTGGGCAATACTCTTGTAAACAGTATAGCAAATTTGAATGTAATGGTTCAAGCATTTTTGGAAAGCACACCTTATATGGAAAAGATACATCAAGTATCTTTGCTTGTGTCTGGACAAGACAGAGTGTTAATTTTTATATATCATTTATACATAAATACGAGATACATCAGAGGACGCAGAAGTGATAAGCATTCTAGCACTTTGCCGGTGAGTGTGTCTTCCACAGAGCCATTTAGGTACATGCTCATTTAATTCTTGACATTCTGCTGCACCCAGTTCTAAAAGTAAAGAGTACCACTTATCGCTATATTTCAGAGGAAACTGCACAGTTGTATGTGACTGCGGAGTCAACGGTACAGACTATTACACAGGCCCGACCTGCTCTCAGGTAGGTTGGTTAAAGGTGTTAATTTGAGATCATACGCATAGCAAATGGATTATCACAAACTCAAAAGCCAAAAGGTATCAACTTGGATGGTTAAAGGGTAGTTAGGAAAAAGAATTGTTTGTTACTAAAAGTTGATATTGATATTAGATATTCATTATCTAAATGGAATGAATATATCTTTTTTGCTGTTGTTTGTTGGCAATGGGAATTACTATATTTACAAACTAACTAATGTTTGTATAATTTATTTCATTAAAATGACCTGTCGTCGGTCTATGGGAATTTCTTTTACACTGCACATATATTCAGTGTTGCAAAAACTACTTTTCAATAAGCCCGAATAGATAAGGATGGCAATGACCCAATGAATTGGTTCTCTTGCCAAGAGGCTGAGATAACTGAGATACGACTCCATTGCTGTTAACCAGGACGGCGGATACGTGATTGTATGTTCTTTATCAGTATGCACATAGCATTGCCTGTTATACCGTCACAACACTAGATAATGTGTCGTATCCTAGTGTCTACACTTAAGAATTGTGTACATTAGTGACTGTTTTAAAATAATGTTTTTATCAGAAAATAAACCTAAAACTATTTTTAAAGGCCAGTTTGTCTACCCCTACTGAAATCTATTTTTGGGTTTCGTGTCGTTTATTCTACCCAAACAAATTATGTATGATGTCAATATTTTTTAAATGTCATCCAACATAGATACCTTTGGCCTGGTGAGTACTATGATAATTTTAACACTTATATTGTGTGTGAATCACTTATTTTTTTTACAAGCAAAAAGGTTGAAACCTAATTTTGCACAATTTGATTTACTTGACGTTTACTAGATGGCAGCACCGCGTACTGAAGCAATCAAAACACAACGGAAACAGCTTTTCACAATGTAAACAGCTTCTCACAATGTCATATTGCTGTTTGCGTTATATATCATCTGGATAGTCTATGTAATGATACAGCCGTGTGAATTTAGTGAAAAGACATATTAGACATTTAAAATCCCATTCAACAATGGGATATTAGCCAAAAGGTGTCACCGTGAGACCACAACATAACAAAGGGATTATCATAATAACCCCAAGACACACAGACCCTAATAACAACATTCATAAATGGGATTTGAGCCGAAAGGTGTTAACAGACACATAATAAAAGGATTATCATAATTACAGCCACAAACTCAGACCTTTAACTTGAGATCACACACATGACAAACGTATTATCAAAATTATAGCTAAGTTGCTCAATTGAGATCACATGCACAACAGACGGATTATCATAAATAGCGGAAGAAACCCAGACGTTAAATAGCATCCCATTCAACAATGGGATTTGAACCTAAATGTGTTGATTGATTCAGCACCTCGTGTCCATTTTCCTTATTATTTTATGTCTTCGACGGCGTCGAAGAAATATACATGTACTATTGTATCTGACATCATTGGGTTGAGCCCTTTTCAAAATTAAATGAGTGCTAAGAGTACATGGACGTTTCTTTCTATATGGATGGCTGTAACATATATATTTTCTAAGGTTTAATGATTGATGACTCTTTTTTCAGAACCAGTGAGGCATGTTGTAGTTCTTATACATGTTATGAACATTAACAATTTAATAATCGAATACCACCATGGTCGGTCAACGGGAATCTCTTTTACTCTGTGCACAATCCAGTGTTACAATCTATTATTTTTCATCGCTTGTCATTTGAGTAATAAGCCCCCAAATATTCGAGGATATAATACCACATAGTACTTGAAGTTTAATGTATTCTAACTACAATAAAATGCTATGAATACTTACAGCTGCTGCTAGACGTAACTTCCTACACGAGCTCGGCCCGCACTGTCAACTTCACGTGGCCGTCCCCGCCCGAGCTCGCCCGCCCCGAGGACTACCGCTTCGTGTACCGCGAACTGCCCGAGCGGGCTGGAGGCGACGTGTGGGGCGAGGCCTGGGACGACCTCATGCCGGGCGTGGTCTATGTACAGGTCAGAGCACACACTGCAGGCCACACACGCTACTGGCATGTGCAAGAATATATTAGCGTTGTCAATTTTATTCTGCTTCTGTTTGGAAGTATGCAGTCTGTCACATTACAATGATTATAAGTATGGATGGCGCAATCACCAACACAGCTCAACACAGAGACACACAGGTGTTATAATGCAAACTTATAGGGCATCACAGTGACTGGCCACCATCGCTTTTAGGCAGCTGATATTCTCACAACCCAAACAATGTTGTGAAGCACATGTACATTGCAGTTCACCATCAGATATTTTATATGTCTCATCACTTGACCACCGCCAGAATAAACGTTAGAGAATTCTACAATACGTCTAGAATTCTGTCTGTGCTTACCAAAACACATATTCTGAGCATAAATCTATGAGCTTTTGAAGTCCAGGTGGAGAAGAAACAAGAATACAAAAGTCATCTGCGTACAACCAATTATTTATAGAATCCTATTTGAGGTTTGTGTGTTGCAGGCTTTCCGCCTCATCACGGAGCGTGTGGCTCGCATCATTGCGCTGGACTCGGGCGGCGTCAACTACACCATCTGTGTGCTCACCCAACAGGAGGTCAGTCAGTGAGGCCCATGTTTGATTCTCCACGTGAATGGTAGACCCCCCTATATAATTGGGCCGGTAGTGTCAATCTGAGAGATTGAATGTCTAGATATAATAAGAATTTCAGAGAATGGTTATTTTTGTGACAATAAGGATTGAATAATTATTAGAATAAAATGAGACATCCAGTTTAGTGTACACTCATTGAATTTGACCAACAGTCACTTGGTCTTCATTGTTGCTCAATTGAATTGGAAAATTAATGATCGTTCTTACAATGAAGGTTTTATGCAACACTGATGGTGACGTAAAGGCTGAATCCACATCACGGTTCTGGTGGTTATAAAGTTTGTAAATTTCCAATAATGCTAGCATATTATATGTAAACATATTAAATATATGTCGGCTACACGCACGGGTTTAGATTTTGCCAGAAAAAAAGTCAAAACCAGATAAACAAAAGACAATGTTACAAAAAACACACACGACTCATTTCCATATACATATTAAAAAAACAAACAACAAAAACAAAAAACAAACTCGCATATCAGGCGCTAGTTGACAGTAAAAAGGATGACCAGAAATAATGATTTCTTAGCAAATCATTCAACAAAGAGAGTAAGAGGGTTATCAAGCACATCTTCATTTAAATATAACCATTTCTGATGGGTAGGCGTACTGGGCATAATCATTTTACCGGAAGTAAGAAAATACCTACAAGGTTTTTGTTACTGGCAAAGTCGATGCACTGGTGTCCACTACTAATTCATTGGATCTCTCCAGGCCGAGTGGGTGCAGTCTACCAACAATATGAGTCGGCTGGATCACGTGCAGTACCCGGACTGCGTGAGCGCACTCACTCAGGACAGTCTGCTGTGGGGCTACCAACTGGCCGCCATCATCACCGGGAGCGTCATTCTCGCCTCCGTGGTCGGCCTCATCGCATTGAGGTGAGAGACTGGGCGGTGATTGGGTCCACCACCAGTCACCAACGTGGATGGCAGTATGGACAATAACCAGAAATATTGACCCAATCAATGTAGATAACAGTGGTTTTTATTCTACCATTATCCCATGCCATGAACCGTATCTATTTTGGTTACATATTTACTGCTCAAAGGCACAATTAAAATCATACACCTTTAGTAGTTGAAATAGGACATCCCATGAAAATACCCTTTTGCTCATAATGCAACCTCATGAAATAATGTACCCAGCTGTGTATTTTATAATTGTTTACTATACCAGGTATTCTAAATCATTGCAAACACAAATTGGATTTATATTTCTAATAGACTATGCCGTTTTCTATTTTATTTGCCATTGCAGAGAGCTTTATATGTTTGTCATTTGCTTACAGGTTGATATGCGACAGGATAGAAGGAAAGAAAGAACTAGAAAAAGATTTGGAGAGACAGCTAGCTATGTCAATCAATACAGAAATGACACAATTCAAGTCTGGAACAGTCAAAAGCGACGCTCTAGATAGTGCCATTTTGCAGCAGAACGGAATGTTAAAACCCCAAACTTCTTCAAAAGCCCATGGATCAGAAAACATAGCATGTGATGGTGAAATTGACAATGAAATGGCGCCCATGACGTTATCTCACAATCTGGAAGATGCAGTGATCGTTCCCCGCGCAGGCTCTCTAGGTAACCATGACGACACATCGACCAGACGAGACTCGAAACTGTCGTTCTTGTCGGATTCAGCAGGAGAGGCGCCATTTCGGGACAAGGAGCTCACAGTTGCCGGCAGAGGTGCTGGTATGGACTCAGAGTCTCGCAGAGTTAGCGACGAGGTTCCCCCAGATTATATTAGTGATGATAGTGGCCCAAGACCAGATTACATGGATGATGCTGAGGATGAAGTACCACCAGTAGATTATGCTAGCGTAAAAGATGAACGCTTTCCAATGGACCCTCTACCAGATTATTGAAAATAGAAACCTAAACTAAAAACAAAAACCAACAAGAACACAACAAACTCGCACTGTAACTGTGATATGACTACACTGTCTGCTCTGCAAAACTCTGACAAACTAGATCATGTTTTGTACGTATCAAATAAGTATCACCGTGACCCTTTCCACAGGTTACTTGTTTTAGTGTTGTTCGAGTGTTTCTCCTTTTGTTAAAACAGACAGAGTAAAAATAAAAATTTGCAAGATCTTGCAATTGATTTGCAATGGAGTGGTGACTTCATTACTATCCAGAGTGGAAACAAAACGTGGATTTCACGCTATGTGAAAAAAAATATTAGTGTTTTTATGAGGTTTACCAACATCCAATTGTTATCCAAGAAAGCGACAATGCTTCCAAAGCAAGGCACTCCCTATGTACTACGTACACAAGTGATCGTTATGCAATCCATTTGAGCAGCCATTAAAACATTTATGTGGGAAACTTGTTCTTTGATAGTTGACTGGCTCTGTTCCTTGGGTGTTGCTTCAACACAAACTCATTTGTAATACAATACATCAATTAGCTTCCCTGAGAGCCACACCTTTAATCACGTTAGCCTTTTACTTTAATCTCCTTTCATACTATATCCTGATGTACAGGGCTCCCATGGGTGTGCAGATATTGCCGCTACACCCTATCAATATTTCACGTTGAGTACGCTTTTAAAAACAGTGCATGTTCTTTTTGCCAGGTTATTACGTTGTGTAGCTCATTGCCAATTCTCTTGTCGCTATTTCGTTGTAATGAAATTGGTAATGGCTATTTCAAATGCAGGTATACACAGTTATTAAAGTATAATAAAACTACAGCGACTATCCTCAATTTGCGCATCCGACTACAACATAATGGTAAACATAACAATTACATTTACAATTGATATATGCATTAGGCCAATACACATGTACAAGCACTCCACTCAAACCCCAATATCAATATCTACATCTGTCTCCTCGGTGAGTCTCAAGTTGGGATGGTGAGATGTACTGCTACCCCTAGCTGGTGGTGGGGGACACCCCTAATTATATGAGAGGACAATGTACGTGTATATTCGACCAATTATTAAGACTCCCCCTTTTCACCGGTTGGGTTTAAAGATCGCATTTTTCTTGTACAGATCGAAGACCGTCTCCTTCTCCTGTACTGGTTGAAGGTTTAAAACTACGTTTATCCATCTGGAAAAAAAGAAGGCCCGGGCCCCTCTAATGTAATCGTAGTTTTATTAACATTTCTTATTTCATTATACCTAGTTTTTACCGTAACACTTAGAGTATGCCCATCTTTTAAGGGATCTCATTTTTGCTGGCACAGAAATACCCTCAGATCGCTCATTTCGGGAAAAAACAACCCACCCCAACCACCTTTGTTACCCCCGGCGGAGTAATCCTGTCATTTTTATTTTCCAGTCCCTCTTCACCCCCTCGGCTGCCATATCTCCAAATCTGCTTACTGAAGGCCTAATGACTGTGACATTTGCATGGCAGTAAAATACCCATGCTTCCACGGCTCCCACTCAATCATATTCTGTAATTCACTGTCATCTCCTCTCCAAAACTCGTATGGAAAATCTCCATTTTCTTCAAGATATGTATCTTTGTGATATATTACCTCTCATTATCAACATGCGACATTTGCGTCCAAAACAAGCTATTATCTCAATCAACTCCTAACAATCAACTTACTTTCTAACCCATCAAACATGGCGTATACGATATTAGTAAAAACTGCTTGCATCATAGGCAGATCCGGGAGGGGACGGGAGGGGCGGACCCCTATCAGCCAAAATGTCATTTTCACAAGGTTTTTGGCATCAAAGCTCATTTATAAAATTTTTGAAATCCTTTGTGTGCACTCAGAGTGCACCCCCCCCCTTTCCGAAAACTTGGATCTGACAGAGCAAGTTCCCCTTCACGGTGATTTATGTTGGACTACCATGGCTTTTTTACGGAAAGAGTGAGTTTAGACCGCTGCTGTGAGCTATGTTAATACGCGAATATAGAATATTTAAATATATAGGTTCGGCCTACTGAAAATAGCTATAAATATCCACTGTCGTTATAGTTACGAGAACACCACAGAGTATGGACATCAGAGCAGACTCCATCTTTTGCAATTATTCAATCTATTGCGGGGAGAGGGTGGGGGTCGGGGAATGACAGGGATGTCTGGTTTAGAAAATGGGTGCGGATGTGTCACGGACAGGTTGAAAATGGTACCCATCAATTTACCTATTTTTGAGAAAATGTGACCCACACTATACGAATATCTGAGAAAAACGTGACAAATACTCGTAAAATGTGAAAAGACACTCAGAAATTTACAAAAATGTGAAAAATGACACCCAGTTTCGGGCACGCCGTACTCACCCCGACGGTGTGAGACACCCCGCCCCCCCTCCACCCCTTCCGAGTATTCAATGTTTTTGATAACAACCGGGTACTAAAGTGCAAGACCACAAAACATGCGATGTTTACGAAAGCTAGGGTCAGACAGTAATGGAAGTTGAATCAGTTAAATCAGCCGTCGTATTGTAGTTGTTATTGTCTACCAAATCGCCCATTTGCGGAAGTGTTAATGTTTATGTGTTAATCAAGTGTTTGTATTTAAAAACCTTTTTGGTTCCACGTATTTCTTATCTTCTACCGTACTCCATCACATGTTGACCGTTGTTTTAAACAGATGGACACAGTTAAAAGATGAAACATAACTGTTCTAAATATTTTCTACAAACATGAAATATGCGATCAAACTGTCATCCATTATGATTATTGCAAGGCGATCCCGTTCCCGGCATATTGATCGCAATATCTTATCATCCTATGCAAAATTGGAAGTGTCTCCTATTCTATGGGGATAAATGATGAGACTAAACTAGTTTCGATTTTATGCGAATTGCATTCGATAAATCATGGTGATTGTCATTAAAAAAGAAGATACAGGTGTATGGTGTATTTTCAAGGGGCGGTTTACATCATTGCCGCCGTGTGACTACAAGTAGTGTAGGCACACTGTGAACATCAGAGGAGTCGGTGTGAATTAATATCCACTGGTAGTGTGTCACGATTCACAACCTAACGTAACTTATCGTGAAAGAGCACACAAACAAATGAATTTGAGAGCATTTACCACGTGAATATCATGAAGAATGTCAAGCACAAGCGGTCTACTCAGCACTCACCAGCTGTCCGCGTGGAACTCTGTCCACGTATCAAAGCCCTTAACCAACAAACAGAAGAAGTCTATTGAAAACAAACCTATACATGTACTGTTTATAGCTTCTCAGCAATATCTACAGAAATAATAAAGCTATACAACGGGCATCACTGCAGGTACTTAATTTGTGTGATCTTTCATACTTTACACAGACCTAGTCTTCAAAGTGCAACACCTATTGACACTACCAAACTGATTGGCGTATTGTCACAGTTTGGATGAACGCACATTCTCAAGACCTAGTGAAGTGTGAAATTGGCTCTTTCTGGCTGAGCACACTGGCTGAGAAAACATTCCGTATGCACCAGTCACATTATCACATCAATGCTGTATGTTTATGTATACTCTGTAGTCGACGACTTTGACCGTATCTGGCGTGACGTCAGCAATGAAGCTGTCACTTGCCGTGGAGCTGACCATTTGTTCGTAAGCTTGGCCGTATTTACATCTCAACCAGAGAATAAATGATGTGTAAATGAGACTGCCATTTGCTCGGCTATGCATTTATCATGTAAAGTTCATCTACATGTAGATAAACACGTTTTCTCATATACCAATGGCCGTCCATGTGCATGTGTACATGCATGCATCATCAATGTTTAAGCAGCGAATCATGCAAAATTAATCATGAACAATCACCAAACCCATCCGGATGATATACTGGATATCGTGACCATTTAAAAAGTAGATGCAAACCACCATCAACATCGTCGTCAATCGCACATTCTATTATTATTTCAATCATCATCATCAACAACACAATATTTCTATATATAATACACACAATTTTTTAATTTAAATACGGTGGTAATTTCTGCTGACAATCTACGTCGGTAGTAAGAGTAACGAAGGGAATAGGAAAAAAAGACCTGATTAAAAATTGAACATTTTCATGGCCAATGCATCCCATCACTGTAAACAAGCCATTGTCTCTGTAATTGTCGTCAGTGAGAAAAATGTTGCTCGGGCTCGGGCTTTGAATCTAAAGGGACACCTCTTGTTATATTATAATGAAATTCACCACTCTACAGCCCTAATGAATATATATATTTAGCTTTGAAATGGAAATGAATCGTGTTCATTCCATTTGGGAGGTTCACATATTCGTTACGGTTTATTGGTACTTGTTTTGTTGTTAAGAATGAATACTTAGCTGTGGGGCTTCTTTGGTAAAAGTTGTAGCATTGACAGTATCCTCCCTTGGACTGAAAAGCACGCCCGCCAAAAATGGATGTTTTCTCATAATTTTGTGACCACAAACGAAAAATTAACGTATTTAAAACGAACCGACTGTCTTACGCAGCTAGGCTTGTACATTTTGTATACCACTTGACCAGACACAATTAAAGCAGTGTTCAAGTATGTATATGCAATAGATGAAAAGTGATAAGGGCCCGGTCATTTAGTCTGATTGGGGGTGGGGGGGGTAGGGTCATACAAAATTGAAGTCATAGGGGGGGTCATACTTTCAAATTGAAGACCATTGGAGAGGGGCGGGTCATACGTTTGGTTTTGAGGGAAAAAAGAAAGATGAAGCGCAAGCATAATCGCACAAAACAAGTGCAATTCATTCCAAGTATCTCATACTTATTTCTACTTTGTTTATTATACGAGCATTACTAATGGGCATACTCAAACATAAATCCACATATGATAATGCTACAATAGGGCCACAGCTACAAATGAGCCATGGTAGGCAACTGCCTGCAATGTTTTTTTTATTGTTCTTCGATCAAATCGTGATTGAAACTGAGCTTTGACACATGGGGTTTGAGACTACTTTTCTGTTTGAAATAGCCTCCGACGCTATGAAAAGGATCTAAATTCCAAACCCCACTAGAAAAGATGTGCACGTCCTTGTTCAACATATTTTGAATCCAGGATTTCCACAGATTTTGCACATTAAAATTCAATGATTTTTCAAGACAGATTTTAAGTCTTCCAAGAATTTTTCTAGATACCTAGTTTCATCTAAGTAACTCTGTAAAGATCAAAGGTGACAATAGAAATGTAAGTAGCCGAGTTCTATTTTGAGTTCTTGGGGTGTATCATGGCGAGCCCGAAGGACGAGCCTGATGTGTCACAAGAACGAATCCCAATAAAATAATTCATGTTACATGACGAACCCGGTTTTGTATTTATCATTCTTTTCTAAACAATTACAACACTGTTTTAAAAGGAGGTGTTCAGACATTCATTTTGTAATACATGGGGGGGGGGGTCGGACTTTTCTTCACGGATCTTTCAAAAATCTGAATGACCCCCCAGCAAATTGTAAATGACCCGGCCCTAAGAAATACCGATTTTGAATAATGACAAAATATCCCGAAATTGAGCTATTTTTATTGATAAAATTTTGAACTCAAATATATTGACTTCCTGAAAAATAAGCATTTTTTGTTCTTCTGGAAATTATGACCCATGTTGTTAGGCCGTAAATTATGACCGGTTATGATCTAAGTTAAAGCAAATTGTGACCACAAACCCGGAAATCGGGTGTAAGCTAAGCAGTCATGAAATTCAAACACCGTAAATTGTAAATCAGCTCACTAGTCCCAGCTGTCTCAGTTTTTGGTGTAGGGTGACGGGGCAGATGCAAATAGATAGAGCTTGAGGAGTATAAGTTGTATGATGTATCACACTTCCAGATACGTGAAAAGCGACCGCGAGAGAAGGGGGCTTGAGTGTGCGTCTCTTTAGTGGCCACCCCTTGTCGGCTTGGTACAAAACTCCAGCCCTGGTTCTAACTTGACGAGATGTGGATTGTGGTCGGATGATGACAGAGCGGCTATCGTGGTGTCATTTTAAAGCTATCCAGATGCACCATACGCCTGTGGTGAAGTGTGAAAGAACTTGAAGACCATCAAATGCATCATGTAATAGGTTTTATTATTCTTTTTCATGTAATTTCAATGGTTATCATGCTCCACAAGTATCCGATAACCTGGAGAGGGTTATCACCCCTCTTCGAGGAGGGGTGATACGATACTATGGTTATCATGTTTGTTCTAAGCCGGATTAGTTTTTTAAGATTTTTTAAATCCACTTTCAAGATGTACCATTCAAATTGATAAGTCACAATATCTTAATGTTAGTGCAGATCAAGTTTTTTTGTTATATTCAATGTTTCACTTGGTACACTCTCTAAATAAAGAATTGAAACTGAAAGTTTACGACGATGATTTGTAAACATAAGGATATTTATTACTTCTTTGAAGCTAAGTTATTTTAAAACACTAGTGCTGTGGTTGTTTAGAAAAGACTGATAAATACAAAACCGGGTTAGTTGTGTAACATGACTTATTTTTTATTCGGGATTCGTTCTTGTGGCGTATCACCAGCCCGAATGGCTCGCCGTGATACGCCACAAGAACGAATCCCGATAACATAAGTCATGTTAACAACTCACCCGGTTTTGTGTATACATGTATAATTTACGGGGATTACATTTTACGGCTGTTTTTTGGGGTGTGTGTGTGGTGTATGTGTTTGTGTGTGTGTGTGTGTGTGTGTGTGTGTGTGTGTGTGTGTGTGTGTGTGTGTGTGTGTGTGTGTGTGTGTGTGTGTGTGTGTTTGTTTAAAATAATTAAATCCAGAGGTTCATTTGACTGGATACCCATATTGTGTCTTCTTTAACTCTACTGGGCTGATTTCAGCCAACACACGGTGTATTCATCTGCGTTCGTGCCATGAAGAGCCTCCTTATTGCGAAGCAGGGCACGAATGTAAATAATTACAGTGGAGCAGCTTATTTCCAAATTTTTTTTTCGTAAGTTCTTTATACAGTACCAAAGTATCATGACAAAAGCAATTGGATGGCAAATTTTGACTTCAACTTTCCACGTCATAGTTTGACAATGTCTAGGAGTACTCCATGAGACCCTCTAACATAAATAACTATATGATTTGTGTATGCACGTAGTATGTTTTGTACTGTTTAATCCCATATTTGGTACACTGAATGTCGTTTCGTAAGCTGTTATCCTGTATTTATTTGATTCTCCCTAAAACCTAAATGCAAAACAAGAAAAGTTGCCTGCTAAAAGGTTGGTTTTATTCCCAGTTCATATGCATGGTTGATACGTAACATATCTTACCGTTGCTCACCTTTCGACCGCCCGACCACTCGCACATTTTTGCATAAATCATGACAATAGTTATTTAAACATGTGAATAGATGAAAACCCTAGTATAAAAACTCGTAAAATAGATGTAATGTTATAGTTTCATGCGCTCAAAGCTATCTTTTGACTCAGGAACGTTCTACGCACCTGTGTGATCAACGCCGAACGTAATCCCCCGGAAACGTAATCCCCCCAGCCGGAAACAAACTTAACGGATGATACGTAACGAATCACGTGACTGGTAACTACGCTTTACGTAACAAACAACGCGGGTCGCTGACAATTTTCTTCACGGACAGAACTTGACAGAATCTTGATTTTTAGCAAATTAGTTGTTAAAAGTGAGACAAAAGTTCGACAATGGATAGCCCAGTGAAGGAAGCAACCATGGGGGATTTTGAATCCAGCAAGTACGGCTTCCTGAAGACGGATATTGGGTAAGTTAAAATCAGAAGTTTTTGTTGGCAACTAACAGTGTCAGTACAACCAAAGGCAATGACAGTCACCATATAATATATAGAAATGAATTGATAATACATGCATTTATTGTATCTATTCATCATATACATATTGATTATTTATTTGTTTTAACATATATTTGTTTAACACAAGAGCACATCAGCTGTATAACATCGAGATCATTAAATTGCATGTTTAATATAGATATTAGTTTTTTGTCAATTGATAAATTATTAAAATTTGGATATACAACAGATTAAAAATATAAAATATTAAAACTAAAATATAACAGATTGTAAAAATGTATTTCTTTCTATTCTTGTTGTTTTACATACCATAAAAATAAGATTACTTTCTTTGGTTACATTACATACATCACATATATTGTTTTCATTATATTGACCATAATATATAGCTTTATCAAATCTTAAGAAAGTAAAACACTTACTCATTAAAAGTACTCTTTATGTTCAATTGTTCATGTCATATAAACGTGATTTAAAATCCACATTCTTATGTTTATAACAATTACCTGCAATTACTAGGTATCCAGACGCTCTCTCGGATTATACAAAGCCCGCAAGAGGACCAGTGGGTGCTTATGCTGCTCCCTATGGATCTGAGGTGACCACAGCCGAACCAGAGAAGATCAGGCCTGTTTCTGGAAGGATGGAGAGTCCCATGGTTACAAGACCCACAAGCAGAAGAGGGGTCGTGAAGAATAGTAACCCCATCACAGGTGAGGGCCAGGATAATTTTGATACCATGAGGCTGAATATCGCAAGGGCTAAAAGTGAAGTAGGCAAAGATAAATCAAGCCCAAGAGCTGTTAACAGAACTCTTGTGAGCGATGTTGACACTATTACTGGGGAAAACGTGACAAGCGCCAGGCAAAAGATTGCAGATATTAAGACTCCAGTGAAGGTAAAAAAGGAAGTTGAAGTGAAGCCAAGAGCTCCAAAGCAGACCACTTCTCCAACTAGAGCCATCAATAGGACTCTGGTTAATGCCGTCGACACAATCACTGGTGAATCTGTCGCCGCCACAAGGCAAAGTATCGCCAGTGCTCCTGCAAGAACAAACACTGGCAAAACAAAAAGCTGGGATGTTGAAGTGAAGACAAAGGCTCCCAAAGAGACCACAGCTCCTGCAAGGGCTCTGAACAAAACTCTCCTGGCCACAATGTCTCCAATCACTGGTGAAAACCTAGTTACTGCCCGCCAAAAGAGCGCAACAGCAAGACCCAAGTCTACCAAGATGAAGCTTAACAGCCCAGTGAAAGATGCCCCTGCCAAAGAGAACCTGACAAGGGCAGTCAACAAGACCCTGGTGAGCACCAGGAACCCTATCACTGGGGAGGCAGCCAAGCAGCAAGTTAACAAAGTCAAGAGCCATCCTAACCAGGAGACCAAGCTGACCACAAACGCTGACTCTACTCCCAATAGAGATGGCGTGGCAAGTGGAATCTGGTAATGCACCAGATTCAATGATTGACAAATTTTTGTAAATTTTAAAAGACATTTCAAGGTTGTAAATTTTTACTTTTAATGCAGATTTTATTATACACATTCAAAACTTTTATAATAGATTTTATACTATATTATTAGTTGTGATTTTGTATTATTCTAATATATATGGAATTTGACACATAATTGGCAATTATTTATCTTATTGTGATGGATACTTTAAAGATATTACTGTTATTGATATCATTTGCATTTTATACAATTTTTATATTTTTTATGCATTAGTGAAACTATTTAAAAGCAATCCTAAATAGCAAGTTTTAAATTTCATTCTTACAGTTTTTTTGAAATCTGGAAATACTATGAAGATTATGCAATAAACTTAATTATTAGAAATCATGTTTGCATTATCATTGACTTTTTAATGATCACCTGAAAACAGCAAGATAACTTTAAATTACCTAATTATTTGTCTACTACAAGAATCATTGTAATTATGGAGAAGACATTCACAGCAATCACTACACTCATGATGCTTATATAATTGAGTTTGTGACTTGACATGATAATCATTCACTTAAGGGGACTAATGATCTATGAAAATATGTGATTCACTTAATGATGCCAATAGCTACAATCATCTCTCATGCAATGAACTTACAATGTAATCATATTTTGTTAAGTTAAAATGCTATAAGCTAATATAAGAAATGATGAGGCTGGCTACCAAGCCTTGGGTGCAGAGATTCACTTAATAGTCTCTTTAGTCAACTGTCATGACTGTAATCTAATTATAAGCTAAATTATCTTTGCAAACAGGCAAATACACTTGCAACATGAAATGCTGCAAGCTGCTGAAAGATAAAGCATGACTTGATAAAGGTGAAATCCATATAGAGCCCCATCAAAACACCCAGAGCACTTAAAGTGAATTTTTGCATGAGAAAACATCAGACTTGTTCTTTTAATTGGCTCTAAAGATGCCTTTTATAGTAAGACGAGGGTGGATTGAAGGATTTACAATAGAACATGAAGTTTCTTGTGGGTGGAGTAGGGGTCCTGTAGGTGGGTGGGTGGGTGGAGGGGTGGAGTGGAAGAGGGGGGGGGGGGCGAGGGCATGTAGAGGTAGGTGTTTTAGTTTGTACCTAAAAATATCAGTGATACTTCATAGACCACCAGGGCAAATAGATGTTTGCATATTGGTCTGACAACTAATAATAAATTCTTCAAATACTTATTTCATTGGTGTATTTCACATGAGTATCTAGTCCAAATACTTATTTCCATGTTGTATGCTACATGATAATCTAAGGAAACTTTTGTAATAGATGTAATTAACAAAGTACCAAATAGTTTCAGAACCAAGTCAAATGTGAGTGAGGGAAATTTTCTATGAACTAAGCTTCCAAGCAATTCACATGCTTATTAGACATGTTTAAGTTTTCTCATGATACCAGCTCCTTTGAAAGGCGGTATTTTGTCCTTAATGACCATCATTTTTCATCCCATGATAAATCAATTAGTAAGCTGGCAGGCGCCATTCAATGCACTCCTCGTTTACTTAGCTTTTATATGGTGGTAAGTAAGAAGTAAACAAGTGTGACTCTTGGTGACATAAAACCAAATAATAAACTGTACATAATTTAGCTTCCTAATGGTGAAAATGGAATGTGGAAATTAATATGAGATACACGTAATATTTCTTATTATGAGATGTTCACTAAAGTAATGAACATGAATGAAACACATTTTAATAATTATTACATGCAATCTTATGTTGGATTCTATTCCTTTCAAGGTAATCAAAACGTTATAAACCATATTATGAGCTATATATGTTATTCTAAAATCCTAGATTTGATCAGCACAGAAGATCTAGCAGCACTTCCTCGTACAATGTACGTCTCGTTACACCTTCACCAACCAGAAAGAACTACCACATACTTTTCAATTACATAAAGATATTAGACCTTACACTTTTGAAAGGAAGGTCCATTAAGTAGTGCACATTATTGCACATTATTGTTAAATCGATGGAAGTCATAATCTAAATCTATGTTTACAATAAAAATATAGAATATATATGATAATCATGATATGAATAATAAAGATGAGTCTGAGATATTAGCTAAAATAGAATATTAAACCGTATTACCTATTTTTTGGAAAGACTAAACAAAGAAAAGATAACTGTGTCATGCATGTTTCATGCTAAAGTTTTGAGTTTTTCATCAGTTTTTTTATTAAAAAAAAATAAAAATAAAAAATAAAATTAAGTAGTGCACATCAGGCACCTCAAACCAGACTTAAACAAGAATGTGGGAGCTCTAAACCTGCCCGCCATCAACAACAATATCCTGGCTACCGATGACGTCACCCCTTATTGCATGTAAATGTTCTGGGAAGGTTTGAAAACTTTCGCGATATAAAAAGCTCAATAGATCATGGTATGAAACAGTTTGATCATACGACATTATGCTTCATTAAATTTCAAAACAAAAGTATGCAATAAGATTTATTTATCAATATCATTCCAATATGGTTATGTACAAGAACATATTCAGCTTTGAAATTTTAATATGCTACAAGATTACGGAAATTAAGACATATACATATTTTAACATACTTGAAAGATACAATTACTTTAAAACACATCAACAAAAAATTATAAATGAGGTTTACAGGCTTTCAAGTTATTTTAGTGTACAAGAATATAGGCAAAGTTTGGAAAAGCAACCTACATGTAAGAATTCATTATTTGAAATATAGGAAACAATTGTGAATAATAATCAAACATGCATATTCGATTGAAAATTTAGATACAATTTCACAAAAATAAAAATACAATTCAAAAGGATTGAATAATAGAAAATGCTAAATGAGATTTAAGCACACTTTCTATCAAAATGATATCTTTCTTGTACAGTTTCCATTTCAATAAAACATTAAAATTGTTATCATGTAGCCTATAACTCCCACCTTTGCTGCTGTGCACGGCAAGGACATACGCCAAACAAAGTCAGGAGTTATCTGGTTCAGATGACTAGTTTAAAACATGATTTGTGAAATCTTTGAAGAGTTTGACTTGTATTAAATATAAGCAATCTAATTGTGTACACTAGTGTTGATACATACCTATTAAACCAGTTTGAAATTGAACAGTAAATAAATGTAATAATTAAATGATGTAACTTGTTTAATCAGTTTATTATATGCTCCTACTAACCCTCCTGTTAGAGTGAGCCTGTGGAGCCCACTCCCCGTCACGTTTTAGTCGAAAAAATGACAGAGTCTGTAGAAAAGATGAAAAATTGGAAAATTAACCCTTTCAGTGAAAAATAGGGTCGACGGCGCTTGATGGCTCCGACGCGTTGCCCAGCGGACTCTTGCGGGCTCCGTGCAGGCTCCGTGCTACCTCCGCATCACCTCCTCGAGCAAAAATTGCGCGGAATCCCTCCACTTCTCTGGAGAAGTGGGTTTTTCACATTGCGTAAAAACTCCACGCGGAGGGGGAATATTGATTAAAATTCCTTTGATCTTTTTTACTTCGCTGGTCGCCGAACGAAGCCGTATTCGGCCCCGGCTTCCGTCCCACGTAAAATGAATGTCGTTCACCTCGGCTGTACGCCGGTGCATGCTGCAAGACCTATCCACGCCAAGAATAGTGTGGACTCCATCTGCCACCGTGCTCACGCCGCAGTAGACGTCTGTTGGTGCCCTGCGGTGCTTTTTTCGCCAGCGGCGTCACTTCTACTCTGCCAGGAGTGGTCATTTTCTCTAAATATTTTTAGCCCTAGCCCTAGGACGGTGTTCGCACGCGTAGGGGCCGCGGACTCCGTGTTCCGTATGTTCACTCTAACAGGGGGTAAGTTGAGCACTATAAATGGACTGTTTATAATATAATACTAAACACCTAATTACCTATTAGTACCAGAAATATAAATAACCAGCAGAAACCTTTTTGAATTGACAGACTATGCCTCCATATTTGTTGCGGTAATTCCAAGGTTACCCCTACAGCTTTCCCTTGAAGTGAAGATGAAAATAAAATAATGTAAAATGTTTATCTTTCAGAATGAGTGGTAATAAAAAATGTTCATCTCTAATGCCACATTCAACTATGTAAGTGCCCACACTCATGTGAAGGTTTACCCCCAAATTTGGAGAATTGTAGGTCCACTAAAAGAAACATTTGTATAAAAACCTATTCACTAAATAGACCATTCTTTATCCTAAAATCCCATGTACACTTGTCTGGTCACATACAGTACTACATCTACTAATACATGTATGCATTGATGCTATCAAATGCATTATTCATTGAAAACCCAAGCAAACAGTAAACAGAAACAAAAACCATCAAATGTTACATGCTCTTTCGGGAGTTGAGAAAGGCAATAAGTGTGGAAAAGATGCCAATGACCTGGTGTAAATGTGAAGTTGCTCAAGCACGATAACAATCATTGTTTCTGTAACTACTATTAAGCACATTTACATCTTACATGTGGATTTTTATGGAAATATTCTTTTGAAAATTGTCTGATATTGTTAGTTTTATTGCAGGATAACAACATTTTGAATCACAGATTTAATCTAAAAGTGAAAACCCTTCAAAATACAAGAAATTATTTTGAAAACCCAAGCTATTAAAAGATAATATACACATATTCAGCTGAATGTAAAAGTATACTATTCGTATGCGATTTAATTCGCAATAACAATTAATAATATGCAAAAAATACCTTCTCAATCCTCATGCTCAACATTTGTTCCAAATTATCTTGAGTCACCATGAATTTGGAGAATCGTTCAACCAGATTCTGTAAAAAAAACCCACATAGATTCAAAAAACAGTTATTAACCTCTATTAGTGTTGGGAAAAAGCAGAGGTAAAATTAATCGTTTGAATTTTTAAAATTCTTATATGGAGATATCATGTCTCAGAAAAAAATGCTTATTTCTTATCAACCTGAAAAGGCAATGACATTTTTACATTATCTCTAGGCGGGACCCCTCTAGGCGATCAAGGTTTGTTCAACTTAAAAAAATAAAGAAAGATGGAATGCTCGCTCAAGATATTGTTTCATTTCAAGAGACAAAGTATAGGATTTTTTATATGAATGCATAACACATAAACACTGTCATAATTGTAAACACTTACTAATACATATAATATAAATAAAGACTTGCATGAAAACCTGTTCATCTAAAGCATCTAAATCATCTAAATTGAAGCCAACATGATTCCGCATATAGGGCCAGGAGCAATGACCTTGTTGTCTCCATACAAGGGACTAGGAAGGGGCCTAGGAACAGCATCTTGCCACAGCAAGGTATTATCTATCAAATGTTATAGATAGATATGAATATATATGATCACTGAACTAGGGAAGATGATGAACAGAGACATCACACGAAGTTGAAGAAGAGTATTTCAATCATTGACTGATTCATGTGAAAGTGCGACCATCTATGGGTATGTATAAATTGTCAATTTCTTCTGTACCGGTTAATAATATATTCACCTCAATTTACAAACATTCTAGGAATTTGAAATTGGACAAACAATTATAACATTCTTACCATCACAGTAACTTCTATGTTACACTGTCTCACTCAAAGGTGGGGTATTATATCTTGGTATGGTAGATGTAGACGCTCTTGTTACTGTTGGCATACAATAGGAAATTACTTTTAACACCATTAAGTGAAACGGCATAATTCTTATACTTTGACAAATGATAATGGCCTAATGGGTTTGGGTAAAAGCATAAGTATATGCACACTGCTACGACTGTATGCGACGCTGTATGACATGACGGTCGTAGTGAGGCACATATAATAGAAAAATGTAAAACATTCTGCTTACGACGGTGCCTGTCCACACTGCCACAACGATTCGTCCTGTGTTTCATAAACTATAACGGCATAAACTATAAACGATGCCAAGATTTACAGTCACACGTAAATCAAACTGTACATGTTATGACCCAGTGATTTAACATGCACATAGAACGTCATTATTGATTAGACTGCATTCATTTTGTTGATAAATGTAATACCAGAGATACGTAAATGTATAACATTATGACTTAAAAAAGGTTAAGACATCCCGTCACGTCATAGGAGTGTCCACACTACCACTACTAGTGCCAACTATGATCAACTATATGCGACGAGCCCCAACTATGACTGAACATGTTCAAACTTCATGACGGCCTCCGACGAACCTCACCAAAACCCCGGAACCTCAACTTTTTAACAAAAAGTTGTGAATGTTTTTCAAAGTTTTGGTTCATCTCTACAAAATCAAATTATCTTTTTGTACAAAGTTTTGGTTCATCACTACAAAATTAAATGATCTTTTTGTCCAAATGTACTAGTATGCAGTATATCTTAATTAAATCTTTTATGTGAATGTGCTGAGGTTGAATATGCAGCTGTCAATATCAACGCTGCCATTGCCAATGCGCATTTAGGGGAAAAACCTTAATGTCTACTACATCATTTTATACTTCATGGAAGTATATATTATATACCACACAAAGACCTTCTCATATTGCTGGGGCCCATGGCAAAAATGTCATAAATCTACTTGTAATAGTTTTGAAAATGACCCCTGAAATTTGATGATTACAAGATGCTCAGAACTTTGAATATATGTTAAATCTCGAAGTTATAGATAATAAAACCATCATCAGATATTCAATAAAAAAAGAATGTTGCGATGTTGAGAAGTTTTAAGAGAAGCAAATAAAAAGACCATTATATTCTACTCTAAGTATAGGTAAAAATGTGTAAAATTTAATGTGTAAAAAAAAGCTGTTTCCTTTCTCCTAATCATAAAGCAGATTTTTCGTCTAATCTGATAGGACAAATCCCATATGGATGGCCTTATTGCATTTATGCAACAATGGAATGTCGTGAAATCAAGTAATTTGTATACATCACAATAATATCATCAACTGAAGGTATACTGATTTATATATTTTTACCCAATAATCTATATATATGCATATGCATGGTTGAGATTTGGTCCTCTTTTTCTAGAATGTTTCATCACGAAATTATTCTCTGAATATTTGAAAAGGCAACTTGATTGAGTTTTTCGTTTTCAAATATAATGCAGGATGTTTTATGATTTGTTCCTAATACTTGTAAGTTAAAAACATCAGATGAAATTATTAGATTAAATCTGTACAAATTCCACCTACCATGAGGTCCCACCGAGCAATGCCAGTCATCACTTATGATCTTCAAGATTGTGGCGCCATGCCCTGCATAATTCTTCTTCAGTGGGAAGATTTTTTCATCTGAAAGATTAACGATTTTACTTTTCCTCAAATTCAAGGCAATTATACAAATAGTGAGAGTTACAGTACACATTTAGTAAATAAGCTCATGGCACTATATTCAAATGTGACATGTCAAATGTGACTTAGATGTCCAACAAATCATGCTATTTAAAATGAATCCTCCTACCCCTATAACAAATATATGGTAAAATATTTTGAGTATTTTTTTAAGTATCAAAATATAAATCGTTATTGTAAAAATATGTATTCCATATGTTTCAATAATTATCATAGAATTTTAATTCAGTTTGAATTTCAATCATAGAAAGCTTAGACTACATGTACTTCCATGACAGGCCAAGATGTTGACAGGGCTGTAAATGTTTCAGCAAGATTCACCCACTGATGCATTAGCTAAAGAGCATAATGCTTAAACACTTCAGTAACAGATCCTTCTTCTCCATATATTTTCATAATAATGGTGTGTGTGGTGAACATGATTTCAGCACGTTTCATTCACAGATCCCCCTTTCCCACAAATCCTGGATTTGCCACTTCACTCAAAAGTCAGCAGATGATCTTTCATTAAAAAGAAAAAGTACATGAAAATAGCTGATAGTTTATGAGCATATATTCCCATGTTAATGTTATGCAACACAGATTGAATTTACAAAAATCTTCAGTACACATATGAAAACTGATTAATAGACAAAAGGTTCTCATTAGTTCATAATGAATCTTACTACATGTACTTTTGTTAATGCCATGTACATACATGTAAATCATGAAGAATGTATGAAAATAATAAAATGAAACTTCACCAGCCAATATACAAGATAATTAATGTAATTATTTGCAACCATTGCAATTATGTAGAAGAACCCACTTTGAGTTTCAAATCCATATTGCGTCTACTTGTATGTGTACGAAAGAATTCAGTATGGTGAGATCTATCTTTGCATTCAAATTCATTATTGTTAATTCAATTCCTTGAAAATCAGAGCCAATAAAGAATCCAAAGATAAAACACAAAATCTGCTAATTGACATGATTGTAAAACTGATTTCTTCCAGTGCAGATTTGTAGCTATATTCATGTGAATATAAATATAATACATATAAACATGTACTTAACATTTCAGCGTCATTCATTTGGGATTGATTGTTTTAGTTTAATTCATGTGTAGAGGTGTTGTTGTCTAACTTTAGATGCATCATAGCAGGGAAAGATATCATGTGATTTTATTCTTTGACAAATTAAATCATTCCAAGTGAAGAATATGTACAAGTAAGTACTGTTAGAGGCATACACAAGAGTATTCATATTTGTAGTTACTGATATTGTAATTGAAGAGCATCTTTCGTAAGCAAAAATATGCAAAATGCAAAATCTTTGATAATATTACATGATAAGATTTGTACTGACTATTTAGCAGATAGTTTTACACTCCTGCAAATGCAGAATTAACCTAATTGCAAACATTGCCAGTCAAACAATATGCAAAACTAGCATATTCAAGTATAACAATAATCAAGCAACTTTTCAGGTAAAACATGTTCTGCACCTTCAACATTTTCCCTATTTTCTCTATTCTACTTCTATGCATGCAATAAATATCAGCTGAATTGTTCTGTAGACCATAATTTTATCATAGATTACATAGACCTAGACACCAAAGTACAGCAACTCTTATGTAAAAAGTGTGATATGGTTGGGGATATTATTTGTCACCACCAATAAATAGCAAAACAACATCATTTCTTCCTATATTTAGGAAGCAGCACTCAAGCTCTATAACATATGAGCTATATAGACCAATTGTAACAAACACAATGGGATAGCCCATACATTTAGGTGGCAATGACACTGGTGGGCAATCCACATCAAAGAAATAACCATTGATGCCTTCAAGTTGAGTATCTAGGTCTACATCATAAGGCCATGGGATCCAAAAAAAGAAGACTTGTGTTAACAGGGACATGGCGACATGGCCGTTTTTGAGCTACTTTAACCTGTACAACTAACGCACTGAAATTTTCTCATCAAATCCGATTTGAGCACTCTGAGTATCAGACGTCCTGAAGAGACCTCTGACACATAACTATTCTCATTAAAAATTCTAACCAATCACAGGCTGTTAATCTATAATCATCACAAGCCAGTGATGAATATGAATGAGGTCAAGTGACCAATCAAAGCAAAGTATCAAATGGGTGTGGCAGGTTTAACCAATCAGGCTGCTGGCTGTGGCGGGTTCAACCAATCTGGTTGCAGTATTTAAACAGGTCACATAAATTATGTTAATCCACTCTCAGAGGTCAGTTTGACACTAGAAATATGCTCATTCACCTGTTCTCTAAAATATTTTCAGCAGTGTCAAGTATGGTATTGCTAGCTGACAGATTGGTATTTTGATATGTTTGGTGCATATCCAGTCACCCAGGTAGATGTGGATGGGTCCATGTTCGATGTAGATCCTAGCCTCTGTTATCTCAGAGACATGTTATGCTCAGAAGGAAGATGCAAACTTGCCATAACCACCAGATAAAGTACTGCCTGGGGAAACATGTATCTTTAAAAGCCCACGGGATAATGTTCTCAATCGGTGTTCGTTCTGTCTTGCTTCATGGTAGTGAAACCTAGGCACAATTTTCTTATACCTCTCAACCTGCACTGCATGAAATGTTAGCTGTTGTTGAGGTGTTCTCAGAACTGTCCTCTCGATGTCTCAGATGGTACAGACATGTAAAATGATCCTCGTCTTGTATTGATTCTGTCATGAACATGGAGATCCCTAGTCGTCGGTGTCAGGGCAGACCGCGGAAGACTTGGCTAGAATGTGTTAGGCCTGACCTAAAGGAGATACCCAGAGAGCTGGTGTGAGACACTGCTGTCTGCTACTTACCTCAGAACTTGGACACCAGCAACAGTTGTAAACTAAACGTACAGATGTAGTAGTAGCAGCAGCAGAGTAGATATAGTATTGCTTATTTACAATGTGGTCCTGTTTGTAAGGTCAGGTAACCATCTGTGCCTCGAGGGTGTGGAGGGATCACACTAGCTATTGTTTTCAAGCTATGTGAGTTCTTTTGCATGCAGAGGAGTGGCTCTCCTCTACACAGGACACGCCTTTTAATGAGGCTTCCGAACCTTAAACACTCGACAGAAGCAGATGTGGATGGGTCCATGCTCGATGTAGTGGTCAGAGGTCAATTTGCTTGACAGCTGATACTCAGAGTGGATTTGAGAAGATTTTGCAGTTCTGAGGATTATGTAATATTTAATGGAATACGTTAGATTTTCATATTTCATTAAGTTCTGATAACTACCCACAAATCATCCTTATCTATTTACACGAGACACACGCACATGGACATCATATTAAAAAGTGACGAACGTTTTTGAAATGTCTTAAAAATGACGCTCCGCTTTTATAGGTCCTATCTATGATTTCTTTGATATATAATACAACCATAAGTTTATGGCTATGCAATAGCATGTAGGGATGATAAAGTAAGGATTAGCATGTATTAGACTAGTGATATTCTGAGAATAGATATTATACCCAATAGGGCCCACGCGGCTCACCGTGTTGTCGAGCCGCTGATTATGCTGATTGACCACTCGCCTGGGCATCTAGGCTCCGTCGCACCATGGCCAGTAGGATCGCCGATCTCACACTCATCTCGAAAGTCTCAAGCACCATACTCGTCCTCATTATATTTAGAACTTCATACACTTGGTCGAACGCTGTAAATTTTCAGTACAATTACGATACTACAAGCAATATTGCAACAACGTTTCTCAAGTATAACGTGAAGTGTACGTGAATATTAGTAGTAACAATTTGGCAAAATAGGCCTAAGGCCTGTTACCATTCTTAAACAGTAATCATTTACCATAGTTTTAAACACAATAAAACATTAACTTTTACATGTACCATAGTCATATCTATTATTCACTGTATATTAATCATTAATATATCACTTAATCACAGTAATACATTTGTCACAGTAAACAGCAATTTGCACCTTGATAATTTATTAAATTTGTCTAATTAAACTGATATCTTTTTACTGACATGAACTTATCTAGCCTATTTTTAAAAGTGTTCACAGTGTGGGATAGAACAATATCAGCTGGGAGGTTATTCCAGTGATCAGTCACTCGGAGTGCAAAAAAGTCCTGCCTCATGTTTTTCTGACACCTTTGCTTACTCACTCTAAGGTCATGCCCTCGCGTGACTCTATAACTGGTGTCTACCTTGAGTGGAGGGGAGGGAACTTTATATTTGCCTTGCATAAACTTGTATGTTTCAATGAGGTCTCCTCGCTGTCTCCTGTACTCTAGACTAGGGAGGTCAAGCGCCTTCAGTCTTTCTGTGTAAGGTAATTCTCTTAACTGAGGCACCAACTTGGTGGCTCTCCTCTGCACACTCTCCAACAGCTTTACATCTTTTGCAAATCTAGGAAAAGCAACTGCATTGCAATATTCCAAATGGGGTCTGACCAAACGTTTGTAGAGGGTTTTTACAGTATCTTTGTCAGTCCACTCAAAGGATCTTCGTATCAATCCCAGAATTCTGTTGGCTTTATTGACTTGGGTAGCAATGTGCTCACTGAAGGTCAGTCCACTGTCAACAATTACTCCTAGATCTTTCTCTTGAGCTGTGCTAGCTAAAACAACATATTTTTCCATTATGTAGTCATTATGAGGGTTACTATGTCCCAAGTGCATGACTTTACATTTGGTTGAGTTAAATCGTAACTGCCACTCGCTCGCCCAAGCCTGTAGGTACTGCAAATCCTCTTGGAGTAGAGCATGATCCTCTTGGGAGGATATCTGGGAGAAAATCTTTGTGTCATCGGCAAACAATTGGATCATGTTTGATACCACTTCAGGCATGTCATTTATGTAAATGACAAAGAGAACTGGACCGATGACGCTGCCTTGAGGAACGCCCAAAGTTACATTACACCAGTCTGATAAGGTACCATTTACGTTTACTCTCTGTCTTCGGTTTCTCAGGTAGTCTTCAACCCATGCTAATGTTGAACCTGTTATGCCATACCCACGCAGCTTACTGATTAATCGACCATGAGGTACAGAATCGAAGGCCTTGGCAAAATCAAGGTATTTGGCATCTAATGAACCTCCTCTATCAAGTATCTTTGTCCACGCATCCATGCACTGGAGGAGTTGAGTGGCACACGAGCGACCATTGACAAATCCATGTTGGAAGTCACTTAGTAGCTCATTCCATAGAATAAACTTCATGATGTGATCTCTCACAAAACTCTCCATTACTTTGCACACTACACTTGTCAAACTCACAGGTCTATAGTTATTAGGCTCACTTTTCTTCCCTTTTTAAAAAATAGGGGTGACAAAGGCATCTTTCCAGGACTTGGGTAAGTATCCCTGTTCTAGACAACTTTGCATAACCATAGACATGGGCAGGCTCAGCTCCATGTGTAGTTCTTTAAGAATCTTTGGATGGAGATTATCAGGACCTGAAGCTTTACTTGGGTTCAGACTTGCCAACTTTTTCCTAACCATTTCTTCTGTGATAACTAGTTCTTCCAAAGGATATCTAATTTCTTTCTTAGGTTTGAAGTCTGGGATAGAGTCCGTGTTCTCTTTTGTGAAGACACTACAAAAGAAACTATTGAACACGTCAGCCTTCTCTTTATCAGAGGTTGCTTTGACACCTTGTGAGATAAGGTCAGCAATACCAGTTCCTGTTTTGAGCTTGCTGTTTACATATCTGTAAAACAGTTTTGGGTTTGTTTTGGCTTGGCTCGCTATCAGTTTCTCATAATCTCGTTTTGCTTTCCTCGTTTCCCATCTAACTTGGTTCCTAGCTCTGGCATACTCTACATAGTCTGCACCTTCCCTGGTCTGAGTATATCTCTTAAAAGATTCTGACTTTTTCTTTACATTTGCCAGTGCTGAACTGTTAAGCCAAAGCGGTCTCCCCGGTTTGTCTGATGTACGAGTGGAGGTTGGTATATGCTTATTGATACAGGCTACTAGTCTATTCTCCAAGACACCCCGTTGCTCACGTGTATTTAGTTCAGCAAGGTCCTGTACCCAGTCAAAAGATGCTAGTTCATTTCTTATGGCTTCATAGTTTCCCTTGTTGTACAGTACTCTCTTGACTCGCTTTCCTTCCAGTTTTCTGTAGCAGTTGAAATTGAAAACAAGACTTCTATGATGACTCTTGCCTAAATAAAGGTGCTACTAATTTTAGGTTAGATATCATATTTTCCTCATTTGTGAAAACGAGATCTAAGATGTTGGCCTCATCATTGCCCCTGTAATGGGTTGGTTCTAAAACATGTTGTGACCAGAAACAGTCTTTAATACACTCCAAAAAAGAATAAGATAAGTGACCCTCCCCTTTTTGTGTAGATTGGTTAGACCAGTCTATAGAGTGAATGTTGAAATCACCACATATCAAAAGGTGAGTAAAATCATTTAGTTCACTAATTTTTCTTAAGCTTGATATCAATTTATCATTATTACTACTATCGCTATTTGGAGACCTGTATACGCACCCAATTAGTAGGGTATCATTTTCTCTGAGATTTACTTTGACCCAGACAGATTCATTGAAATCAACATACACACTTAGATCAATAGGCGAAGCACACAACTTTTTTTTGATGTATATACAATGACACCTCTTTTGTGAGAATTAATATTACTATATAAATCATACCCATCAATATGAAGTTCCGACTCCTGAACAGTCAAATTTGTTGTTTTTGGTGCAAATTCACTAATACACACAATATCAGGTTGATGTAATCTTAAAGTTGCTATAAGTTCATTTCTTGTATTTAACAGATTGTCATAGATCAGTATGTGAACTGCATAATATTGGGACCACGCATGAGAGCATCCCAATTTGAGTTTAGCCTGTGCGCTGTGCAACAGTAGGCTGTTTTGTCACATTTACACGGCAACTTAGCCTAATAAATGTTGCACTTAGGCCTACACATCTTTAAAATTTTCATATGTTAGCAATTGATTTGAGGTCTAACTTATATAGATAAATAATAACAGGACAAACGGACGAACAGAAGCCATGACGCCTCACTTAAAAACAAAAACAAAAACAAATAAACAAACAATAACCTCAACAAAAACAAACAACAAAAAATCTCCGTGTTATAGTCAATTGATGGACCTACAGTGTACGCAAATGATTGTTTGTAACAATGAATGGTGCCCACTTCAAACTCTTCAGCAGAATATATTAGTTGCATTTATTAGTGAAAGAATGCCTTTGAAATGTAGATTTTTGTTGAATGTTTGGCAGAAGACGGAATGGTTTCAGTTATTTCAACCTTCGTTCGACTCTCATTCAAAGTCCATGCAGTAAAACCCCCACTTGTTTACGACCTTGTAAACCGCCCCAAGACCATGTTCCCAGTTCCAATCCTTCATAAAGAGACCACTTCAAACCTCCTAAAAGAGACCAAATTGGAGCCATATTCTGGACCGTCGTATTCAGAGGCCATATACTGTATTCTCTTGCTTTGATATGGAAGGGCTGTAACTGTATTCTATTTTGTCTTTGGTTTAGGAAATCAGTATTGCCGGAAGGGCTTGTTTCTAGATGACCAGTGACCAATAGATAACAAATCCACCGTGCAGCATAATTTGTCATCGTTGGTTTATTCGTGAATCCGAACCTTTTTTTTTTTTTCTTTTTTTTTTTTTTTTAGAATTTAGATTTTATTTTCACATAATTAAAAAGTTTATAGTTTGACCAGTGCCGCTCCTCACAGCTTGCCCTGATACTGGAAGTCATTCTCCTTGATGTAGTCCACCAGCCACTGCTTGGCAAACGTGAGGGTGTCGTCTCTGCAGGACACTGTTCACCTTGCCGAGCTCGACTACGAACGAGTCATGCAGTTTCTTATGGTCTTCATACTTGTCGTAGCTTGCCTTGGTCATCATTGCGTCATTGTATACAAGCGGTATAAAATGGACTTAAATAGATGATCAATAATCATCAATTATATAAAAGCGCAGCCCGCCACTTTCCCCTACATGTGCCATCATTCTCCCAACGTGTCTACTGCACTACCACTGGGCCAACTGTGATAAATGAAGCTGTGCTAACAGTGGACCAGTGCCTGTCTAACTTTTCGCTGGGTTAGACTATCTGGGGTGCCATGGCCAAATTATGATATGCCGGGTTGAAACTTCATTCGCGAGTAGTCAAATATTTGATAGATAAATATACTTGTACGAGTCAAACAGCTGAAATTCATGAGTGTATTATGCCTAAATCGTGGCGATTTTAGAATTGACAATTTATTTGTGGGTAGCTATTTCTTCATACTAATATCAAAGATATAGAATGGATGAGATATCTGACAATATTGTCCGATCTCCCACCCACCAGTAAATTAATTACCCTTTTACTCTAATTATGTATATAAATATATATATAGGTTTATTAATCACTGTAGGTCTTAAACTTTGTAGTGTAGGATATCAGTTTTTCTGCTCCGCCTCCCAGCCAATCAGAATCGAGCATTTTCAGCAAGCATGAGAGAAATACTATTTAGGATGTGGGATTTATACACTCGTGATTGTTCTTACAGATTAAAAAGTGTGTTCCTTAATCTATTATTATAGATGCGCACTTGAAAGGTATTCACCATATTTATCAATGCTGCCTGCGTGAATTCTGCTGCAAAATAACCATTTTGGACGATGTATTTTGCCATCACAGAGCTGTTCCAATGATTCAGTTTTATTTGACATTTGATGACAAAGGTACAGCCTCAATTATTCACGCGAGTGTTTCATTTCACGTATTGCAGTTACATGTAAAGAAGGACACAATTTTTCGGATTAGTGATTTGATTAACACACCAATGATAGTTTTACAGTCATCAGATAAAATCTATTCGCTTAAACATAATGGCCATTCCGTTCAGTTGTGGAATAGTTCCGATTGTTTTAACAAATAAAAAACACTCTTGTTGCCCTTCTGTGCGTATGTAAAAGTCTTATTGCGTAGGGAAATGATGTAAAATCAAATATCAAACTGAAATTCTACTCAATCCTCTTTACATTCCTGGCATCACCTCAATAGAAAACCAAATTTCGACTCTTGCCCCAATCAAATGGCCTGCCCTTTGTACATTTCACCTTTCTTTCGCACGCAACCAGCAGTGATAAATGAATACTGTTTACAGAGCATTGTCTATTGGATGCAGTCACAAGAAGGCTTTGCCCGAGGTGAGACAGCTGAAGAGCATTTTTTTTATAGACAATAAATATAGGAAGACACTGTATCGAGACATGGACTGCTCGAGCATTGACATGATGGTCCTCCACCCGCTTCTTTGTAGGATTATGCAAGGGTTGTGCTGTTACTTCTAGTCTCGGGCGGAGGTGTTCTTAGGTTGAGTTTTGGAGTTTTAGCTACGGGCATTTGTTGGGGAAACTGTGGATTTTCCACAGTTTTGGGGATAACAAATCTGTTATTCCCCAACAAATTTTTATACTTTTGTTTTACATTTAGCCCCAACAGCCCAACCAGCATGTTGCATGTTTTAGCTAGTCTAACCTTTCTTCCCTAACATTTGTCTCTTATATCAATTATCTATATATTTATGTACGTATCACTGGTTACCTACATTAAGTTATTTTTTTTTAGTCATAAATATATTATTAATGTCTTAATTTTATAAATGTTAAATTATATTATTAATTTCAATTATGTCAACATTTACATATACCCTTCTTGGTTATTCATATCAATAAATATTCAATTGTTACTTGTCTTTCACTTTCTACCCTTTCTTCTGAAAGTCATGATAAAGTAAATAAAATGGTGTTTTTTAAAACATAGGTAAAAACCTGTGTACCACTAGTACAGATATGTTTGCTCAACATCCACCAGAAGACCAACCCGCCCGTAAAACCACGTGTACAACTCATTAACCAGTCGCCCAAACAAACACTTTTACATGACTAGCTATTACCTCAGCATTTACTTTATTAAAACAATATTATTGATATTTGTTGTTGGTCCGGGGAATGGGGTTGAAAAGGAAGGGGGCGTTTAAAAAATCTGTGTTATGGAATATCATATGGCCTCTATAATATTTACAGTGATATGCCTAGAGAAACCAGCATAAATAGGTAAAAATGGGGGCTGGGGGGTGGGGGTGGGGGTACTACACATACTTGATATGGAGACAAGAGTCAGTCAAAATGTTACTTCTACGATTATACGTTATTGAAAACAAAATATTAAAAAGACATAGTTATATAAATGTCAGTTCAAATTGACAATGCTCCTCATTCAAATTCACTAGTCACGTGGCAATGCTCACACTAGACTTGTCATGTGTAGACAGTCCCGAAATACAGTAATCAACGCCGAATTTGAAGGACAGCAGAGAATGTTTGCAATTCCCTGCTTTCATGTGATATTGGTACCAGCAAAGCGGGTGACTTGCAATGCAATCACGTGAAGAACCACTCAAGTGGCATTCTCGGTAAACGCTCAGCGTCGCTCGAGCAGCCGCCAATATTTAACAGCCCGTGCTCTTCAAGCTCAGAAAGCGCAATATTTGTCACATATCCCCGACGTGTACGCTATGTATATTTTAAACATGGGCTATGGGGCTCAGATAGGTTTTTAGATGTTCACATGATCTGCAAAGGAAATAAAAATCAAACACCCTGTGTGGTGACATAATATCGAATTATACCCCGTCTGTTTATACTGCACCAGCATAATCAGCCAAAGTCCCACTTACAGACACCCTAATGAGGCCAGTGTTCTTTATTTTCTTTCTCGACACATAACGCCACTCTTTTGGATCTGTTCAATTAAGGAACAGCCAACTGCCTCTATATTTATAGCATATTAGTAGAAACGGATGAGTTTTGTCGTCACTCAATTGTTACCCACGCATGTTTAAAGTATACAGACCAATCTACATCGTTATCGTCATGGCCATTGTCGTCATGGTTGTTGTTGTCATGGTTGTTGTTGTCATGGTTATTGTTGTCATGGTAGTTGTTGTCATGTTTGCTGTCATCATAATTGTTGTTGTCGGGGTTGTTGTCATCATGATTGCTGTTGTCATGGTCGTTGTTGTCATGGTCGTTGTCGTCATGGTCATTGTTGTAATTATTTTTGTCATCTTGGTTGTTGTCATGGTTGTTGTTGTCATGGTCGTTGTCGTAATGGTCGTTGTTGTCATGATTGTTGTCGTCTTGGTTGTCATCAAGGTCGTTGTCGTCATGGGCGGCGTTGTGGCCGTACCCATCATTGCATTCTTCTTTGTGTTTGTTGTTGTGGTGAGTTGCTTCTATGATTCTCATATAGAAATATGTATTGGCTACATATGCATGCGATTTAAATACAATAGCAGGCAGGTATTCTTTCTTAGAGAACTAAATTAATATACATCCATTTTCGAATGAGTTATGAATATCAATTTCCGCTGAACAGGAAACATGTAAAAGGTCATCTTTATACTGTTTGTACGTGTAGGAACCTATTACAGTGTTATTTACATATAAGGGGAAATGACTACAAATCAATGGTTTGTTAATTACCATGGTCTATTGTAATGTTTGCCTTGTGGTATTACTGTTAATTAATCTTCAGCTCTGTTATACTCAAGTGTAGTTTGATATTGTAACATAATGTGATGGATGGGGTTGCTGGGTTTAATTTCTCTATTGTCAAACGTCTTTTATCGCATATAGTGGAAGATTCGTATATTTTTATGGCCTTTACTCTAATATCCTTGACATACCTGCGTGGCCGATGCCTCGCACTTTATCCACCAAAAAGATATAACCAGTTCATCATCATCTGTTCCAGTATTCTGGTCAAGGCCTGCTGCTGGAAATCTGGCCAGTTGAGTCTGGTGCGCACAGACAGACTGTTAATGGAGCCCCATCGGCCCATCTGGTGCTCATCACAACACTGGCCAGTTGATTAAATTGATCAGTGGTCTCGTCTGGCATGTAAGGTCGAGATGAGGTGTGTGCATAACACTTGGCAGTAGTTAGGAGAGTTATTCTTTGGGCGCAGCTCAAGGCAATTGTAATAATGAGCTGGTGTCTGTCTAAAAAGTGTTCCAAAGTTTGCTTAGCACTTAGAAGTCGACTTATTATAAGTGGGACTTTAAAGGTACGTCCGAATCAACAATCTATGAAAACATGATAGAAAGGTAACTGCTGACAGAGGCTCCTAATTATTTGACAATCCATTTGACAAAATCCCACATTTCAGGCTAAGTTAGCAGTTGATTCGAAACAAAATAATCCCTGGAAGTCCCGGCTTTGTTTGGAAAAGGGAGGGGGAAAGGACACTCAAGGATCTCATGCGTTCCGTCGTATACAGACGATCGATAGCGGACATGCCAAAACCCATGAAATAGAAATACATTTTGATGTGAAACGGGGGATGGTAGATCTGCCTATGGCTAATGGTAAGATGTCATTATTTTGTAGTGTGTAAAAATAAAATAAACACAAAAATATATAATTTTTCAAGGTGTGTAACAAAACGTGTGGGACTGCTAGATCAGATACCTTTACGTCTTTTGCGTTTGCTAGATAAAAGGACAATCTCCCAATAAGCAATCTTCATAGTCTTTCAGCCACCTACTAACCGTCTTTGGCAGCTGGGCAATAGCCATAGTGTGGTCTTTATGAGCGACAAGCCTTGTATGGCTGTAATAACTTAACACCAAGGTTATGCAGCAACAGGTTGCCATACGAGATTGCCATTTCTACAGCAGCCATTTGCCAGATTACTTCGTAGATTGGGAAACCATGTCAAACGCTTGAATTAGAACCTTGATAATATGAACATTGTGAGAATAGAATTGAGCTAAAAGAAAGCAACATGCAATATACACTATGTGGATACCATAGCAATGTCTGATTTTTTTATATTTGGTCGCCTCCGGTCCAGCAGCTCTGGTGATGAAGGAACATTTTATTTGTCCATGTTCACCCTATATGATTATTGCTAATTCAGCCATGTTCCATATACTTTGCCCATGTTGATTAGTGTCTTCCGGGCGTGTTCTCCGGATCCCTATGCTGTAGCATCAATCATAATGCGGACATACGCTTCATGAAAATAGGATACTCTGTGACAAGAGCAGTTGGCATTGCACGCAATACGTCTTTCTCTCCTACAACAATACCTTCATCAGGTTTGGGGCATTCGGACAGACAAAACCGGGTGGGTTTGTAATATGAATTATTTTATGAGGTGAGTTCTTGGGGCGTATCATGGCTAGCCCGAAGGGCGAGCCTGATGGGCCTCAAAAACGAATCCTGATAAAATAGTTCATGCTACAAAACGAACCCGGTTTTGTATTTATCATTCTTTTCTAAACAATTACAAAACTGTTTAAAAAAGTGAAAAGTAGTCCGGCTGAGAACAAGCATGATAACCATGGTAATCACACCTCTTTGAAGAGGGGTGATAACCCTTTCCGAGTTATCGGGTACTTCTGGATCATGACAAAAAATGAAATTACATGAAAAAGAATGATAATTAGTCTACAGTTAGAGTACACCAGGTCATGCGTACACATAAAATTAGGGCAGTTGGTACGCAACTAGCACCCCAATCGTGGTTGGAGTAGGCTAGCGGTGCAAATTTGTGTCGTTTTGACGGGTGACCTGTATGGTGATTAGACTGATGTTCTACAAATACAAATAATTTTAATTTAAACTCTTTAGTATTTGATATTTTTCAATCTATATATAAATCTTCTGATGCTACAACTGTGATTATACCAAGTAATACCTTACACATGCGTTGTTTGAACCACGACCCTTTATTTGAAGATAGACGTTTGCTGAAGTCTTTGTTGCCACTCGTTTGTTTTGTTTGTATTCATGGTGTTTATTGACGACCTGCCACTTCTGAGCCTGCTTGATCTCTGTTTTCCTAAAGTCGAATCGTACTTTACGGAAGGCAAGATGAACACACGGAAAATACCAGGACAAGTGGGCTCGAAAAAAAGGCTAATGAACCTATGATGTCTGGACTAGTCCTACACCCAGCCAGCTTTTCCCATGAGTTTGATCGTGTATGCTATTGGTGTCAGCCATTTGGAGTTTAATTCCCGTCTCATACCCGCCTGGAAGAGATCGGTAACGTCCGTAGCTTTATCATAAACCGACTTACTATTTTAGTAGCACACACGTATATACTCATCTGGATATATTGTAAAGTATTAATCCTTTTCTAACCACCTTCGTTTCATCTCTAAGTGAAGTATCAGAGAAAAGTTCACGATTGGAAATTCACGGTCTAGTGACATTAGAAGTAACTTGAAATAAAAGCTATATCTTCATAGGCAGATCCAGGGGGGGGGCATAGGGGGCGCGCCCATTTCCCCCACCAACATACTTCCTTTTCATAGTTTTTTTTCATGAAATCCCTTAAGTGCGCCCCACCCCCTTTTTCCTTAAGTGCGCCCCCTTTTCCAAAAAAAAAAAAAAAAAAAAAAAAAAATGATCTGCACTGTATCTTTAAACTAAAGTAGCAATAGTGTAGGCATCGCACTTTAAAACTGTATATGGGGCTAAAATTTGTTTTATAGAAGGCTAATATGTATTTATGCTCATTATATTAGGTGTTCTCATTATCCCGGTCATTTTACTGACTTTAGGCCTTCACAATATTTATATTTTATTGGCACTCTCCGAATGCTTCAACTAATTTAATTCTATTTTGTCAATTTTCTCAAATGGAAAAGTATTATTTCCATACAAAATATTGTTTTAATTACCACGCGAGACCCCATAAGCCTTATCTGAACATTATCTATGTACTAATGTATTAGTAGGAAAATCTTCAAAATGTTTACAAAATATATAGAATTCGACATGATGTACTAAAAAGTTTTACAGAAGCCCCATTTGGACTCCCAATTATACATTATTCACGGAAATACACGCATGAACGGTTCTTTTCAAGCTTCGTGCCAGTGTGTAGTTGTGTGTGTGTGTGTGTGTGTGTGTGTGTGTGTGTGTGTGTGTGTGCGTGTGCGTGTGCGTGTGTGTGTGTGTGTGTGTGTGTGTGTGTGTGTGTGTGTGTGTGTGTGTGTGTGTGTGTGTGTGTGTGTGTGTGTGTGTGTGTGTGTGTGTGTGTGTGTGTGTGTGTGTGTGTGTGTGTGTGTGTGTGAATATGGCATTAAACGATGGATACTATCGCTCACTTTATGAAGATTAGACACCCAGGTGTAAGTATACATGAACTGTATTGATGCAATAATTATATGCGTTTCCCAGTGCTTGTGAATTCACTTCCAACTCTCTCTTTTCTCGCATATTGCTAAGAAGCATATGTCTACCACGAGAGACATAACTGAAGACAAGTTATGCAAACCCAAAGATTCCATTTGACCTTATAAAGTGGTCCTGGCGGGACTCGAACTTCTGACCCCAAGGTTATTAGACTAGAATGATACCATGATCCTCACCCAGGGCCACTTGATATAGTTACTTGTACCGACGCACACACATCCCGTGAGTATTTTTTACTGCAGACTGAGCCTGTGAATGGCATATACAATTCTATTTTATTGATAAGAAAACAGTTGAATATGAAATATTCAAACCAAACATTATCAATGGTGACAATGGGTCTTGAAAAATACGTTTAGAGAATGAGATTGTTAACTAGATATTGTTTATTTTCGTTTTAAAAATGGGATTCACGGGATGCGTGTGTTCACGGGCTCACTGTGTGCCTCTCTAGCGTTTTAAAACGTGTCTTCAGAGCTCTATGTCTATCGTGCTAGACATATGTTCGGCAGGTGTGTAGCTGTCATAGCATTGGGTGTCCTCACAACTCATCACAATTTTGTCCTTAGGGTGTTCGAGCCTCTACCTCAAAGTGTAGTAAGGTTTAAAGTTAGTGGAAATGTGGAACACCCTTCTTTCCTTGAACATGCCGCTTATATATTGCATGGTAGCATTGAACGCCTTCTGTCTCACTTGAGAACTGGTGTTTTTATCCTCTCCCTGGACTCCTCCTCTCATGGTATGAGGCCCTTTTTTGAAGAAACACCACTTTGGCGTTACCTCATTACTCATCATACCAATCACACGACACACCGAAGAATCATGGTGGATGTCATCCGTAACGTCTGTGTTAATGCACGTTTAATACACATGTACAGAATTAATACACCGAAGCAAATTGCAAGTCTTAGGTCACAGGAAAGGACATATATACTGGAAGGTTTACATGTAATGTAACGCAAACTCAAAGTATCGCTGTTACCATGGTTCTGTGCCTGCATGGTCGAGTGGTTAAAGGTTTTTAGTAAAAGGCGCACTCATCTTCGGAACGAACGCGCGTGACGATTGAGCGTAATGAGTACGGTGTGACTCTATCCCAGTTATTAGCCCATTATGACTAACTACGCTCACGTCACTATTACACCATGGTTACAGGTGTATATTCACCACCCCATCCCAATCATTCACTCTGCATAGTTAATCTTGAAATTATCTTTTTTTAGAGACAATCATCTCTACTCCTGCCGTTTCAAATTTTCACCAGGACTGTTATGTTCGACAGATGCAAATAATTAACGTCTAACATTTCCTTGGTGTGGCAATGGACTCTCGCCAGAGCTATGGTTATCTGATTTGTAGATAAGAGGTTTTTATATCACTGGCTTATATTGACACATAAACAATGAAACTTGCCTTACGCATAATACATATACACGTGGTTATGCGTCAGTATAATTTGGATACGAAAATAAAATCCGTTAGTATAAATATTGTACCTACGTCAAGGGAAAGTAAGCAATGCAAACGAATGCAAATTACGCTTTAGGGCGAAGATGAAAAGCCAATTTCAATTGGGAGCCATTATCTCTCACACAGAGTGCCCTCTTTGGATTCAACCCGTCTCCGTAAATTGAAGGCACGAATGCATCATTGTTCTTTCCAATCTATTTGAATACCGGTAGTTCTACTGTAAGGCATTTTGGGTAAATTTAAACACGTCAATTTTGTATTCAATGCATTGCTTCTTGGTACCAGGGAAAAGTTGTGTCCTACACTGGAAACTACAACTGCTGCTGTGATGCTGCACTCAGAAGAACGTTTAGAAAATGCAGGATACGTTTGTGCAGACTGTGATGGCTAGAAAAGGGCCCTTTTCTGATCATTATGTGAAAAAGCTTGAAGCATGGCCATGCCCAACACAACATAGTACATAATGTACATTTGTTCAGAAAATAACATGTAATTCAAATTGGAAAAGTAATTGGATTGATCAATTGTACATGTACCAAGCAGAAAAATCACATGCAAAACGTGCACTTAACAAACAAGAACTCGTACCGAATTATCAGAGTTGGATGCGGCTTATTTGAAGTTTTGCCGTAGATTAACTGCTTTTGCACAATTCATTTCAAGAAAAACAGAATTCCGCACAAAGTGTTTGCATTTCAAATTGAACAAGTCAATATCGTATATACAGTGAGTAGCACAGCCTTTTAGACTCAACTCAAGCCGTAAATGTGGTCGTTGGAATGTTTCCCGAGCAGACTGCGGCATAGACGTGGCACAGTGGATAGGACGGTTGGGATGGTGTGGATTTGTACACGCAAGTTAGCGATACATTGCGTTGAAATTGTCACCCTGTGAGCAAGTGGATTTTTAAAAACGTGCTTTTTGTTTTCACACGGGATTGTGTTGGCACTTGGATATATTAGCTGGATAATGAATTAGATTTATCTCTATAAGTCTCGCCAAATGTGTACTTTGATGTGCATGTCAAATATGGATATGTGTGTCATTGAAATGTAATAATGGTTTTATAGGTGGAACGTGCACATCGTAATTGTCTGTTGGATATTAGGAGCAGGCTGAATTCCTGACTTTGATAGTCTACCAGATGTCCATTCTTTCAGATGAGAGCACATAACCACAGGTTGTACCTGCAAAACTGCCAGCAAAGCCACAATCAACAAGCCATACACTATGTATTGATAAACCATTAACAGCAATCATAAATAACTGATTCACTTGTCAAAGTGTTTTTTTTGCTATTAATGTGCATTTTGTGTGTGCAGGCGTTAAATGACACATGAATGGCGCGTCATTGTGGATCACAATAAACTATTGGGATTAGCTGTAAATACTTAATTGTGAGTTGCTCTTTATTGTGATTATACAGTACCTGAAAATTAGCTTAGTTTGTGCTGTGCTTCTGTTTACAATAATGCATAGACAGATCCATGGGGGTGCAGGTGGGAGCGCCTCTTTTTCACATTGAAATTTCATTTTTGATGGGCTTTGGGCATTTCAACAAGCGTGCATGTGCGCTTGTTAAACTCATGAAAATGTGGGGTGCACTTCGGCCTCTTTTCTAAAAAAATCTGGACCTGGCAATACTAATGTCACTGTTGTCTGAAAGCAGCCATGGCACTATGTTGTCGTTTCATTATCCAGAATGCAATTTTCAATCTTTAAATCTGTGAATGAACTTTTTAATTTTTACTTGTTACATATCGACAGTCACCTTGTATGTCCTGTTTGACTGCTTTTTACATGGAAGCCATTACCTAAATGCAACCGTAGGCAGACCACCAGAAATATTAACTCTGCTGCTATATGATCAGCGAGAGCATGTAACACGACTCGATGACAACTCCTTAGCTGGTATCGCCCCAGCAAGATATCCATGTCAATATTATGTCAGAGGCAAAGAAATTGCGGATCAACACTGTAGCATGAACAGTCCATGTTCCACTATAGAGACGGGTGACCAATGAGACGGGGGACCAATGAGATGTACCCCTATCCCATACAGCCGTCACTCACCAACCGTCCTTCCAGTTCGTTAACCCGGAGGTGGAGTGAGGTTGGGGTGCTCCTATTATATAAGGGTACAGCTATGCTCCCACTAAAAATCACCTATTTGCTTGGAACATAATCTAAGCGCATATTTTTACTTGGAACATTAAGAGCCCCTCTTTATCCACGAGTGGATTTTCAAGTCTTACATTTCTGAAAAAAATCTTAACCCTCCGTTCCTCTTTTTAAGGGAAACATTTTCCTGACTTCGCCCTTTTTAATAATGAAACACCCATTTTATGTCCTGGGAATTGGACCGGTGCCTCCCCTGGACCATTAACACTGGTCAAAACACGGGTATACTATAACAAAATATTAGCAATTAAACTCATTCCCTCCATGCTGTTCTACATAGGGTAACAGGTGGTAGATATTGCACTTTCATCATTAAACGTGTGTCATTCGAATTAGAAAAATATGTCATATCGTGGGAAAAGTTGGGAGAACGTTGGACCCCTCAAACTCGCGCATATCTGGGACAAAGTCCTGGATGACGTCATTAATCCATCTCCTGGCGAACACAGATGGCTGACAAAAAATTGGAACACACTTGGCGTAATTTTTAAGCGTTTTGGTAGAGCTTTGTTGATGTAGTATCAGAGAAAAGTGTATTACAGGGACAGAATATGATTGTGTCTACGGCTTCGAAAGGCTCAAGTCAGCAAAAATAGCAAGAGACAAAGTCAATTTGGTGTGTTACGCTATAGAAGTTATGTGTCAAAGTATTGTTACATTATGCAAGTATTCTGTGGCTATAATTACCGTCCAATATCTAATTAAGGCAAACAATGTCCAATCAATACACCATTACCAGATAGTGAATGTATACGGTTCCCACGGGTGGATGATGTGCCCCGTTGGAGAGCGACCCAACCATCTTACATAAATGGACCTAGATGTAGCAAATGCAGCTTTTAAAGATGCCGCATATAGTATTGTTTTACTAAAGCGGATTCATTCAGAGGGGGGGGGGTTATAAGGAAGTGGGATAAGGGAAAAAAGGCTGAAAAAGAGGGATTAGGGAAAAAGGGCCCCCAAAAGAGGGATAATGGATCTCCAATTAGTGGGATAAGGGAAAAAAGGGCCAAAAAGAGGGATAAGGGTAAAAGGGCCAAAAAAGAGGGATATGGGATTTCTAGACCCCTTATAAAAAACCTTTAGAAACTTGTCCGCGGTCATCTAAACTCATTTCTGTAATGCCAGCATTGGAGTGACGAAATAGATCGAGCGTATGGTTTAACATCTTTCAGTTTTGTATAAAACAATTTCACGTCTACCTTCATTATGTCGTTTTACTCAGCTGTGAAAAGTTTTGAGTTTTCGGTTTTGATTATGTTTTCCCACAAAGTTGGTAAGAAACAACATATCAATGTTTAGTTTAAACTGTATCACAGCATGTTAAAAATGAAAAAAGAGGAATGAACCCATAAATTTATTTAAAGATTACCACTCTCACACCCACACAGAAAAATTTGAAAAACATGGAACAACCTGACACTATCTACACTTTGCGACCTTTCTTCAAAGCATGGGAATGCTGCCTAAATTTAAAAAATTTCCACATACTTGTCATATTTGGCAATGCAACTGTTCCATAAACAAAAGTAATGAACGCATAAAGGGTCCCGTTCCAGCAGCGGGCCACTATTACAGTGACATATGGGCCCGGCTCTGACACAATCTTACATGTTACATGAGCTTATGGCCTTATCACATCACTGTGTGCTGATGTGTGTGAGCAATATGGCAAATATACCTTATACATGCGCAATACGGCTCCATTGCCTCTGTCTGTGGGGTGGATATACACCAGTTTGGACTGCTAGTGGGTGTTGAGAAAATAAAACCTTAATCAAAGAGCAAAATGTTTTGCACGTAATAGTTCGTGGGAGACATTCACTATAGTGCTCTGTATATGCCAAAGGCACTGTAAGCTCCCCAGGGAGTAGAGAAAGACAACACTAAGAGAGAATGATGTTGATAACCGATGTGTAAGGCAACTGGAAAATACTGCGCTCTCTCGGAATATGACTTCATGTATATAACCAATATCACCTATTATTGTGTATTCATGTGTAAGTTACATTTGATGGATGAATACACTTTTATGTAATCGCAAAGTGAGAAGAAAATATAAACCTCTTACTACAGCCTACGTTGCTCTTGGCACACACAGTGTGGGGTGCTCAATTGCACCAACGCACCAATATTTCCATTGCAGACCCAATCCAGAAACAGGACTGCCCTGCCACCACACTCATGGTGCAGAATAGGTTGAAATGCGAAAACGTTTCTTACACCAGTAGTGTAATCGAGAACGTTTGTGCTAGTTTTGTTGTCTATATGTTGCATTTTGATCAAATATACCTATCACTTTGCCGTACTCTCTATTTCAATTAGAAAATTGACCTTCGACCTTATATATTTCCTACGTCAGAGTCCAAAAAGCTGATTTGCTCATCTCCAAATCATCATTTTTCTTTCTGTCAGACCAATGTGTAGGGACCATTTATCTGGTTCGCCCTCAATCCGACGGCTGCTTACATATGTATGAGGCGATATGCAAATTTGCAAAGGATTATTGGACTATGCAAATGAGGAGGGTGTTGAATGTAATCTTGATGATGTAGCAAGAGTATAATTGCTTTCAACTGCATACATCATCATTGCGACGAAAGGTACAACTCTGTAGTATTAAACAGAAGAATAATGTGATTCAAGTATACTTTTGGTCCTACTTTTACATACGTAGTCATGGGTTCTATGTAGAAATTAGAAATGTTAAATTCTACATGCAGTTTGTGTAAGCTATGTATGACTTCCCATCGCTGCTTTCTACGTTTGACACAATTCAATTACAGTCAACGTAAAGAATTTGATCGAAAGTAGACAACATTTTAACTTAAAAGCGTGTCCTTGAATGCTAGCAGAGTACTTAGCAGAATGGGACTAACGGGGCCGGTTTATAAGAAAATGGAATGTGGGGAAAAGGCCGAAAAAAATAGGGATGTGGGAAAAGGGTCAATAAAAAGGGGATTTGGAATTTCAATGAAATGGTATATGGGAAAATACATTTAAGAATTTGTGGGATGTGGAAAAAACGCAAAAATAGGAATGTGGGAAATAAGGCCAAACAAAATTAGGGATGTGGGATTTCTTGACCCCTTATAACGCCCCCCCCCTAACACTAATGTGATAAGCAGTATGATGGATACTGCAGCATGACTTCAAGCTCACAGCTCACTAATCCCTTCCTAAGCTTCACTTCATTACGCGGAGGCCTCATTATTTCCTGAGTATCATCCACGTGGATACATCATGTGTCTAAATGCCACAAGGTGGCACTTACCACTTCCTGCGTGCATTTGATTATGCTTATGTTATACTGTAAGTCTGCAGGGCTGATTGAAAGTGCTATTGACAGTGTTAGTCACATGCGTAAAAAGGTTTGAGTGACATTTCTGTGGTTCGTTTTAGACCCTAGAAACACAGCTGTGGATTTTGTGACATCACTACTTTAGATGTTCTTAATGGATGAAAATATGGAAACACTGCCGATTCGCTTGACTATAATGATTCCTACACGAACGGCTGGTTTGGCAATAACTACAAAATATTCACAAGGTTTTGTGTTTTTCATACCAATGACACATATCACCGATAATAGTTTGTTAATCATTACCCAACTGGGTACATAACCTATTGACAACAGAAGTTGCATAAGAATTAATGAAGTATTGGGGTACGTTTATAAGGAAGTGGACGTGGAAAAAAGGCCGAAAAAATTGGGATTTAGGAAAAATGTCAAAAAGCGATCTGGGAGTTCAAGAAAGTGGGATTTGGGAAAACACTTTAAGATTTGTGGGACGTGGGACAAAGCCAGAGGATATGCACGTGAGAAATAAGGCAATAAAACAGACAAAAACTTAGAGATGTGGGATTTCTTGACCCTTTTAGCAACCCCCACTTATATTCACATTGTTTTTCTACTGGTAAAACTTTGACAATGGCTCCAGGCACACATCGTATGGACCTCGTGTGTTTCCGTAGAGTCTATAGAATGTATCAATAATTGTATAATCATGGGCATATTCAATACATAATATGCCTTTATAATTGAAACTGTAAGTTGTATTAAAATCTATATGGTTTAAGGTTGATATTTAAAAGAAACCCCATACATAGCCCAATTACACGCATGAGCGGGTCTTTTCAAGAATTTTGGTTATCAGGCGTGTTGAGCCATTCAAACCAAACCCAGTTTTAGAAAGAAAGCCATTAGCAAAGTATACGCCCAGCTGCACTAATCCCCTAATGCCATCCGGCACTATCTCGCCAGGTGTCGCTAGTGTAAACAGGCGGCAATTCTGCAGGATAAACACGTTAACGAGCCATGAAACAGTGAGTAAAGCCCGTCGTTAGTGCTTATCAATAGCAACCTCGTTTTGGCACATTACTCTTATCAGCTCGCTGATTGGCTAATGTTGTGTAGAACTCAGATCACATGTTTCATAGGCTTTTGAAAATAGGCCAGATGTAGGCCTAGTAGGGAACAAGGTTTGTTTGATAGCCTTTTCTGTTGAGTGTAAGAAACGGTTATGCATCTATTGGTAAAGAAAGATTGCAGTGAGCATTATAGTAGGTACCACTAATTGTATAAGCTAGTATAGGAAAGTAAGGACATGTATGTGTAAACGATGATACGGTTAGTATCATGGGGGTTTATAAGGGATCGAAAACTCCCACATCACTAATTTGTTTTGGCCTTGTTTCTCACATCCCTAATTATTTTGGCCTTTTCCCCCACGTCCCATAAATATCCAGCTTTTCTCTCAAATCCCACTTCCTTGAAATCTCACATCACTCTTTCCCCCCTTTTCCCCACCCCCCCCTTTCGGCCTTTACAACGCCCCCCCCCCCACACACACACTTCCCACTTCCTTACAAATCTGCCCCATGGAGTTTCCGGCCAATTAAGAAAATGACGAAAGTGCTTCTCCCAGACCTAAAAATTAATCATCTTAAAAATAGCAGAGCCGTGATGTTTATTTTTGCGATAAAGTGGTCGACACTTTTTCTTGACGTGACTATAAATCATTCATTAGCAAACCATGTAAAGTCTCAAATAGACAAGCACCATGACAGTTAATCACTCGTTTTGGTGGATGGATGGACGGACCATAGGATTCATGATGTCTTGATTGATGGTCTGTTCAGTTAGCCCGGTGCATATCCTACACAGTGGTGTTTACTGCTAGAATGTGGCTACCATCTTCTCTCCAGACCAGAAGCACATGAGTTTTTATTGTGGGTATACGTTACATAAGATCTATTGCCTTTGTCACAACTGCCGCAATGGACAGAACCCTACATGTGTTAAAAGCGATACGACGACACGGTCGTTAAGTGAGCCATTTTTAACCTGGAAAATGGACACTCTGAAAATCCTTCTCTATTGACAGAAGACAATCACTTTCATTCTGTAATGGCATTCTATGGAACGTGATGCAGGAAATTTTAAGAAATGGATATAGGTACACGGCACTTATTTTTGGATCTAATAGATGCCTCCACAACACACGATTCAAAATTACACACGATACAAAATTACACAATCAACATAATACTGCTCTGTCCATAAAGCACTATCTCTCTGCTGTCTCTTTCTCTCCATCTCTCTCTCTCTCTCTCTCCATCTTTCCATCTCTCTCCCCCTCTCTGCCAATATCACACTATACCATCATTTATTCCAAGACACATACAGTATAACCTGCAATTAAGACCACATCTCTATTGAGATCATCTCTATCATAGAACCACTTTTTTCAGCCCCAAACTCTCATAAAGCTACCAGAATGAACATCTGTATAGGGACCACCTCTCTATTGAGACCACCTAACTCTGGTCCCAAATGTGGTCTCAATAGAGAGATTCTACTGTATATATGTCTCATCTCCTTGTCTACAATCAGCCACTATCATTTGCAGGTCGCCTACAACCACCCCTTGATACTTAATTGACGTACTAATTTCCTGTACAGTCTACACACAATGCGCCCGTTACCTCACTCCTTGAGACAATCAAGCATACACCAGTTGCAACCTCAGTGTTTTTACTCTCACTTTCTGATAATGGCCAGGGGTAGATTATGGCGCAGTTGGTTGTTTTGGAGGCAAAATAGACAACAATGCAAAAAAAAAAAAAAAAAAAAAAAAAAAAAAAAAAAAAAAAAACAAAGACAAAAGATTATACCTACGCATGATTAATGCAGTCACGGAGAAACCAGCAATGTATTGCACCCACGTTAAACGATAGATGTAGATGTTACCATCGATAACAGCATCTTCAGTTACATGCTTTGAGTGATCTGTATACATCAGATATTGGGTTTTAAATGATTCTGAATTGCAGTTTGATCGACTGAGAAAAAGGAGATACTCCAGACAATGGTTTTAAACTTACTGTCCCTAATGTGCCAAAATAGAATCTACCAGTGTTTTTAGAGTGACATTTTAAAGTCTCACTCAGCCACCCACACAATACCCAAACAGCCCCACCAGATACCCCTAGGACCACGTGACCATCGCCTGTTCAACTAACCACGTGATTGAACAACACGTTTCCTCCAGCTGCAAAGTCAACGGGTGCTCCAGACAGCACAAATTGCCAACTATCACCATAACCACACTGGGCGTAAATCCGTGCTAATGGATTTTGTTATGATGATCCACGCCGCAGCCCTCTGATTGCTGCTCTGAGTGAAACTTGTAATCACGCGCTATTGTGCGGGGCGGATCGCACTCCGTGAACTGTCTCGTGGGACTGCTTCTTTGTAGTTGCAATCAGGCCATTTGTCTCCTGGCCAGTCGGGAGCTCGGCGGCAAGACTGCAGTGGTGCCATATTGAATACATCTGTTTGAAATAAAGTACTATGCACCCCTCCCCATCCATTTAAAACCCTATGGTCATGTACGGTTATATTGTTTTACAGTTTGAAACTAGAAAGCATACTTATCACACAGTGTTCATGTGAAATGTGCAATATGGCAGTTTGACAACACAGAAATCACATTTACAACACTGGGACTCATATATCATAGATACTCATTTCAATCATTTTGGTGAAATGATTATCAAACCTACACTGCAAGCAATTGAGTGCCGGTGCGATGAAACCAATGGCAGTTATTTACATTGAGACTACCAGGTAGACTGACCTATACATGCTGCCAGAATACGCTGTATGGGATTGTTTTAGTTATATTGCTATATTATTTTCTATTATCATACCCTCTATATTTACTGCGCAATTGTGAAATACATCTGCCTATACGATTGTGCTTCAATGTATTCAATACATATAGGCTAATAGCACCTATAGTGACAGTATAACGAGGGACACAGTGCCATTACTGGGTTCTATAATTGATAAAGCATTATCTTGTAGTCAATGTCATCACTTCAATAGCTATCTAAATGTCAAATGTCTGCCAGGTTCCGAACGCCAACAAGACCTTCATATTGGAATTTTAAATTAGGTTATCTATCGGTCTATCTTAACTGACGTATAGACACCCAGCATCAATAAATTGAAACAAACATTTCCTTGCCAAGGGCGGTTTCTAAAATCAAATTTAATACTGTAAAATGTCAGTCTACAACTCAAGTAGGTTAGTGAGTAATGTGCAAATTCTAAAGCAAATATACGATAATCTGTATACCAGCCAATTATGTGTATAAGTCGACGTCAATGGCTGAGAAACTGCTAATTATTGACACACAAAGCCACCAATCAGCCAGCAATAATAACGCCCCAGCCTTTGCAAACTAGCTCATTATCAGAGGATTATAGAGGCAGCCATATCGATATGCTGGTGTCTGGTGGTGAGAACTCCACAATCAGAGATGGTTGCTAATGCAAACTGCTTATTATAGTTATTGTCCTATTTAATGGGGTGGGTTTATAAGGGGTCAATAATATCCCACATCCCTAATATTTCGGCTTTATTTCCCACATCCGTAATCTTTTTGCCTTTTTCCCCACACCCCACAAATTTTAAGCTTTTTGCCCACCTCCCACTTCCTTGAAATCCCACCTCCCTCTTTTTTGTCTTTTCCCCACATCCTATTTTTAGGCGTTTTGTCTGTCATCCCACTTTCTCATGAACCCGCCGCCTTATTAGTCTTATTCAGCTTTTACCTAGTTGACCAGAGGTGACTGGTGCACTGGTGTTTTGTCTCACTTCCGGGAAAAAATTGCATGATCTGCAATAGTCCTGACAGGACCACAGTCACTATTGTACAACGCAAACATTCTGTATCGCCAAATCTGTGCAGACGTTTCTCATTGGTTGGCCACATGGGAGACACAATAGCTCACTCATTATGCATCAGAGGGTTATAGAAGGGTGAACGTATGGGACAGGTTTATAAGGAAGCGTGATGTTCGAAATAAGGCCGAAAAAAGGGTTGTGGGAAAAAGGAAAAGCAGTGGGGTGTGGGATTTCAAGGAATTGGAATGTGAATGTGAAAATGTGTGCCTTATAAATTTGAAAACATCTAGGGATGTGTGAAATAAAACCAAAAGCTTTAGAGATGTGGAATTTCTTGACCCTTTAAACCCCCAAACCCCACCACGTGTATGCGTCCATAAGGGTGGGGTGGCCTTAGTATGTACATTTTGCAGAAGAGTACGAGGAATATAGCGTCTTGTGTGACCACATTTTAACACATGTAGCTTCAAACTCCAGCTTTATTTTCAGAACAGCCTGTCCTCTTCTTATTGTTTATCCTTAGACTACCGCTGGTAAAACTATTCAAATGTGTCCTGCGACAGGAAATCTAGTTCAGTTTGTGTATTGTCATTCAGCGTTAGTCGTTCAAAAGACCTTATATCTAATAGTTTTTATTTCTATTTTTACATAAACCACTCATGTCAACCATTTAGGTGCACAGATGAAGAGCAAGTACAATTGTGACAGCCTCTAGCTCTAATAGATATAAGGGCTTTTACGAAACCCTAGGAATCCCGCTCATATTAAATACAGTCTCGAATATCCTGGCCTGCTATACCCTTTAAAACCAGAGTAATCACTAGCAACAGCTGCAAAAGCAGCAGCATGCAGGTGTGATTTACCAAGTAAGGATTAGAAAAATCATCAAGTATGTCATCTTGATCAAAGCTTCCCCATTACAAATAAACAGGCGTAAAAAAACCAAAAACAGCACCTATACAGCTGCTCTGAAAATAGATTGCTTTTCTAAAAATAGAAGCCATGTCCTATTATTTAATGACGTCATGTTAGCCAAACAATTAGCTACATTTGGATCACACAGAAGATTTTAGAATAGCCCTTCATGTGATAGGCTATACAGCATATGAAATATATTCATAGTTTGTTGTTCTTTTCTGCAACTTTTGAAGCCACAATTTTTAAGTTGTATAATGCTTTGTCAAAATTAAAATACACACAAAACACTTTGGCTTTAAAGTGGCAGAAAAAACTACTTGAAACCATCATGCTACATACCAAATACACAGAATATTATTGCTAGACTCAGACTGACACGTCCCTCTGTCTGTGTTGCAGGTCCAGGCCGCCGCCGCCATGCACCCGCCCCTCGCCCTCCTCCTCCCGCTCCTTGCCTCAGCCGCCGCCCTGCAGCCGGAGGACGCCGCGGCCGCCGACCGCCCAGCCGTGCAGGTGACGTACTCGCTCCAACAGCACACTGCCACATTCATCTTCTTTCCCGGCCAAATAACACCACAGATTTTATAGATAGAAATTTCATAGATCCCAAAGTTCAACAATATTTATGTAAAGGCTGGTAATTTTCACTTTCCCAGACTCCTATACACACCTGATACATGTGTTTAGGTGGCACCACTGATGCTCTGTTTGAGATATGGTCTGGTCCCTATTCTCCTATGTAAGTTGCAGCCACAACATAGACACCTGTATTTAGGTGGCGCCACAAAATCTCTATTTACTCTATGCTACATGTATGTCACTATGGTCATATGCAAATTGCAACAACAATATAGACTCCTGTATTTGGGTGGAAGCGCTTCAAAGAAATCTCCACAGAAGCCTTTTAAGTGTGATGTCTATGTCTAAATAATCTATGATAACTCTACATGTTTTTGCATCACCACAAACTCTCGCACACACAGACCTCAACGAATAGTTGGCCTACGCGCGCCAATCAATCCTTTTAAAGGTTACCTCGAGCTGTCAGTGTATGGGGAGTTTACTTCACTTCAACAAATGTCCTGGCGCAAAGCCCTTGCTAAGCATGTATACATAAGGGTGTATAACGTCGTTTCAATCAATCAACGCAAATAAGATTTCAATAACAAGGCTAAATAAATATGAATGGCCCCTGTAGCCAGATCCACGGGTTGATCGCACAGTACCTCTTTTTTATCAATAGAATAATTTTCATGGGTTTAAAGCACTACCACAATCGATTGTGTGCAATAACCTCTCGAGATCCTGTAAGTACACCCCTCTTCTTCTAAAAACCAGGATCTGCTAGTGATAGACGCATATGATTTTGAAACAAAATAATGACACTGCGTATGTATCAAGCTGTAATTGTGTCCATTATTTTACAGAAACAATCATACACCTTCCGTTCAGCTGACGATGCAAAGCTAGCGCATATCGCCACACTCATCGACGTGCTAGAACAGCTAGACGTACTAGATGGCGGAGCAGGCGACCGACAGAATTGCTACCTGCTAGACCGCATAGTGAAGTCGGCTGAGCCGCTGGAGGGAGACGGGGCCACGTGGAGAGTCAGTCTGGATCTGTATGTGCGCCAGATGGATTCGGACACAATCGCCGACACGGCCGAACGCGACAATAATGACGTGGATGACCAGTCGCTGGGCAACGCTTCTGCAGACTGCGGTGGTGAGAACGGTTGTTGTTGTGGTTGTATTCGGCTATAGTTAGATTCTTTCATGATTAGTGGTAACCAGTATTTGATGGTAGGCGTGGGTCGTTAGCTTCTAAGGGGACAAAGACCTGCTATTCTAAAAATATAGTTTTCTGCAATTCACAAGTAATTTTTCTTCGGTTTTCATACCTCTGTTCCGAATACAATACACTTGAGTCTGATAAACCTAAGAGCATGTGTCTTATAGATTTAATGGCAATCCCCCTAACAAACAAAACCAGCCCTATCACTTTACAACGCTAAACCCAATTCAATAAAGTAAGTCCCTTCTAAACAGATCAATAGTTTACAATGTTGGAGAAGACAGTCCCATGTCTGTTGGCATCTGCAGGAATCAGCGCTGGCAACACGGCAGTAAGAATCCCGCCCAGACGCCGGGCAGAGACAGACATGGAGGGGCCCGCCACAAACGGCACGGCCGACGTGCTAGACGTCGAGGGTTCGAGTTTCTCGGAGGTGGTAGCGGCTAACGGCAGCAGTAAGGCGACAGAGAACCGTGGGAACGGTACAGCGCTCACCGCCCTTAAGACCACGGATGACGACGATGATGGCCAAGAGTTGTACCTCGTCGGTATGTAGCTGTTTCGTGTTTGTGTTTCCTCATTATACACCCTGAGTTCTGTCTTCTATTTTGAGTCATGGCTATAATTGGATGATGTTGAATAGAACTGGTCCTGATTGCTAATGACGGATGCTCTTTCTATTGTTTGCTAACTGCCTGCTTCAACATAGAGTGATTACATTATCTGCAGACGTAACACACCAATGATCACACAGCAGTCCGTAAATAGCATCTGGAATGGCCGTCCACACGAGCATTGTCTTGTTACGGGAGATTTAGTCTCAAACTCCGCGCAAAAACCACACATTTCCACCTTGTTAGTTGTGGTAATTGCCGATAAATCATACTTTCTTTGCCGGCAGTGTCGGCCCGGAGTGAGTTTAGTGTTCTCGTCTGCTATAATGGGCCTTGATTTGTTACAATTCCGCGGCCGGACCTTTTTGCGGTGCGTGGTTTGTGTGTAGGGTCTCCGGCCAACAACAATGTACACGTATTTGATCAGACATGATTCAATTAGTTAAAGATATTACCTGCTTTTCTTCCCCAAAAGTAGTTCTAAACTACAAATAGACCAGACACATTAGAACATTGGTACTATATATCTGGGAAGGGGATGGGGGTTGTGGTGGTGGAGGTGGGGGGGGGCGGTTTTTTATGGAGTGAGCGATCTTTCAAACCATGGTGTGAGTTTTATTAACCCCCCTGTTAGAGTGCCCACGCTGTGTAAATGTTTATGCAAAAAAATGACAGAGTCCGTAAAAAAGATGAAAAATTGGGAAAATTAACACTTTCATTGTTGAATAGGTCGACGGCTCCGACGCTTCGCCCCACGGACTCTTGCTGTGCAAAAATATGCTCCGCGCTACCTCCGTGTCAACGCCGCGAGCAAAAATTGCGCGGCGTCCCACCACTTTTCTGGAGAAGTGGATTTTTCATGCCACGTAACAATGGTTGGGGATCATTGATGATTAAATTTCCTTTGATCTTTTTGAGTTCACTGGTCGCCGCGCGAAGCCGTTTTTGGCACCGATGGACATCGTCTGCTTCCGTCCGATGTAAAATGAGCGCCGTTTACCGATGCTGTACGCCGGTGTACGCCGCAAGAGCTATCCGCGCCAAGAATAGTGTCCACTCCGTCTGCTTCTGTGGTCACGCCACAGTCGAAGTCTGTCGGTGCCCTGCGGTGCATATTTAATCGAGGGGTTATTATTTCGCCTGCGGCGTCACTTCTACTCCGCCAGGAATGGACATTTTTCTCGACTTTTTAAATTTTAGGCCTTGGACGGTGTCGGGACCACGGACTCTGTCCAACGCCATCTAACTCTAACAGGGGGGTTAACCAGATGATTATGAACATAAATGAGAAGACGGGCCCGTTCACTCTCTTGGGAAATCCCTAGACGGGCCCGTGCTAATGGAAGGCGATTTGATCTTTAACAATCACAAGAAGCAACAGTCTTTTTTGTGGTCGATGAGCGAAATAGTACCTTTGGCTTTAAGTGACAGCATTTTTTGAGCGCGTGTGAACACACAATGCGAATGCAGGTGCTAAATATAACCTCTTGTCACCGCATCATTGAAACGCTTGAAATATCGCCTATGTGTTGGCCAACGAAAAAATAATGGGGTCCAAAATGAAAAGGAGTAGGATTTGTGTCAGGAAAGGAATCCCTAATAACAGTATGGGTGTGGGTTGGAATGGGGGAATAGTGGGCTGCAGCTAGGGGTTCCAAATGCAAAATGTATGTTGTACGAAGGCCCATCATTGCATGTTCGCAAAATAAATGTCAGTGATGAGCGCTGAGCGCACCAGCAGAGGCCCGCCACGCTAGGTAAAAAGTATTATGTGTAAAACTTATGTTTGAATAAACGTTTTCCATACACATAAACTCGTAACATTTTTATGTTAAAAACGGTACAATATGATTGCATTAGGAGTGTTAGCCAGTGGCTCCAAACTAGAGATGTCAACATTCAGTATTTCTATATTTGAAGTTACGGCCGTTGTGAAGGCCGAAGATTCGAACCGTTGCCATGTTGACCACGAAGCTCAAACATCAGCAACATCACTTGGCATTGTTCTTACATTGTTTTTCCACTGGGCTGCAGGCGGGCGGCGGATGAGCCGCACGCAGCTGATGGTGATCATCTCGTGCTCCACCGTGATCGGCACCTTCTTCATCGTGGCCATCTCACTCCGCATCAGGTGGGTGAACCTTGGGTGTTGATGGAAAACAGTCCACCAGAGGCCCCATATTGCAATGACAATTCAGAGAGTACTTGCTAAACTAGATATGTAGGCAAACTGTGCTCTATGCTCCCTGGGGAGTTGAGAAAGGCAATATATTGTGACGAGGTAGCCAATGAGCTGGTGTGAATGTTAAGTTATCCGAGCAAAATAAAAGAGATTTGTGACTATGAATAAGGGCATTTGCATTGCACCACACCACACCACACCACACCATCAAGGAGCGTAACCATTGAGCTTGTCTTCCAGGAACTACGTGAAGCGGCTGCGGGCAGAGACTGGGGACGCGCGGGGCGGCGGCGGCAGCGGGCGGCGGCCTCCGTTCCGCGCTGCCAGCGTGGCGCTCCGAGGCTCCGGTGGCGGCGGGCGTGCCGAGTCGCCATCGCAAGCCAAGGTACGAGCGCAGACCGACACCTCCCTATAGTGGACACTTGTATACACGTCACATTATACCCCTGTCCTATGTATTGTAACTTGAGGTTTTTAGAGTGGAACTCTGTCTTGGGTGGCTTGTCCAGAAGACAGGTTTTACTGTATGACTCGCACAGTGGGGCTTCGTATTGGGGACAAGTTCATATGGTGATTCGAGTATCCTATGAAGACGTCCCTCACCCTGTTACTGACCATTGATTGCCCCATTCTAGCGTATGCCATAATGTAAAATAGATGTGTTGAGTACTAGAGTACCACCCGCCTTATGCGGGACACTTGAACTCTCCAGAAGTTGTCCACACTAGGCAGGCTGCATTAAGACAAAGTGACCCTGTATATATTTGGACTTATTCTTACTAATCGACCCATGCTCCTATCCTGTCTAGATGTTCTGCACTATGACCCTCGCTGTCCTGTTGTCATACTAGTACATGTATTTGAAACGTAAATGTTGCATATCTACAAGTATCAAAGCATTGCCTGTCATTGCTATTCTTATTATTTGCTGCTGTATGTTTTGAGAGTGGGTGGAGGTGGTGTGTAAGCTTTCATCCCTAGTACATGATTGCTCATCCCACTTAAATGATTGCATAGGCCGAAATAAAACTCGTGTTTTGAAAAATGCGTTTAAAGGGCCCTCTCTTATCCCGAAGAAATACATGCCAGGCAATGTTTTTGTGTATGACGTGTTGTATGGTAAAACGTGTTGTCTGTTCCCCCACCCCACCCCCATCCCATGTATTTGTTATGTCCCTTGTTGTTCTAAATACTTACGGGATCCGATAGTTTGGGGCAAATAAAGTTGACTGTGATGAGTTTCTGTGTCTGTGTCACCACGGAGCATTGCCTGGGCACTTTGTATGCATAACAGGTAGACGTCAAATACAATGTAGCAAAATGGCCACACGACCGTTTGGATGAATGCAATCGGCCTACCCTTATGCGTGTTTCAAACTATGAACAAAGAAGCTTGAATTGACGAACCACACGCCACAGGGTTCACCCTATAAACATCCAGTGTCTAACGTTGGCCTTTTGGATTTTCCACCGAATTGGTGCTGCTAAATTTAGCAGAAATCTGATTTGTTTCTTCATTGTGTGGTCTGAAAGCACAACTTTGACTTCTTTTGACGTGCTTTCAATAACCACGAAAAGAAGGGCAAAGTCCTTTGATGTTAACTTGAGATCTGGAAATTGGCATGTCTGTTGACTGTGTGGAAGTGCATTGTGGAACACTGTTTACCGAGTTTAGGCTTTGGTTAACCGGCTGAAATGACAGTTGTGAAGGCCCTAGACGTTGTGTGCTCAATCTCATATATACATGTAGTGTATGGCTATTGCAATAAAAGTTGTCTTATTGAAAGGACATTTTTAATGTAAAATCTTGAAATATCCCAGCTATGACCCACGCTCGTTATTTAACAGACTAATGTTATTGACTGACTGTCGACACACTTGGAATTCAGAATCAAGAGAAAACATTAGGCGCATAATTTAAACAGGGTGTGCGCCTGACCAAGCGGATAGGGAGTCGGAATCACAACCAGACGATCGTGGGGTCGATTTCCGTTAGGTTCTGGTTATCGGTGTTGAGCAATCTCATCTGTAACTGGAGTCAGACTGCTCCACGGCACCTAAACGCTACCCCCCCCCATTTCACACGGCCGATCCTAGCTCCAGATCTTCCCAATGACACCCGATTTGTCATTTCGGGGTGGATCGTCTGAAATGCATCAATATTTATTACATAACAGTCTGATGACGAAGCATGCCAAAGTCACCGAGCCGTACAAGCCGTCAGAGACGTTGTAGGTGGCGGGACACGGCCGAGACAGACGAAGCATGACAAAGAATTGTGATGATCGGCTGCCGAAAATAGTCCCTCTTGGTGGCTATTAAACCGTGAAATCCCACCAGCTTCGGTCTTTCAACACATGCTACAAGCTACAAGCTACAGCAGGATTAAGTGCAACGGCTGCCATTGTTACGATTATTCGTTGTATAATCATCGTGAATACGTATTTGAGTATAATCCTTCAGGGACACAAGCAATGTAACCCCCCTCCCCCACCATTTTCAGTCTTTTTATTTTGCCTCATTGCATATTTTGTAGCTAAAACTTACGGGATCGTCCGTGAGTACGGTCTGTGACTTTTCAGAAGGACTGGATGAAAAGGTAAGCTATTGGGACCATTCGGAACTAGCACACCATAAAACCGGAACATCTTTACTGAAATTGTAAGCAAGTCCACCATTAGCAGGGAGACCTAACGATGAACAAGTTAGCCCTCTAGACGAACCAGAAAAGCAAAACGTTGATCCAGTTCAACAACTCAATAATCCATAACGGGAGCCTACAGGCCGAAAAAAGTCAAAATCACTTCTCCAGAGAAGTGATAACACCTTTTGGGCCAGAAGCTGGCAGAAATATGTAATTCTCTCTATATTGACAGCATTAAAATGGGAGCATCGTGGCGTTGGAACTGATGCTTCTGTTTCATGCTTCCATTGCTTCTGATTGTAACGGCAGTGGCGGCTATTACGGTCTCATCTGTCAACTATAATCCTCCCAGAGCAACAGACGAGGCCAGAGCTTGGGTGAAAGACATTGGGATGCTGGAAATGCAAGAGGAAGCCACCAGACAGCCCCAAAAAGCATGTAGATTGTGTGGTTTGGTGCCACATGAGCCGAAAAAATAAAAATCTGCCCAGAACCCGCCAAAAACGGCCCGTTCCGTGCCGAACCAGCCAAATCACTCCACATTTGAGCCCAGATCACGCACAATCCACCCCGAAATGACAAATCGGGGGTCTTTTGGATGATCTGGAGGATCGGCCATGTGAAATGGGGGCCTTAATAGGAACAGGTCGTTCGAGTAAAGATTATGGCTAGAAAGATAGATTGCTCACTAGGAAATTGAGAAAGACTAAATATAGAGTTACAATGATGCCTATCACCTGGTGTAAATAATGTGATGTTGACTGAACGAATTTGATGGTCGACCAAAAAAGAAGCAGTTTAACCATCGTCTACTAATATATGCACAATTAACATCGAAGTGATAGATAGACAAGACATTGCCATAGCAGGCACTTTCGTGCGTGCCATTTACACACAGGATAAGTATGACAGCAAACTGATGACTTGTTGTTACTTATTTATGGAGAAAGTGTCTGAGAATTCACCTCATCAGCCACAACACAGTCTCTGCATATATATAACGACTCCTCATAAGCAGTAAAGGAACAAATTAGACAAGTAGATGAAGTTTGAATACCACATCTACTGGCACGTGCGTAGCTGTATGCATATACTCAAATGCTTGCTCTATCGAGCCTATATCATGGCTCATGAGATGTTTAACACATCCAACCAAAGGTGAGGTCGTCACATCAGTTTGGTGTGTGCTAAACCTAACCATTTAAAGCAAAAACTAGTGTTTAAAATAATAAGCTATTGACCTGGGAAATTCCCAGTTATGATATTTCTTTAACGAGCAAGAGTTCATTTTAATTTGCATGTATGCGAATGAGCTGCTCTGATTGGTTGCAGGCACTTGTAACTCTACGGATTTTGACTGTGGCATTGATAAATGTCACAAACTGGTGTGGTTTAACACAGATCAAATTAATTTATAGTTCACACACTAGACCATCACTGGAGACACAATCTGGGTCACAACACACCCGGACCCATTCCTAAAGAAATGACTGATTGCATACATTTATTACTGCAAACACAGCAGCCTTATATCACACTCCCATATGGTGTGCGGCGAAATGAGACCATGACTCAAGTGTTTCCATATGAGCACCAGTGCGAAGTGGGTGTTCACTAGAAATGCATTAACGTAATGCTCTTATCTTCGCCAATGTTTTAGGGTTTAATGCATCCTATGTGTTTACAGTGTAAGAATTGGCCGAGATTTCCATAATTCTGAAGATTACAATCTGAACCTTTCTAGTGTAAAATGCATGAGTGTAGAATATATGTATGAATATGCAATCTCATGCTTCTCAACCAAGGAGTCTCTACAGGCCACTCACCAGCACTGACACATGTGTGCACATCTAAGTAAGACAGGCACATTAATGCAAATCAGTGGAACCTGTTCATGTGGACATCTATTCTGGCTTTTAAGAATACCTGTATCATGCGGACATAATTATATCACTTCTCCCTATTTCCAATTTCCCCATACTATGTAACATCTCATTTAAGGACATGCACCTTCGTAAGTGGAGAGGTTAACATTATCCCAAAGATGTGTGCTGCGGGTTCTATTGTATAGAACAGGTACAGTAAAGTCCCAGCTGACCACACTGAATAACTTTTAAGCGATGTGAACGGAGGTGTCTACAACCTATAAGTACTTAGCTATGAAGGTATTGCGGCAATCGAGCAGATTATTTCTTCCCAAATATGTTGTTTTTCCCTGATCTTCTTGGGCTAGAATCCAGGTTTATGACATACACAATTTTTTCATATGTAGTATAAACGTAGCGGTGACACCTATGTTAATTTTACTTGGCAGTTTCCAACAATGTTTAGCAGAAATACACGCTAACAGCAGTAGATTTAACACTTATTTATTTGATCAGCCTATGCGTTAGAAACAATGACATATATTCATTTTAGTTTTATTCAATTTGATTTTAACATTAAATGTTTAAATGAGAATCGTACACACATGTGGATACATAATCAGTATAATCAGTGGCAGATCCAAGATTTCTCAAAACCTGGGTTATGAATTAAATTGCAGGCAAAACCAAGGACAGGATCTGGTCAGATAATTAAACATTTAGTCCCGTGGATTGGTCACCGATTATAAAAGACAAATGAATGCTGTTGCCCTCAAGTGCTTGTTCAGTGTTTTTGTGTTGGGGGGGTTGTCTCGGGGGGGGGTCTCTCTTAAAAATGGGTACGAGTGTGCCATTTCGAACGTCGAAACGGTACCCATCGATCTACTAATTTGGCTTGAAAAAGTCACCCATGTCTATACCTTGAAGATGAAAAAGTGACTCATGTATATACCTATTAAGTAAGAAAACTACACACTGTTAACATTTTATCAACAAAATATTCAAAAAAATTATATCAGTATCAAACAAAATGAAACTTACACTAACAATATTTGTACATATAATTTCAAACCCATAGCTATACCGAAAATCACAAAAAATAGACCCATAACCATACCAAAAATCACATTTTTAGACCTTAGCTATATTAAAATCACAAAAGTTAGACCCATCACCATACCTGAGATATCTAAAAAAGTGACTCATAGAAATGGCACACCCGTACTACCCGATGTACAGTAAGACAACCCCCCCCCCCGCCGAGATTGTTGTCAACAATTATTGGTAATCCTTTACAGTTATCATATAAGTATGACACTGTTTGTGATTTTTTTTTTAAGAAATAAGCTTATGTTCAACGTAAAAATTATTGTTTTTGGATTATTTTCCAATACATCTTATCTATAAATCATAACGCAACAATTTGTTTATAAAATTAAGATCCAATTTATTTTACATCATACATTTGCATGTTCCTGGTATAATTTTATGAATGAATACAGTTTCGTCATTTTAGAAATTTAATAATGAACTTGTTTAAAGTAACCAAACTAAATCAAAATCAAACTATATGAATATTTGTTTTACTATATCAACTTTTCTTAGAAGTGTCAAGAGTGTCCATTTATGCACATGAGATGGACACGCTAATACTAAAGCTGAAAAACCATTAATATCAATACGTGCCTAATGAATATATTATGTAGAAACACAAGTGATTGACTTAAGGTTAAACTTTATAATGTACAATGTAAAATGACTGCTGTATTCTATCATTATCAAACTGTATTAACCAGTCCAAACTGATTCAATTTGCTGTACAGTTGTTCACTCATGTTCATTTGCCGTTTTCAGGATTCTTTGTTGTTCTTGTAACAGTGTGAGTATATTGTATATTGTGTGACGACCCTCTAAGTGTTGACCATTGTTGCTTCTTTTCCATTTGATGTAGTCCATTTGACAAGTATATGTGTATACACTCCAACCAGTATTGTCTCTTTTAATTATTGTGACATATTATGACAGTCTGTTTCGAATTCATAATTATGTCAAAACGATTTAGAATGTCGATGGTTGGTTTGTATAAATAAAACGGCACCACAATAGTTGAAATAGATGATGTCATTATGTAACATCCATCAGGTTCCAAATAACCGAAAAACATATCTAGAAACATCCTTAAATGTACTCGTTGTACTAACACTATTTCTAATGTGTAGTGAAGTTTCTTTTAAAGTGGCACCACAGTTAGCTACAGATGTATATAGATGACCTTATATAGGGCGCAACATGACGTCACAAAGTGCATTACCCACTTTAATGACGTCACATGTGCTGAGCAGACATGGCAACATTTGGTATTTGGTAGAATGTGAGCAGCAGCAGCAGCTTAATGGGCTTCTTTTCTCTCAAACCCACGTATCACCCATATCTGAACTGAATGCCGAGACAACCACACAATCGATATGATAGACAACAAACACTTTCAATTTCATGAAGCACAGAAATTCGTGCATTAATCATAATTACATCTCGTGTGTCATTTCCATATGCTTATTGTTTCCACAACTAATATGCTTAACTATGCTATGTTCACTTTCTCATCATTGCTCTCTATTTTTTAAACACCATTTGTTTGTTTCTTTGTGTGGAAAAGACAAGGATATTTTTGTTAGTTATTCTATCATTTAAATTTAACGCTTACATTATGGAAAACTTACTAACTATTTTAGAATAAAGTGGTGTCATTGTTAATCTTATTTTCAAAGTCATCTGTTGCTTCATAAGTGCTCATAATCAGTAAATACTCTCATTTCAGCAGTATAAAGCCATTAGAGTTATAATCCGATAGACCTCTGGTATATCCTTTTTATGTTTAGCACTTGGTTTTTAGACACTAACACATGCTAGCTTGGGGCAAAGCAATATTCGAACAAAAATGGGAATAGAAACTCTGCAAGTATTAATTAGATAAATTATATTTAAAATAACTCTAATTAAATTCATCAAAACCTAAGGAAATCTGTGGAATTCTACATTATCTGCTGAAAACAGTAATCGCTTTTCACTGCAGACAATAGTAACCCTTTTGAATATGTGTTCAGTATGCTTGAATATTGCTTGTACTCTGCATGCATACGAAACAAAATAGCAAGTTACTTACACTAGCTCTTTGCATACAATTTGTACATATTATATAACTGTTAATTACATAATTGTTAGATAAATGTGTCATATCTAATAGTCTTTTCAAGACTGACTAACTATAGAATTAGAACCATTGCTTATTGTTGGTTCTGGTAATGTTGGTGGGAATTGTTGTGCACAGCTGGCTATCTAGCATTGAATCCTTTTGTATGCTCTATGCATTTCTTCGACGTTATTTAATGACAAGGACACGATGGAGTGGTGGTGGAGACGTGTAAATACACTATAGAACTTGATGTGTGTGCACCATTGGCTGTTTGTTCACACACAGTGCGCACCTTGTTGGTCTTGATAAACCACATGCAACTCTCCTGGGCTAATAGGCAGATCCAGGGATGGGGTTGGGGGTTGGGGCGCAGGTTGCTTTTTCCCCACCAAAATATTTTATTTTCATGTCTTTTGGCGTGCCCGCTACTGCGCGTTGTTACAAAACCCATTTGATCCCTATAAGTGCGCCCGCCCCTTTCCAAAAACCTGGATCTTCCAGTGATTGGCTACACATCTTTAAACATTCATGATACAAGATATCATATCTAATAATGGGCGCACATTTGTTATTTGCACATATATATGTTATTTTACTAATGTCTGTAAAATACTTTAGTTGCAATGTAATGCTGAGAAATACATTTTGCCATATGATACAACTCAAACGATAGTATCATGATTTCTTTGATACATGATACACGTTTAACCGAATTATCATGATTCTAATTTTATAAATGGAATCACATTTTATATTCCACGAATTTCAAACAGTTAACCATCTTTGTTGCACATTCAATACTAACCGGGTTATTTGTATAGCACTGCATGTATTTCTACATAGAAAATAATTGTTTTAATTAGTGCACTGTTAATGGTTCGAACCCTCTGAGCGTCAGATGTCAAATTGACATATACTGACATTTGATACTCAGAGTTGGTTCAACAGCAGTTTACTTATATTAATTGGTCGTAGTGATTCTTTAAAATTTAATTATAACCTCAATTAAATAGCCTCCTGCAATAAAACAATCACTACACCGAAACGAAATTCCATATACCCTTATTTGAAAAAAAGTCAAAGTACATTTTGATGCTCCAATACCATGATAAAACATACTAATAGTCGTGCATATATAAATGCAAATCAATGTATACACCTATAGTTATGTAAGCGATATTTCGTAGGAAACGTGCACTGCCTCCTCATCCAAGGATTCCAATCTAAGTGCCTCCAGGAATGGGAATCCTGAGTGCAAGCCTCTGCTGCCAGTGACATCACGGGACGATTCTCTGGCCACGGAGAAAGCTGTCAAACAGGTTTCTATTTCACATAAGTTTTAACATTAAAATAAGCGAACGTGCGCCCCCACCCCCAGCTATTTATATAGCGTTTCCATTATTTTTATCTTACTCAGTTTGTTCTGATGGCTGCTGACCCAGTTGGTGTGCCAATCATAAAGGAATATTTATTAAAAATATAATTGTGTTGAAAATTGATTGACTAAATTTTATTAAATAGTTTTATTGCAACTCAAGTTTGACATGAATCAGCAAGTAACAATCAATCCCATTTATGAGTATAATACCTTTTAATAGTATCATATTGGACATTTTCAGGGTGAAGAAGACGATATTCGTGTACATCATTGTGCAGCAGAGGCGAGTCACCGAACTCGATCTCAACCGAAGGAGGCTGGACCACGTAATATAGACGGGCGGAATGGTCAAATTACCAATTGCAATCGTTTGATAGAGGTGGAGTCCATTCAAAATCAAGGCACAAACAATCTTAACTCTACGAGTCGTCCACCAAACGACACTGCAGTTCCAGAGGACACCTTATACTCTCTAGCTAGCACAGGTATCACTCAATCGGATAGCAGTATAAATTCGATAGGAGAAAATCATCCGTACAGTTATGGCAACCAAATTGAATACGTATGTTATAACTATAGTCCTGATTTTGTCATCAATGTCATGGATGCTGGTGTTTCACCCAGTCCATCTCCTAGACCGTCACCGCGGCCCTCACCCAGACCATCACCTCGGCCCTCCCCACGGGCTCCAAGGAAAATCTTTCTCAATCGCCTGGATACCATAGACACACTCGACCCCTTCTATGAGCATGGGAGTTTACAAAAACTCAAAGATGAAGCACAGCAAAGACTGGACGTCGGAATGAATGATGATCCAGATACTCATGGAGACAATTATGCTGGCAATTCACAGAACCGGCCGCCTTTACATCGGTCATCAACGCGACCGTTGGAATCAGTCAGTGAAAACTGGAATGATGAGGATGGAGGCAGTGACGACTTGATCACTATTGTAAATAATGACACTGGAGAAAAAGACTCTAAAGTAGAGGTGGTAGAAGATACTGTAGCTCCACGACAGAATCCTGTGGTGGATATTTGTGTAGACAGTACGTGCCCAAGCGACGTCACATTGGGCAAAGATGAACACGTTAGTGCATCCCAGGCTGGTAAAAACACACTGTTAAGTGAAAAACAAGTATCGTGTGAAAGTGTAGGGTTAAACCAGGACGTAATTGACTCTGAGGCGAGCTCAAAGGGATCCTCTGCGTTCATACATGAATCGGTGAGGTTTTTACCAACAGAGAATTGTGACGTAACAAATGGTAATGACGTCATCAATTCGTGTGAGGAATCTCCAGCCACAGAATCGCCTGGTGACGTGTTTGCAGACGAGAATACTTTATTGCTGGGAGAGGAGGCTGAAGGACAACAAGCAATAGTGTAGTTTTTAACTTTGTGCCAGTTGGAGTCACTCTTTAATAATCGATGTACTTATAGTATTTTGTAGTTCACGTATGAGGTTCACGTACACTGTATTGTGCATTTAAACACATTTTATGCACGCAAACCTTCTCAAGCTGAATGGCAGAGAGGTACGTGTAATCACAATTCTAAGTGCAAGAAAGTTGCTATGACTTAAAATATCATAATAACGAGATTGGTCATGGAAAACAGTTTTACAAAGACGACCATTTTTACCTATAATGGCAGCCAATTGTCATTGTATATACAGAATATTTTGGATGACCTCAAATCATTTTGTCAATATTGTAGTATTTGTGGAAGACTGCCATTATGTGTAAACGGTGAATTATTCATTTTGATTTTACAGGGTGGTGAATGGTTATGGCGCATAATAACCCTCAAATTATGCGTGCGCAACTTATACGGTGACAATTGTGACAAAGACAATATTTTACACGTGTACAAGTGTGCGCTCAAATTCTTGTACTACTATGAGGGATGTTAAACTATGAGGTCAACTAGGTCTGTAAATATGTTTTCTCTGCCCATGTATTATGTGACCATAATAGACATGATAGAGTACCCTTTGTGTGTTTATACCGTAGACAGATTTTCAGTACATAGTTCCCCAAACCTCAACATATTATTCAAGTCTTTGTAATGCACACAGCAGACAGTTCCCGCCTTTTAAACGGTGGTGGTCGGTTACACAAGCCCAGCTTGTACATGGTTTATAGATTGAGAAATTTGAATGAAGCATATGTATATTTTTTTCATTTGATTTGGAAATGTAAGCGTTAGAAATGAATCCGTTGGTCACGCTGGTAGCTGACTGGAAGCAAGAATAGCGTGTGTATGTTTCTTATCAAGCATTCCAAACAGAACTACTGTCTAGTCAATCTTCTACTTCAGATTATGAGGCGTGTGTACCGAAAGGTTGTATTCTATCGCATAGTGTGCACAGATAGAGGTACTTGAGAATTTTCTTTAAAATAGAGGAAAATAGTCAGGGTGTAAATGTGTTAATATTAGTATGCTCTGTAGGGAGAGATTCATTCACCAAGTATGCACTAATACGTGTGAATAAACATAGAACACTCAAAATGACGGTTCATGTACATGTAGCAAAGGAGGTTGTGAGGGTTGGTGTGGACACTAGGAGACCGTCAATGTACCAATGGAGTGCCCTTGTCTATTGTTCACACCACAACATGCTCATGCATATTCCTTGAGGGAGCATTCGTGTACATATCTCCACCATTATTTGCCGCAAGTGCTAGTAAATACATTTTATTTGAATAATTTCAATGGATTAGTTCGAAGAGAATCGCCAGAATGATATTACGCCTACGGCCAAAAATTATATATATTTTAGAAGTGTTTAACTTTGATGATACCAGAATTTTGCGTTCAAATTACAACGCTCCTCCACTAAAAAGTCTTTTGCTCATAAATATCAGCAGTTGATTGTAATCATTTTTTTATTAGCATAATGAGATGGCCGATACAGATTATAAGATTATTTGAAATATGTTTTTGTTTCAGAAATGTAATATACAAAGTAGTTTATAAGTTTTTTTTCATTTGGGTATACGTATCCAAATAAACGAATTGAAAAATATAAAGTCGACTGCTATTAGCTCTGAACCGTAGCCGAGAACTCACTAAAAGCACATATAATGACACCTATTATTTTGAAAGAAGATCTAGCGAACTGTGAAACACAATTTGTTTGTGTTTATAATTGGAATGTATGTTTGCATTAAGATGTAAACACTGAATCTGTTTGATACATATTTGTATCCCAAGTACTTAGTATCTTTACTCAACTGTACTATGCTTGTTGTATACAATAAAGTATTGTGACTGATATGGTTCTATTCTTTACAATTTAGATTTCAAATCAGTGAGAAAGTAAATGATATTCACATATCAAAGTATTACATTTTCATGTAACAGTAGTCATTCGAATAAAGTATGTTTCTAGTCGTCCTTATAACATACATCACTAATTGTTTTATCGAACTCCTCATGGTACCTGTAGATACCTGAGGGGGGTGGGGTGGGGAGTGGGGGCGTCACCTTGTAATTCTAGTGTTTAAGTTTCATATTTGTCAAAACTGGTGCAGTTACAGTATACAGTTTTCTCACGATGTCCTATGATATATGGACATTGAAGATAGAGTTTAATAACTAATTAAAATGATGTATTTTACCAAAATTAGCAACTTTTGCATCGTCGAATTATTACTTGCTTTGACAATGCCATTATGTAAAGTAGAGTTTTTAAAACAATAATGCAGTGGGTGCGAATTCATGCACCCCCCCCCCCACTTTCCAAATCATTAAACTAACTAGACTAAACCTTTCAGTCATCTAAGAAGCGTGAGATATCACACTGAAGCCAATATATACAGTGTGTAGAAATGAAAGCCCACCTTAATTTCAATTTTTTAATTCACAAAGATTCATAAATGTTATCTTAAATTACACATTTAGAATACATTTTTGGCTCATACTAACTTACCTTAAGACTAACTTAAGACTGATGGCTTTGCCCCTGAATGTCGTAGGTCTTCGCAATAACTTATACTGCGTATAACAAAAATACATAATTTGTTTGCACTAGCTTGTGAAGAAACTATATAACATCTGGAAATGAAAATAACAAAAGTATAATTTAGTCGGCCTATATACTGAGGAAGTAAAAAAGAAAGAAAGAAAAATAGAATAAAAAATAGAAGAAAAAAAGATGAGTCTAATCCCCTGACAAGCCACTTGACCTAAACTACCTTATCTGCTCTGGACTGCTGCAGTATCACATTCACTCATGCGTAACGGTCCTATTAACACCGCTTATGACAGATAAGAGGCTGGTGACTGATAACATTGTTTTGGCATTCTATATACTACCCATTTCGTAACAAAGTACACTTTCCCCGCTAAAACTGAAGATATCATTAATATAGGTAGGCCAGTCCCCGAAAATTTCATAGTGACTGGGTCAGGGGAAATGCGCAACATGACATGCATTGTATAAGGGATTGCAAAACTGATTTCGCACGTAGGGTTCATCATATTAAACCAATATCAAAATACAGTAACAAAGGTGAGGCAGTGTGCGATGCGAGAGCCTCACTCTCGTGTGGTTTGCGCACTCTTTGGGGACTAAGTACAGACATATCCTATCGATGATGCCGTTAAGCGGAGAGAACCTCATCCTAAAGGAGATTTAGATTCTGACTAAGAATGTAGACAATTCCAGGCGTGTTGAGTACCTAGTGTAATGGTTTGTTTGGTAAATCTGGAGGTCGTAAGTTCGAATCTACGGCACAACACTGCACGGACATTTAGCACTAACAAGAAATAGCCGTTACAATAACATGCAAATAAATCTATCATTGTATTTAAAAGTCAGTGCCTTTATTGGCTAAAATAGGTAAATGATCTGTCTGGAAAATGGCATGTATTGAGAATATAGGAGGGAGTGTGTGCCCGGGGTATTACATGTATATCATGTACGTTCGTTTTTAATCATTTACGAAAAATGATAGAATCTAAATGGGAAATCCTAGATGTTGGTACCACAGCACTACTGAACCAATATGGAGAAGTAAGCCAATACATGAACCGGGTTGCGTCTACATTAGCTAATTTCCTCCAACCTCCCGGCATCACGTTTCTCGCTGATCGTCGATTGGTCTTTATCTCTTTCCCCGTGTAAATTGGACCGTTAAACCATCGCTCCCAGGACGCCCGTATCTGCGCAGCAATACATCTTCCGACTAAACAACTCTGTTGCAGCAGTTGAAGTATTGTTCCGCCCAGCTGCGGTGTTATGATACTCTGATAAGAGAACAGTAGTTCTTTCTCACTCTTTGAAGCACCACATTTATAGAATGCTCGTGGCGTGATTAAAGCTATACGTTCTACTTTGTGTATGGAATGGGAGTATTGCTTTATGGATGCAATTGTGATACTGCATTATCACCGGCAAATCCAGGTTTTTGGAAAGAGGGATGGGGTGAGTGCATTAAGGCATTTTGTGGGGTCCGTATGCACAATCGATAGCGGACATGTAAAAAACACACTCATGAAAATGAAGTATTTTGGTGGGGAAAGGGAGGGGATAATAATCGGCATATCTCACCGCTGTATACACCTGCAGTATATGAACAGGCTTGTAAAAGGAGTGTGAATGATAAAGCCGTGAAACCTACGATGAGAGGCCGCGGGGCGCCCGGGCCCTGTCAGCCACTTGGATCTGCCTCTGATAATGGCGCACTATGCATAAAGCGTAGAGGTGTTTGCGTTGATATTGATTGTATGTAACTCCCAGCTAAACAGTGCCTATTGAGACATAGTGCTGAGTGAGGAATGTAGATATCAGTCGAATCACGAAAAAACACCCCATCGTGGTTGAGGCCATTTACCTGACAACAGGGGCTTTGTACATTTGAGCCACAAATGTGATCACCGGGTCTGAGAAGAGAAATTTCCAAGATTCGTTTGATGACACAGCTAACGAGCCGCATAGGCAGATCCAGGTTTTCGGAAAGGGGGGGGGGGCGCACTTAAGGAAAAGAGGGGGCGCACTTACGGGATTTCATGAAAAACCCTATGAAAATGAAGTATTTTGGTGGGGAAAGGCGGGGGGGGTATGCCCCTGGATCTGCCTATGCGAGTGTGTCATTGTTAACACAGCAGGAAGTCCAGCACACAGTGTACCATGACCTACAACTGTTCCTTTCTTCCACTTTGAGACGGTCAAGCGGGCACAATTGACATGCCTATCCATTCTGGTGGATGGTGAATTCTGACACTTGGTACTAGTTCATGAACGAAATGATTTGAGGGCTTGCCTCTGGGCTGTCTCAGATTAAGATTGGTAGGTTTTGTAGACAGATACTTAGCCTAATTTGGAGTAGACCTGGGAGGTAGCATAAGTATGCAAGTGTGTACTTTATGTGGTGATATATGTACATTTTATTTTCTTCAAAGTTTTGGGCAACGTGGCTAGCGACGTTGGAGAAGATACATTTTCTTCTGTGTTTTTTTCTTGAACACTCAAATACGTAGATTAATTCACGCACGTGCATCGCCTATGCACACTGAGAAATATTTGATGAGAAATATGATTCGACCGTTAAAAAAAGTCTGTTGTGAACAAAGTGCCAACCAACAATGGCTACAATGCCACGAGTAAGTCAGCTTCAATATTTGGAACTCTGAACCTATCTTCAACTGTGGGTCAATGAGCTCATGTTATGTACACGTTTCATTTACGATGTGATATGTTTCTGTAAATCAAGCCGAAGAGCAAACGTCACTTAAGAAAAACGAAAATCCATAAGCACAACAATCTTTGCTGCCATACATCCGGGAAGAAATTTAAGCAAGCCAATGAAAGGGAAATCATTATCCAACGTTGAAAATAGATTCCGAGTCGATAGGCTTAGGTAAATTGAATAAGGAAATATGAGCATGAGTTGGAGGTGAAACGATGGCCAAATGGGGCCTAGCATTTGGCATAAAAGAGGCCCTGCATGGGGCTGTCCCTATTACAGTTTTGAAGCCAAATGACGCAGTAATCTTGACTGAGAGGATTTACTGGAAGATGGCAGCCATCCGTAACAAAAGTCTGAAAATTATTTTTATAGTCGTTTATTAAGAGTTAAGCTGACTGACTTTTGAATGATTTTAATCCGTAATATAAGTCTGCTTGTTTAAAGGTCCACGATCTAGCCATATTTTGGACAGAAATCAAACACACACACACCTTTTGTTCTATAACTTCTTTCCATCAAAATAACTAATTCCAATGAAAGTAACATCCTTTTGTGCAATGCAAATTATAATTTAAATTTATGGCACAATAACTCAATAAAATATATTCACTATGTAATGCGTGAAATATTACGCTTTTTATTTCATTCATATGCACAGGAGTTTCTTATAGATTTTCTTCTATACATTAGATCTAGATTTCCTCATATTGCTCTATAATTTCTTCTATAACCATTACCACTAAAAAGACCCTGGATGGCGCCAGTCTATTATATGGTGCTGTGTGATCGCCGGGGCGGCATGTGGGTTTGGTGAGCCACCATATCACGTGACAGTTATGCGGCATCACGTGATGTACGGCCGGACCGGGTGTACTTTGTCACAATGGTTGGCCGGTATATGCAACATGTACGTGTATGTGAATCTTGTGGTCCAGAGACGGTAGTACTTCACAAAAATTGGGGGTCTTAACACCACCTACTATGAGGAAAGGAAAGTTGATGGGTCTTCAAATCTGTACCTGAAAAAGGGCATGTGTATCTTAAAATCTATAAAGAAATAAAGAAGCACCCACATAATCAAAATAAAATAGGATCCCCTCCACCCCCTCCAGCCCCTCAATATGGGTCTGAGGGAACCAGAAGGCCTATTCTTCAGTACAAAGAAGTTTCAGTTCTCATGATTGGTTATATCTTTGGTCTGTATATTTCATGTGTGCTATTTGATGTTTCTAAATTTTTATTGAATGTTTTAATTTTGTACACTTTTGAACATAGATTATGCAATAATATATTTTCAATTCATCAGAATCATCATCAGCTATTAGCCAAAAACAAAGACATTTGTTAGGATCTGCCAATCCAACTTTAGTATGAAATGTCTCGGATACTAAGTCAAAGGCGAACAATCAGTTGAATAGGACCTATGTCACAGTGACTTGAGCCTTGATTTCCAGTAGTTTGTCGCGGTCACATTTAACGTATTTCAGCACTGGTACAATGTATTTCTCTGACACCATGACCACCTGATCAGAGTTACTAGCTTACCCTACACCATGGTAGAACTCGTTTGTTTATTGTTTAGCTATGAGGTGTTGTCATTGTCTAAAACGTTTAATGCAAAAGGATTTCCAAAGAACAAATCACCATTCTAACACTGGGTACTCGATACATTGTACTACTAAATGGTTATAAGTCATTTCATTGGTTTAATGCTTCTTCATAAAGAACACATGAAAGTTGCGTAGAAAAGATAACAGACAATGTCAAAAATCGCTAAATGTCATGTTCTCCATAAATAACAAACTAAAATGGGCCGTAATCCAGGGAAACACCTGGTTATGGCTACATTTTAGTAGACTGATATATGCCCATTGTGAATACCTAAACTATTTCATTTACATATATGTTCAGGCTCCAAAGTTTCTTATTCACTCCCAAAGGTAAAACTAAACTGACATTTACTCAACGGGAGTACACTTTGCCATTAGCTACACAAATTAGCCAACAGAGCCATACTAACGTTGCCACAATTGTTCCATGCAGAAAACGGATCTATTTTATCCCACGGATTGACCTTTTTCTTCAAAGATTGTAAAAAATACAGTTACGCCGTTATGTATTGTTCATGAAGCCCAGGGGAAATGCCACTAATAAGATTCATATCTTCACTTTCAACTTAAATTTTGTGTTACATCTTGCTTACGTAAAACTAAGAGAAGCATGGTGCGTGCACGTGTGTAACAGCTTCTCCACTGTTGCCGAGGCTACAACGCCACGCCTAAAAATGTGTCATAAGATCTAAAAGTGCGAGCTGTTGACTGAACTATGGCATTGTCATAAGATGGAAGTCATAATTTGGTTTGTATCGAAGCAACACGCGGTGCTCGCTTTATATTGTATCAATGCGGTGTATAGTAAGTCTAGCACAACTAAATCCAAGTACTGGCTCTACACCAGTCACTTGCTGCTAGTCATCTGCATGACTGGCACAAAATCTTTATACACCATCCCACCTTTGATTTGTATCTTCAGCATTAGGGGTTTAGAGTTTGTTTCCAAATTTCATCAAAGTGTAAGCGGCTGCATCAGAACACTTATTATTCTGTAAAATTATTTCCTGTATATTACGAGGTTTGAACAGTGTAATATGATTGTCAGTTTTTTATGGAGACGCATGGGTGGGGAAATTGTCAGATGACACATTACCCCAAAAATGAAGTGAGGTCTGTGAATCAAAATGTCGAAAATCGGGTTGTAGTGGCTTCCTCAGGTGTGTCTAACTTAATGGGACATCTCTACCAAGAATTGAGCTGCTACACCTGGCAGTTTTACGTGCGTTCACGCCTCCTTCAAATTGACGGCTCTCTCATTTTAACTCCTATTCTAGACATCTTTTGAAAACATTAAACGCCTCGGCTACAAAACACAAAAATACCGTTTGGGGAAACACTTATTTTCAGATTGGGAACACGTGTCTATACTTAAAAGAACGGTTATAAGTGGGAAAAACGTTTGCAAATGACTTTATAAACAATGATTCAAAATTATTAAATGATCAAGAACTCTCTAACATAATCACGAATGATCAAAATATCTATATATTGAGATAAAAAAGAATTAAAAGTAGTAGACTGTAAAACTAGACTATTTTGTGGCAATTAAATTTTGCGATATGCATCTATAAATTATTTTGTGAATATTCAATTTTTGCGATTTTGGTCCATCTGAACCCAATTTAAATTGGCCATTAAAGTTTTCTATTTAAAGTTTGCGTGTTTGCATCTACCCCCGAAATTCGCAAATTAAGTTATGCTCAGACATTTCTAGTTTTACAATATCAACAAATATTGTAACTTTCGTAAAAGAGCAGAAAACTTGGAACATATGTGTTTTATGCACGCTAGAAGTTTAGAGATTGAGACAAGAGAGAGAGAAAAACACGTTGCAAGCTTACATCTTTTATATAACTTCCGGCTTGTCCCTTCCGGGAACTGCCTACAGGGTGTCATATAAATATGACCATATAATTATGGAACAATATGTACTTGTGAAAGAATAATATCATGGGAAAAAGTGTCTCTTTCCGTAAAGTGCAATATAGATATGAAACAAATCACATGTATTTATATTAATTATGATTCAAGTGCAAAATTGAAATGTTTAAACTATATTATTAGGTGAGACCTGAGCAGATTGGGACACTTTTTACAATTAAATATTAGTCCTCTCAGACTTAGTTTTATAATTACTGATTATGTATTATGGGTCAATAATATACTGTAAAACTAGAATATTTCGTGGCTATTAAATTTATTAAATCATTATTTTTAAAAAAACTTATTAAATTATTTTGTGACTATTTAATCAAGTTTGCGACTTGGGTGCAGACGACGAAGAAGAAGCTGTGGAAGAAGTTTTGCTTTGCTTGGCTTGGCTTGCTCCAGCCACTGTCTGACGGTAAGGAGGCAATCCGGTAACTTAACTTTACGCTAATCGTGGTATAATCACAGAGGAATTAGTTGCAGGTTGCTGGCACAGATACAGTACTGATGCAGTGCGTTATCGGTACCATGCACGAACAAATGCCTTGCTTAAGGGAACTATGAACCCTTTTCTTAGGCTTTTATTAAACTTGGATTTTCTCACTCATTATTGCTTCAATTCTTACAAATTACACCTTATTTTGTAGATAATTATCTAATCTAATGACACAACATGTTTTGAATTGTATAGAATGAGGAAAAAA
>CM032667.1:29853003-29881386 GCA_019095985.1 Streblospio benedicti
CCTATTCTAGACATCTTTTGAAAACATTAAACGCCTCGGCTACAAAACACAAAAATACCGTTTGGGGAAACACTTATTTTCAGATTGGGAACACGTGTCTATACTTAAAAAGAACGGTTATAAGTGGGAAAAACGTTTGCAAATGACTTTATAAACAATGATTCAAAATTATTAAATGATCAAGAACTCTCTAACATAATCACGAATGATCAAAATATCTATATATTGAGATAAAAAGAATTAAAAGTAGTAGACTGTAAAACTAGACTATTTTGTGGCAATTAAATTTTTGCGATATGCATCTATAAATTATTTTGTGAATATTCAATTTTTTTTGCGATTTTGGTCCATCTGAACCCAATTTAAATTGGCCCATTAAAGTTTTCTATTTAAAGTTTGCGTGTTTGCATCTACCCCCGAAATTCGCAAATTAAGTTATGCTCAGACATTTCTAGTTTTACAATATCAACAAATATTGTAACTTTCGTAAAAGAGCAGAAAACTTGGAACATATGTGTTTTATGCACGCTAGAAGTTTAGAGATTGAGACAAGAGAGAGAGAAAAACACGTTGCAAGCTTACATCTTTTATATAACTTCCGGCTTGTCCCTTCCGGGAACTGCCTACAGGGTGTCATATAAATATGACCATATAATTATGGAACAATATGTACTTTGTGAAAGAATAATATCATGGGAAAAGTGTCTCTTTCCGTAAAGTGCAATATAGATATGAAACAAATCACATGTATTTATATTAATTATGATTCAAGTGCAAAATTGAAATGTTTAAACTATATTATTAGGTGAGACCTGAGCAGATTGGGACACTTTTTACAATTAAATATTAGTCCTCTCAGACTTAGTTTTATAATTACTGATTATGTATTATGGGTCAATAATATACTGTAAAACTAGAATATTTCGTGGCTATTAAATTTATTAAATCATTATTTTTAAAAAAACTTATTAAATTATTTTGTGACTTTTTAATCAAGTTTGCGACTTGGGTGCAGACGACGAAGAAGAAGCTGTGGAAGAAGTTTTGCTTTGCTTGGCTTGGCTTGCTCCAGCCACTGTCTGACGGTAAGGAGGCAATCCGGTAACTTAACTTTACGCTAATCGTGGTATAATCACAGAGGAATTAGTTGCAGGTTGCTGGCACAGATACAGTACTGATGCAGTGCGTTATCGGTACCATGCACGAACAAATGCCTTGCTTAAGGGAACTATGAACCCTTTTCTTAGGCTTTTATTAAACTTGGATTTTCTCACTCATTATTGCTTCAATTCTTACAAATTACACCTTATTTTGTAGATAATTATCTAATCTAATGACACAACATGTTTTGAATTGTATAGAATGAGGAAAAATTCTGGACCCAAACCCCAAACCGCAAGCATGCCAGCTAAGTAATTGACAAATAAAAGAAGTAGAAATATGTTGTTCATGAAAGCATCGCCCTGCATGTAATGAGCAGGACAATGCTAACGAGTTTATTTGGAAATTAGGTGGGGTCAAAAAACGACACACCAGATTAGTATATCAAGATACACGTAATGAAACAATTAGCATAGATGAAAATAACCGTGTTCAACTGACTTATGCTGTAGCGTAAACAGAGACTACATAAAACAAATTTACAAAATATGTTTAAAGAAAGAACATTGTACTAAAAGAATTCTGCATGACAACAGACGACCGTTATAATCACTTTTACTAAAATAAAAGCTAAAAAGTATACAATTGCTAAACACATTGTGCTAAAACATGGAAATAAACCCATATATGGGCACTGACATGATTACCAAACACAAACATCAAGCTACAAAATAAAATTAAGTTACAAACATTTAAAACCGGATAAACTGAACCTGTAGCAGCTCACATAAATAATTTATGTAAGTAGAAAAGGGTGGCGGATGGGGAACGTGGAGGAAAAACTTTTGAAATTAACAGTTGAACTGAATGCTGTTAATGAAAATCGCTAACTGCTGGTCACATGGGAGGGTTAACACAAAGAGAGGTGAAAACGAGGCTGAATGCCACGTGACCAAAGGTCAATGTCTTAAGACAAGGGGAGAGGGAAACTAGGCTGAAAGTAGAGTTCAGTTAAGGGTAAACATGTATGGAGGCTGAAAAACCTCATTGGATAAAATAAATAACGGGTTTTTGGGTCAGGGCAAAAACGAGTTTTTCATTTGGTTGAAAAACTCACATTTTTGCCCTGGACCCAAACCCCAAACCGCAAGCATGCCAGCTAAGTAATTGACAAATAAAAAAGAAGTAGAAATATGTTGTTCATGAAAGCATCGCCCTGCCTGTAATGAGCAGGACAATGCTAACGAGTTTATTTGGAAATTAGGTGGGGTCAAAAAACGACACACAGAGCCCCACCCAAGGCATGCTTGCACAATAAAAAAGGGGGTACTTAGAGATTACAGACACAATGATAACAAGCTACAATGCAAAATATAATACAATAGTTTACACAAACACAAGTCTAACTGGAAGAGAACCAGTTGCTCCAATCTTCCTTTATAGGCTGGGATGCTGGGTCCAACCATGGAGCCCAAGACCTAGCTTTAACCATCATAAAACGAGACAGTCAATCACAGCTGTGCTCAAATCTGCAGTGAGACCTTGAGCAACCTTTGACTGAGTTGAAGTCAAAGCAGACCCCCTTTCCAGTGGAGCTTGATGGAAAGGGCTTCCTAAGCGGTGTAGGTGGTGCTGACAATGAAGCTAGTGGTGCGGTGCACCTAACAAGGGTACCCATGTGCAGTACCGACCATGGATGATGCTCTTCATTAACCGCTCTGAGCCTCCTGAACTCCTCGTCGTACCTGAGGTAGGTATTAGTCCCAGGATATAATTTATGAAGGTCCATAATGCGTACCATATAAGTATTGAGGTGGGGCCCTAGTGCAGGTTTAGCTGTTGATAAAACGGCTGCATAGATGTTGAACAGGCGCAACCATTCAAAAATACTGGTGATAGCTTTTGAGTCTTTGCGACCCAAAACAATTTCTTTGCCATCCTGAGACATGCGCAGGGCCAGGGTATCCTCGTGTTTGGTGAGCAGCGAGGATAATTCTATGTAATTGCCTGCAATGATCTTAGACTTTATCCTGACATCTAAAGTTGTACCTAGCACACTGTACTCCTGAAGAGGATGCTCCCCTGGCCCATAGTGTGGTTGGATAGCACCATTAACCCCGGGTACATTCGAAAGCGATTGATCCTCTGTTAACAATTCTAAATTTGGCTGTGAAGCTACTTCCTGTGTGTGACCAATAGGGGGCTGTTGACTCGCCAGATTTTCCTGTTGTTGTAAGGATATCTGGGCCACAGCTTGGAGCTGAGCCTCCAAGGATGACAAGCGTTGTGTGAGCATAGCCACTTGCGACAACTCCATAGGAGCCTCCGCAACACTAGAATCCTGGACACTTTGGTGGCTACTGTCAGTTACAGGCAAATGCGTAGCCACCTGCTGTAACACTTCGTCCTGTATGCGTTGCTGTTTGCGGGTTTTCTTTGCTGGTGGACCCTTTTTGTTGGTTGTTCCGCTTGCTGCTCTCTTTGGTGCCATCCTAAAACAAAACCCGAACGGCAGATAAAAGGGGTACAGTGTGAAAAATTGATAAGTGAACACATAGGTAGCATGGTAGGCACTATTACCACTGTATGATATACATTGCATGAGTTTTACGGCATCCTAGACCATTACCTGGAAGAAAGTTCAGTTAAATGTAGACCCAAGGCTGACTTACTGAGGGAAACGTCCTATACATAGGTACCTGCATAAAGTGCAATTATGTGCTAAAGGCACGACTGACTTACTGAAGGCATTGTCCGTACGAGATACACGAATAAAAGTGCGAATATGTGCTAAAGGCACGTCTGACTTACTAAAGGCATCGTCAGGGCGAGATACACGAATAAAAATATGTGCTAAAGGCAATGATTACTAAAGGCATGCTATGTGCTAAAGGCACGTCTGACTTACTAAAGGCATCGTCAGGGCGAGATACACGAATAAAGTGCGAATATGTGCTAAAGGCAACTTACTAAAGGCATCGTCAGGGCGAGATACACGAATAAAGTGCGAATATGTGCTAAAGGCACGTCTGACTTACTAAAGGCAAAGATACACGCATAAAAGTGGGCGAGATACTTACTAAAGGCATAAAGTGCGAATATGTGCTAAAGGCACGTCTGACTTACTAAAGGCATCGTCAGGGCGATACACACGATAAAGTGCGAAATATGTGCTAAATACACGCTTACTAAAGGCATCGTCACGAATAAAGTGAATATTTACTAAAGGCATCGTCAGGGCGAGATACACGAATAAAGTGCGAATATGTGCTAAAGGCACGTCTGACTTACTAAAGGCATCGTCAGGGGCGAGATACGTAAAGTGCAAGATACACGAATAAAGTGCGAATATGTGCTAAAGGCACGTCTGACTTACTAAAGGCATCGTCAGGGCGAGATACACGAATAAAAGTGCGAATATGTGCTAAAGGGCACGCACTTACTAAAGGCATCGTCTGAGATACTTACTTACTAAAGGCATCGTCTGACTTACTAAAGGCATCGCCAGGGCGAGATACACGACACGAATATGTGCTAAAGGCACGTCTGACTTACTAAAGGCATCGTCAGGGCGAGATACACGAATAAAGTGCGAATATGTGCTAAAGGCACGTCTGACTTACTAAAGGCATCGTCAGGGCGAGATACACGAATAAAGTGCGAATATGTGCTAAAGGCACGTCTGACTTACTAAAGGCATCGTCAGGGCGAGATACACGAATAAAGTGCGAATATGTGCTAAAGGCACGTCTGACTTACTAAAGGCATCGTCAGGGCGAGATACACGAATAAAGTGCGAATATGTGCTAAAGGCACGTCTGACTTACTAAAGGCATCGTCAGGGCGAGATACACGAATAAAGTGCGAATATGTGCTAAATGCACGTCTGACTTACTAAAGGCATCGTCAGTAGGAGATAAACGGATTAAGTGCAAAAAGTGTGCTAAAGGCACGACTCACTTACTAGGGATATCAGTTACAGGGTTTATGGATAAAGTGCAATTATGTGCTAAAGGCACGACAAACTTACTAAGGGCATGGTAGTTAAAGGGTACAAGGATAAAGTGCAAATATGTGCTAAAGGCACGCGGGCTTACAAAGGACATAGTCAGTTAACAGTACATAAAGTGCAATTATGTGCTAAAGGCACGGCTGACTTACTAAAAAGATCGTAAGTTAAAAGGTACATGCATAAAGTACGAATATGTGCTAAAGGTAGATGAAAAAGAATTCTACAATGGCACCACACAAGTTAAAAGGATGCTGGCAGATTGTGCTGGAAAAAAAAATAATAACGGGAAATATTAGTTGAGATAATTGAGCCTGGCTCAAAAGACACAAGCAGCAGCTGAAATGAAGCTATACCATAATAACAAAACTTTGAGTAGGTTACACATAGCGTGACATAGATGAAAAAAAAGGATAAAGCTGATTGCACAGATTTAAAATATTTAACCATTCCGTGTGTGTTGAGATGAACTCCATCTGTTGAAATGTACCGCCGCCAATCTGCAACTAGACCCACGTGATGCCAAAATTTAAACTGCTGTGCTGACCTACATAAATGATTGAATTCATAAATAGAATGATTCAAATCAGTCACCGTCAGGGATGTTCCACGGCACACTTTAGTCCTAAAAAATGCTTCCAAAACTGCCACCACCTTTACCTGAAATTGCCTTTTTAATATACTTGCGAAATTTTCAAGCGTCTGTACCAAGAGATGTAGGGGGTATGTTACCATTATCAAGATCATTTGAGCCAATATAATCAAAACTACTTGGGGTGATAGGGCTTTAATCCAATTTTATGGTAACTCAAGTGATCTACTAACATTGCTGAGAAACCCCGCAAATGGACTTTGTGTGAAGATGTACGCAAACCCAAATTAGTTCTGTTATTAGCTTGAATGGCATATTGAGAAAAAACGACTTACAAACGAATGGCCAATTACTAGAATCTTTGGCTGCATGGTTACAACGACAAACGCCCAAACCACGTGTAACAATAATGAAAGCAAAATTACACACCTGAAAACGCCAGCCTTGTTCAAAGAAATACTCCACAAATAGTAAACTGCACTAGCACAACGCGAAACTTTAACTAAAAGTCTGAATTAATCCTCCAACAATGAAAACTTTCAAAATCCTGAACGAAAAACTTTTTGAAATTAACAGTTGAACTGAATGCTGTTAATGAAAATCGCTAACTGCTGGTCACATGGGAGGGTTAACACAAAGAGAGGTGAAAACGAGGCGGCTGAAAGTAGAGTTCAGTTAAGGGTAAACATGTATGGAGGCTGAAAAACCTCATTGGATAGGCTTACACTCTTTGTTGCTACCAGTCCCAACCTCATTACTCTGCTCTGCATTGATGAGTCCCAATAGGACGAAACAGTACTGTCTGTAGATATGAGTATTACGCTCCCTTACTTCGTGTTCGGTTGAGCACTCTATTGAGGTGCTACTTTGCCAATGCCTTGTGCTACGCTCACTGCTCGTCAGTTTGAGCACTCTGGCAAGTATGCAGGGGTCTGGCTTAAATATGCTTCCAAATATATAATTATAAATTAAATGAACAACTACAATGACATTGCCCTACAACATTGTTTCATGCTTGGCAATCATCAGGGGCTCTGGTCTAAAATATGCACACACTACATTTTTCATACAGTGATATAGTACATAAGTATATGGATTAAATACATAAAAACATAAAAACATGAAAGCTATTTCACCAATGCCTAATACAAAGTATCATGAAACTAGAAGATTTGAATTATACTCATAGAAAAATATTGCGCGAAAGAATACAGGATACAGAATAAAACCTATGCATGACACAAACCAAAACAGTGCATAGTACGCATTATATTAAAACTAAATCAGCAAGAATTTCCTCTTGTGTCTACAAGTACTCACAAGCTCCGACTTTTTATTCAGGGTGGCCATTTCACTGTGATAAATAATGAAAAATTTCTCCAAATTGCACAAATTACATTTTTTTGTCCTATTGTTATATGCTCTTGCTTTACCCACTATTGTCCATTTTATTCTGTGCTCTATTTTGTCTTGCTTTAATTTCCATATGTGTTTGCTAAGTTCAGTTACATTTTTTAAATTTTCATTATTGAAAGATTGTTTGTGGTTATTGTAGCGCGTTTTTTGAACGAAGTTTCGGAAAGTCCAATGTAGGTTGCTGTAGTTTGGTTGGTAGCTATTACAGAGGCTTGATACACTATAGAGGCCTGGAGGCAGTTTCCATCTACAGGGCAGTTGTCTTTTCTCCTGCAATTGCACTTGTTCTCTTGCGTTTGCTCTTTTTTTTATCTGCCGCTTATTGTGTGCATCTATATGGTCTTTAATGTTGGGCATACAGCTGTATGATATTTTAAGAGTATTTCTATTAAATATTTTATGTAAGATATGTTCATTAGGGAAGCAGTCATTTACTATTTTGAAAAAAAAGCTTTTCCAATGTTAGTTTTTACTTGCCTGTCGAATGGCGGGTTAAACCATGTTATGTTTCTTTTTTCTTTTCCTTTGGATATTATTATCAGTTTCAGTTGAGAGTCTTTTGTTTATGCCTTCTGGGATAGCTTTTATTATATTGGGCGGGTGGTTACTTTTTGCATGAACATATTGTGGCCTATTCCCAGGTTTCAGCGTGCAGACTATCACACTGAATGTACATATGTGGAAAGTGAGACTGTCGGACAGAGGAACACTTCAATGGTCCTATGATGAGCTTTATCATGAGTTAGTAGCATTCAAGTGGCTTGACAAAATACCGGTAATATTGCAAACCACATGTATAAATAGAACAAACTGTTAATGCATTTATAATATGTATTGAAAATTACATATACAGTCATTCTATTGCAATCAATATATAGTTCGCATTAAATATGCAATTTTATTTTTTATTTCACCCAATACTGATATGTACAATACAAATTTAGATGAGTAAATCTACAGTAAACAAATCAAATCATTTATTAAAGCAAACATAAAACTGGGAAGTGCTTTTGCATCTTATATATAGATATGAAATTTCGAAATATATTATTGCATGACACCTTTAGTTTGCTATATACATTTTTGCTATTGCAAGACCATTATGGGCTACAGTGCAAATATGAGAACAGAATGACTTAAATAACTGAGTTTTTACTTTCACAGAACAAAATACCTAAAACGCAAACTTAAATAGTCAGTAAACATTAAGCCTATGTAAAGTAGCTGAAGCGTGGAGACAAATCGCAAAATTAAATAGTCACAAAATAATTTACAGATCAAAATTGAAAAATTTGATAGCCATGAAATATTCCATTTTTACAGTATATATATGCCTCGATATTTATATTAATTAAACATTCTCTTGAATCAACATTAGAAGATTGTTCATCAAACACAATACAAAATTTACAAAGCCAGCTAAAACATGGTACTGAGAAAGCATATACTTTTGAGAATGTCAAAAACCAAACCCATGCACTGGTTAATGGCGATAATATAAGACCTACACTGACAATAGTAGAGTAGCTACGTCTGACGCTTGTTCAAAGATTGGCAGGATCTTGACTATCCTGATGAGCAAGAAACCGGCAACAGTACTTGTTAATCATTGTCTGTCTCCTCGTCGGAGCCCTCGTAATCGTTTCCCACACTTTCATCTTCGACGTTAATATTCTCAATGTATGATTTACGATAGATAAAGACAATCATAGCTGCAAATGTTAATATCTGGAGTGGGTCAAAAACAAACATGTTAAGAGCCTCAGTCGTAAAGAGACTCACCAACCACTTTAGAGACTTCTCCTTTCCAAAGTTGAATGTATACAAAATGATGAAAAAAGCTTGTCCACCACACAGGGTGAAGACCAAAATGTATGCAAAGTAGATGCACCACCAGGGTAGAGGTGGACCCTTTGAGCGTTTTGAAGTTTTTTCAATTGAAGTGTCGTCCTCTAAAAAAATTGAAGTGTCGTCCTCTAAATCTACAGAATCGGCATTTTGGTTCATATTTGCTGGTTTGTTGCTATTCCTGTTGCTGCTGCTGTTGTTGTTCCAAGTCTTCAGGTGTCTATTATTCTGGCTACGATTGTTCCTATTATTGTTACCTCCCAGTGTTCTTATGAGAGAATCTCGCCGAGCTGCGTCAATTTTCATCCCATCTGCTGTAATGACGCCAAAACCAGTACGAGGCTTAATAAGAGTGAAGAAATGTGTTACAATGCCTGTTAGAGGCACCATCAGTACTGACGTCTGAATCATGATTATAACATCTGTTCTTCTCCATGTAAAGTATCCCCAACCAACAGAAATCTCCTCCGGCTTATATGGAATGCCGTAGAACATGATGTTTGTCAACATGACAGAGAAGAACAGACAAAGCAAGCAGGTGACTCGCTGCAATAGCGTGAACGTGGACTCTGGAGGTACCTTAGCAACCGACAACAGCAAATGCTTTTCCTTCATATTATGTGTTATGTTTGTCATGAGTATATAACCAATTTTTTCCTTTTTGACATCGTCATCAACGGGTAGAAAAGCTTGTTGCACTCCACGACCTGTTGACTTAGACATCCAACTGTTACAGAAAAATGTATACTTGTTCTCTGCCTGGGTGTCATAGACTACACATTGGTTGACAAACCAATCTGGACTGTCACCTTCATTGTCATGCTGAAAATAGATGGCCTCAATATCGCCAAGAGAATCCTCAGTCTTGATGCTAAAGAAGTCCAGCATCGCACGCTGGCACATATCATGGGTCGCACATATCAAGCGAACGGGGTCTGATTTGCCAAACTCGCCTATAAGCTGCATATAGACTGTGGCTGTCGTCCCTGCATTTTTTCTATCGCCTGTTTCCAAGGTGATAATATACTTAAACTGATGGTCACTGTCAGTGTCAGGCAATTCTACAAGCGATTTCAGCCAGGCCCTCTGATTATCCTTACGTATTGCCCAAATCGCAGCTGGTATATACAACACCACTAACACAGCACATGCAATTACCCCAAATGGATTCTTCCAGAACTCCAAGAACAAAACTACCTTTGAGAAGTCAATGGGATTTGGAGAGATAAAGAAGTTGGAAGCAAACGTGGACATGTGTGTGCAGTGGCATGTCAGTTTTGAATCAATTAGCGATACGTGGTGCGGTGTACACCCATCAGTAGCCCAGGCCTCTGATAACTCCTTCCAATACACACACTTGAGCTTCGTTGTCATCAGTTCTACCTGCATTTCGTAGGGGCCAATGTCATTATCATTTCTGAGCATCACAATGATCAGATATTCTGTTGAACCCTTTGGCAACATGGCTTCAAATGTCCCTGGACTTTCTGTTTTATCAAAACTAATTGGTTTATCAAGTCTGCCAATTTGGATTTCATCATACAAAAGAACTTGGTCGATATCGTCGTCCCTCACAAGATACACTTCAACATTGTCAATCAAACTCTTGTCGTCTATACGAACAACTAAGTACGGGTAACTCTCACTATCTGCATCTAATCGGATAAAGCCCAATGTGTCATTGCTTGTCAAATTCATATTCTGGTAGGTTATATTTTTGAGTTTAAATGTCAGGACAGCGGGTTCATTGAGTTCAACTTTAAGTGGCTCTTCTTTTTCATCAACAAATTCATACTGTAGGACCGCATTATTCACATCTCCTCCTCCGTCTGCCCAGAAATATGGGTTGTCTTCATAGGAACTTTGCTGCATTGTGACCACTCCTTCTGTAGTCAAAGACATTGATTTAGGCAGGACTACACCGTCCCCATTTGAATCACCCAGCACAGATCCCTGAATGCTATTTGCTCTCTTCTTCTGCACCGATAATGTAAGAGCATCAGTGGTCATCGATACAACACCTTCACCTTCAACAATGCTCTTCTGCATCATTTTCTTGAGTTTTCCAAGTGATGAGAGGGATGTTTGGGTTATGATCTTTGCATTTCGCTTGTCTACTGACTTGATATTTCCCTTCTCTTGAACCAAAAGTGATCCAATAACATTTGTGACACTCTGGGCCAGATGTTTCCCAGTATCATACATCTGTTTTTGCGTTGCTTCTTTAGGATTCACATTTTCCAGACGCTCAGCCAGAGTAAGCAAATAGTCTGCTGCTTTTTTCTGTACGTTGTCACTCAGATCTTCCTTGGCTTGTGTCACTTGTGTTACTGCATTGGCAGATTGTTGTAGATCCATGATGTTACTTTTTACTTGGATTTTCACTAAAGAATCCATGACTTGGTCTCGTACTTCTGTGATAGTCTTCTTTGTGTCAGATGTGTGCGTCTTGACATCTAAGGTATTGAGCATTGAGGACACACCTGTAATGATTCGCATGGCCTCCTGTGTGTCTTCTATCTTTAATGCTTTTTGCAGAATTGAATTATTGCCGGTAGTTTTTTCCACAAGATCATCCGTATCCTGGACAGCGGATACAACAAGAGCTCTTAAACCTAGTACAGTGACAGAGGCTCCATAAGCATCAGACACCACAATCTCAAGCTCCAAAATATAATCATTATCAGGATCACCATGGGGCAGAAATATGCCATTTGTTGAAGACATGGGACCGTGCATCAGCACCACCTTTTCATCTTTTATAATTGCGCTGTATTCATACTTTAGAGGTTTGTCTGGATCATCAAACTTAGTACATGAGATATCAAACAACGTTTGTAGCTCCACTCCATCACCAGGTTTTACTGTGCAACTACCTTTTTCTGGGGGTGCATTCACTGTAAAATCCAATAGAGCATTACCAACGTCAAAGCCCACCAACAATGTTAACTTGAAGCTGAATTTTTTCCCTGCATATTCTGGCTTTGAAAAAAACCCGGGTTTAACAACAAGATTGGACCCTTCATCTCCAGAAAAGGTTTCCTTATCAAAGTCAAAATCTTCCATGGATTTATCGTCTTTTAAAAGACTCCATCGGTAAATGTATTGTCCTGGAATGCAATGGTTGCATACAGACATTAGTGTGATCCTGTCTGAAGGGTTGACAGAACCTTCGCAATTGATCACACACTTGATGGAGATACTCAGTTGATTATCACCAATCACTATGGTTTGATCAGCATGCACTGTAGTACGGTCGGGTTTACTGACCAAAACTCGCAACACATATGTAGTTTTCCCGGTTGAACTTTCACGATCCAAGTCTTGTATTTTGATTGAAATCTTTTTTTTACTGTCGTCTCTTAATTTCTTGCCTGTTATCAGACAACTATCTGCTTCATCGAGTACTTCTTCAATACCTGTTGGCAGCTTGTCATTAGCTGCTTCCTTCACACAGAACCATTTAAAGATAAGGGAATTATCTGGACCATTCTCGGAGTGGTATTCTGGATCATACGAGCCACTTGCATCTGCTATTACATTATCTGCAGCAGACGCAATGCTTCTCTGGGAACCACCATAGATAGTTGCATATAATGATGGTCGGTCAAGTTTGAAGAACATTTCCTGCCCTGCTTCAAATTCTTTATCATCACGGTTTTTTGGAACTACATGCACAGTTCCCTTGACTTTGTATGTCTTTGAGCTGACTCCACCGTGTTCAAGTGTAAAGCGAGGTATGGTGATGCTTTTGCCCCGTGTGAACACTTTGCTGGGAAGATTCACAGTGTTTTTGGGGCTCATACTAATTATAGTCCATGTGTATGCGATTTCATGGATTGGACATTCAAAGTTGTGCAGCATTTCCAATGTTATATCCATGTCTGTTCGGTAAGGAGTAGGATATTCATACTGAACGCTTAGACCAGCTATAGAATTGAAACCCTTTTGATTGCATGGAATAGCTGGCGCAAAGTTTACTTCGAAGGCATATTTTTTTTCTCCGTCTTCATCATCACTTAATTGCTTTGTTTGATCCCATGCCATCTTGATATCCTGCCAACAGACTATTATTTTGTCTTTCGGGTCACTAGGCTGAGACCATCCTGCTCTGGTAGAAAAACCGTCGTACGATATCACAGGGCGAGTCCACATTATTCCCATATGTTCATCAACCCCCAGCGTTATTGTCCTTTTTGGTACAAATAAGTTTTCCCCTTTCCTACTATATTTCAACGGTAGCACTTTTTTCAAATGCATATAACAATTGAAATTGTTAATCTCTTCAAAAATTCCAAGCTCAAGATCCAAGCCAGTTTCTTCTCGATAAACCCAAAACTTTACTGACTCAATGATCATTGTTTTATTGATCGGGCACGTCTTTTTCATAACAACTGTATATCCGCCCGTATCCAAGTCGTGATTTAGGGTCCCTATTGCGTTACCGCTCGGAAAATACCCACACTTTTCTCCGCACCATACTGCAGGCAAGAAGCCAATTAAAAATATTGACAATATCAAATTGGCCATATGATAGCATGTGCTGGCACAACAGTCAACACGGTACTAGTATTTAAAATTGATACTGAAATGTACTGACTCAGAGCCACATGTCGTGACGGCATACGTACTATATAGATCTAGCATATTGTCATTACAGTATCTCAAGAATAGATCCATACCACCAGTATCACGTTTTGCGTCAGTAGTGTAGATCTACGATAATATCAGTCTCGATCAACCAGACTCTGTAATGGCGGCGCTCATTTCATATGCAATACAGAGTCTGGTCGAACGAGGCTACGATAATATTGACCATTACATCACTCTATAGATCTGTGACACGTGACTCTATCCTGAATTCTGATTGGCTTAGAGCCAAAATCAGCCGGGGATAATTACTCGATTAACCATGTAGTCTCGATCATCCAGAATCTTGTGTGGTTGCCACCAACCTGGATATCATAACCAGCCTGTGTGTCCGAGGCTATTAACCATGTGGGTGCCCTCTATAAGTGGGTCACACTTTCGGCCAACCTCCAACAGGGGAATCATAATGTCCTCTTTCAGCGGGACGGACGAATGATCTATTCAAATACGTAAATCAATATATACATGTAATAATATTGGCCATCTGTACACTCATTAAATGTTTGCCAATGCTAAAGAATTGTGTGTACGTTGGATTTTCTGCAAAATTTACTTGCAAATAAAGCGTAGATGATTGAGTCAAGAAAAAAAATGCTTACTGTTTACAACATGAAATAACAGAATGTTTTCAAAATTTTCTCACTAAAACTTCCATGTCGGTAATACGTACATATTTCTAAGTAAGACTGACGTGAAATAGTACAATTCAATTCAATTCAGTTTATTGATTTCTTTGCATTACATTAATGTGAATTCTTCATTTTCCAGTTGCGCAGAACGTCATGCGCAGTGGTATTTGCAGGTGCGCTAAACGTTCATCGCACAAAAGCTACGATTTTTGGTCAACACGACATTGAATATTAAAAGGTTATTTTCAAGTATGTTTCGTCGTATTGTATACGTGAAAAGTAGTTTTCTAATAGAATTTTGAGTGAGGAATACGAATCTGTAATCGGATTTACATTACTATGAAAATTGACTGAGATATAAGGGAAATACTGATCGTAAACAAATATGACAGACGACCCGGTTCAGCAGAGAAACTTGGAAAACACAATATTCTGATGAATTCACGCCTCAAATAGACATTTTTGTATACATTTCCAAAGTTTATCAATGTGACAGCCACCAATTTTCCATACAATACCTTATATCCATGATCTGGCATGAAATATTTTTTCAAATGGGATTTTAACATGTACCGGAAGTCATATGGAACGTTTGTCGCAACTAAAAATGAAAAAAAAAGACCACTGCGCATGACGTTCTGCGCAACTGGAAAGTGAAGAATAGGTTAAATATCAATAAACATGTAAAAAAAACGTACATTAAATATATTTTAACAACATTAAAAATACAGCCATAAAATAATACATTATATAGTGATTAATAAATAAATACACATATTACTGCTAGTTTTGTAATTTACATGCATAATCTACTTGTCTTTATTGGATGTTAAAAGGTGGCGCAAGACCTAATATAGAGAACAAACACCACAACGTGTGACATTATTTCGAAACGTATGGCGTTTGTTGTTCGGGCAATATTCACATTCGGGCATGCATTCATACATGGTGACCTCCAAAACATGAGATATTTCTTCAATTTCAAGCACGATCACTGAGTCCCAATGTTTGTAGTTGATGGGCTATGCTAGTGCTGTCATTACGACCTCCTGTAAGCCCATCAACTACAAACATTGGGACTCAGTGATCGTGATTTCAAGTGACGTCAGACGCTGTATGCGCGCGCAGCCGACCCCAAAAATATACATATACCAATTTCACAAAACATCGTGTATATTAGTTATTTTGAGGATGGCATTATTGTGGATAAGGCGAAGCCAATATTGGGATATATATGTGAGCAAAGCTAGAGTAGGTGCCCGGGGCGGGTGGACTTTAGCGTTCACCCCAATTAGTGAGGCAATTAAGTAATTTAATTGCACCGGGCTTAGATAGGTACGCGTTCCCTGCTCACGCTCGTAAGAAATGTCACCAAAGACAATAACTTTGCCCTTATGTCACCGTTGCCAATGGTGATCGGACAACCAAGCAGTTGTCCTCTCTCCATTGTCAACAAAACGTCAGTCAGTTTTAGCTTGGGAAGTGGAAGCGACCACTTAGTAGGGTCCCTTTCCTTGTCTAAACTCTACTGATTGAAGGTGGACATAAGCGCGTACATTTGTACATATGTGTGATTACGTTCGATTGGTATTTCGTTAACGGTACGGGGACTACGAGGTTTGTTGTCACCAACACCAGCGTGAAGTCAATCTGTCCGGGTGGTGGCCTGGTAGACATATCAGTCCATCCGAGTATGAGTTTCATATAATCACAGCGTTGTGGACTCGTAAGTTCTCCTGATTCTATGTACTTACCGATTTTGCTTACAGATTACAGATTACGAGCAAAAAATTTACATATATTTTCATATAAGATTTCATGATTTAGAACAACAAATGAAAATTTCAGGCTTTTACGTCATAACATTACCATGACGGATCAGCCCGGCAAACAATGACAGATCAGCCTGACAAACTAAGACGGAAGAACTCGCGGGCCGTTTCGCCATGACGAAACTTTCTTGTGACGAAGAAGCCAACTTCCATTAAAAATGGCGCTCCTCAGTCTTCCTAATATATCTAAAACAAAAGGTAATAGTGATACAAAATATATTGGGTAAAGTTATATAGGATACAATGAATGTTCGTATTGGTAGTCATTTTGATGGCATCATTTGTACATCATTTACACAAATAGGTGAGAAAAAGGATCACAAATAATGAAAATTCACAGACTGGTTTGGCAGCCATCTTTGCTTCATATTTTTGACGTGAGAATCAATGAGATCCTTAGTTATAACAGCTCCCTTGAGCGGTCGCTATAAAATGTACGTCATAGCACGTGGCATGTGTGAGTGTAAAATTAGATAAAAACTACCTAGGTTTAGATGTAGAAAGTAAATTTGTATTTCATATGGAAACACCTAAGCAACACGCTTTTGAGAATGGTCTCAGGTTGACACGAAATCTTCCCACTATGTCGTTATTTCCACGAAATGTGCCCACACCGCGAAATGGTCAAGGGCCATCCCACAACTAGTTTCACGCTGAATTCGGCCTATAAATTGTATTGTATAAAATAATCTCCAATGTGATAAATCATAGTGGTGAAAAACCATATGCATGCTACATTTCACTTCTATATGCTCACTTTCTCATCGTGACATTATTTAGATCGGCAACGCATTCAATTACACAAAATAGTGCAGTGGTGAAAAACCATATAAGTGCCAAATTAATCCCACATTTTACCTTTTTTAAATTCCCAAGAATTATACGTGGACATGACATGTAGGTTGTAGAGTGGTGAAAAACTATATGCATGTCACTTTTTACGTCTAATGTTTGCTATTACCAATGTGTCCTGAACTAAAATCAATATTCTTGATTATTACAACTAGCTATACGTGTGTATGGATTTATTATTGATTATTTTGAATGGCGGAACATACATGTACAAGAACAGATTAAATTAGATGCGGCATGCATATGGTTTGTTACCACTCAACACTCTTCTATTTTGTTTATTTCATGTCCATGCATAATTTATCTAATTTGAGAATGAAAAAAAAAATAGTTATTGAAAAGAATGTAATGTAAAAAAAATGTAAAGAATGTTGCCTGAATTAAAATCAATATTCTCGATTATTACAACAACCTATACATGTGTATAGATTTATATAAGGTCTAGCTATGAGGCGCTGTCATAATTTTAAAAGCTTAAATCACAGTGATTTCCAAATGCCAGTAAAATTTTGGCTCATAAACCAAACGGATGTGTTCTAGTCTATCACTGGAGACTCGGTACTTCAAAAAGGTTGTAAGTCTTCATATAAAACATTTGGGGGGAAATGCGCTTAAAAAGATAATAGACAAGAAAAATACATGTAGCTGAAAATAATGCCACCATAAATGATCCGTAATCAACGGGGAAAGTAGATTTTTAGAGGACTGATATATGACCCCTGTGAATACGTAGACTATTTCATTTACATACATGTTCCGCCTCTTACGTTTCTTATTCACCCCCAAAAGTAAAACAAAATTGACATTTGTATTTAATAGAAGTACACTTTGCCATTGGCTACCCAAGTAGCCTATGAAGCCATATAATGTTGCCGTCCCATGCAGAAAATGGATCTATATTACATGTATCACACGAATTGATTTGTTCTTTAAATATTGTAAAAAAATGTCTACCTTCAACTTGACATTTTTCGTGTTACATCTTGCAAAACTAAGAAAAGTATCATGCTGCCACATGTGCCTTCTATAATAACTTCTGCACCGTTGCCGAGGTTACAATGCCAAACAAAATAATGTGTCATAAGATCTAAAAGGGCGAGGCATTGACTGCACTGTACATCCACATAAAGCAGTGTGGCCATGGTAATGTGCTGGTGATGTGCATGTAAAAAGTAGCGGAGATCTAGAGATGGTGGGTGTGGCAAATTAGCAACTTTGTGAATTTAGAAATAGTGCTAACATTGCGGTTACATATTAACCTAATTGCGTATATGAGTAGTATATTGGCAGTATATGGGTAGTATATAGGAATAAAGGCCCACTAAATATACTGTAGGGCGGGCGTCAATATATGATATATGGTGCAGTGAAGTAGCTTGAAATAAGGACATTGTTGACGTCTTCTAACTCCAAAGAGCATGCACAAGGTGTTGTACATTCCAAGCACACCACTGTACATAATTGAACGCTTCACCTGTATATTGGAAGCAATCACAAGAAATGGCAGCACTCTATTTATTGGGCACTGGTCCTTTCATATCCGTTGTGTAAATGTTGGTCTGTATATTAATAAGAGGCAAAAGTGTAGATGGGGTGAGTCTTATACATTTATTAATGACATGGTGTAGGAAGATTGGAGATTTCTCTGATCATCATGGTAAATGTTTGTTAGAAGTTGTAGCTAGTTTGTTCATCCTGTTGGATTTGAAAATGTCACGCGTGGCCCTCCTGTCAATCGTCAATCACGCCTCAAGCCACTCACGCGGCCATTCAATATGATTTGAACACTCATGCAGTGTGCTTGAGATCGCCGTGAAACCGACTAGGCAATAATTGTGCTGAGTTCTAGCATTAGAAGACTTCTTCTCCACCATTGAGAAACATGCACACACCGCCACAGGTTGGAGACAGACTCAATCCGTTTAGGACTCTTCTTCTCGTCAACATGTCACGCGACTTCCCCAGCATTTCCTCAGTTGTATTCTTTATTCATGAGTGTGTACATGTTCCCATGAATGGATAAGAAGTCCAGGGCACGCGGGGTACTTGTTACACTGGATTAAGTAATTGCTTTTAAGTGAAGTTTGGGGATTGTAAACGTTGAATATGTATAACAGAGTGTTTCAAGATGCTGGAATATGGGAATAATTGTGGGTAAATTGGAGGGTATGTGGAACGTTTGCAAAAGAGGTGATTTTCGTAGCACTGCTGAAATAGAGGGACACCGTGTATGTTTGTCTCTGAAATACATTGTATAAATCTCTCCATGCTTATAACAAACAACGTCTACTATATACATAAAGGGCAACATTTAACAAAAATATAAAGCACCAATTTAACCAAGATGTCCAGTTCAATTGGCAAGAACAAAAGAAAATCTTGATAGTAACATTCTCCTCCAAATTGTGGGACCTGATGATATAGACGGTGCGTTTTCCCATGCCTCTAATTCAATAATGGTCCTCGTGTCATCCTGCGTGTATTTGCTCCAATTACAACACTCGGGAGCCTCAAGTTGACGCGTCCTGTTGTCAGCAATAGTGTAAATGGGAGTAATATTTTATGAAGCTAGTCTTATTCTGTAGCAAAGAAATTTTGTAATTCAATAAATGCATATATGACAAACCAAAAGAAAATAGATTCAATTCAATCTTAGCTATCGTTATAAGCAATTGCCACTGGTGACGGGGTTGGGTGGGGAAATCGACCCTGGATGTGGGTAGGGACGATACCCCCAAGGATCTTGGCAACCTGATCATGTCGCAAACTGCTTCAGCAATGATATTGAACTCCAGCATATTAGAGTCAGTCTAAGATGTTCTATCTAGAGTGTACATAGAAAAGGGAATAGTATTCTGTGGAGTGTGGTTTTGTTAATTATGGGCGTTTTAGATTAAAGAAAACTTAATATAAATAACTATAATATCAACTATCATAGCCTTACTACATGCAGTGAAAATATGTATTTGATCTATCATCAATTCTCAGGTGTTTTCAAAGAACAAGAATGAAGTGTCCACACCAACAGCAACAGCTACAGAAAAATAAATAGCCTGGGTACAGATATGTACATCTTCGAAATCTACAAAACGGTGCCAGCACTGCTAATTTCCGGACCGGTGCATGTTGGCTGTTTGAGGAAGGTGACGTATAGAAATGTTGACACCTCATTCCCAATGAGAGTGGCTCTTTGACACAGTCATCCTTCTTCTCTCAAATGTACGTACTTTGTTTCAAAGGTGGCGGTTGACGAAGTATCCTGATGCCAGGTGTTTTTTGAACTTATACTTCATGTTATTCACTATATTGGCGACAGTTTAGATAACAATGATGTTTGGGAAGGCCTCTATAATTTTTTATTCATATCTTATGTATGAAAAATGAATGGCAGAGTTCTTTCACAACATTCATATGATTTAAAGCAATTACATATGTTTCTTTATACTTTTTTTTACTTTAATCCAGTACCAATTCATTCGGCTCATTTTGACCGTGGAAGCCTGTGGTCTGAGTACATTTCATCGTCTTCGATTTGTCCCCTATCAGCCCCTATTATTAGAATCGTTCACTGCACGATCATATGTTAAGAGCTTACAGCAGCATTCAAGCTATGTATGAAAATGGACACAACTTTTTTTTGTGTGTGTGACAAATTTCATAACATAACGTAGGTTTAGACTGTTTGAAGAAAGTGCCTCTTAAGGCGGGTCAGCGTGATTAACGTTTATGGCCAAACATTGGGACGCCTTGCAAGATTGCTATAGCTGGGGCTATTTAGCAGTTTACTTTTTCAGTGGTAACGCCATATATAATGAAATGGTGTTCCAAATTGTGTTGTATTACTCGCCCTCAAATGGACAAAGCATGTCACAACAAATGAACATAAGCCACATCAGAACACCAGCGAGTTTTGCGCTGTAAGGTTGGTGGCCTCTGCTGATGCAAAGTGATAATTCTTACCGCCCCGATGCACACATGGCGTGTTCTGTGCCCCATGAGATACATCTCCTCAAAGTGGGTGGTATGGCGATTGTCATCTAATATAGGCAGACTCACATTTTTTATCATCACGGCAAAACAGTGTGCAAAACAGTGGCTTGCAGTCGATTATTCGATGCAGCTGCATTAACATCGGGTGTACATGTATGTCTAAATTTCAACCAGCTTAATTTTCTGTTTTTAATTCCTACACATGCGACAACTTGCAACAACTAGTGTTCATCGTGCACATCAACATTATCTCGCATATATGCTGCTCCTAATTTAACATGTTGATGTAGGTCATGGTCATGCTGATACAGTAAAATAGAAGTACGTCTTCAGCTATGTCAAGAAAAAAGAAAGCTGCATACTACTGAACACCCGATTGGACAACTTTTAACGCACACATGGTCGGGGATGAGTTTGCTCAACATCTACCGACTCTTGGAATCTCTACCACAGAAATTGGGGGAAAACTGTTCATGTTTGGTGCATTATTTCAGTTGTTCTAGCTCGCTGTTAATGTTTTGCATAGGCTTGATCTTACTGTATGATGGTGAACTCTGATAAGTTGAATTGACAGTAGCTCTAAAACGCATGGAGACTGTTAGTTGTCTAGGTTTTAGATTGCTTAAAATCCTGTGTTTCTCCTTAAAGCTAACAATTTGTATTGTGACATTTAAGGATAATTTCGTTGTTGCAGGAGCAAAGGTAATAAGTCATATTTCTTTATGTTTAAGAGGGGTGTGTGTGTGTGTGTGAAACCATAGGCCCCTGCATCATGGGAGGATATGTGTGGTATGTATTCTACTATCATTTACTAACACAATACGATACACATTGCTACTATTATATAGAATACTAGTAGTAATATGTATGACATAGTGTTTGTAATTCATAGTAGTATACACACCACACACCCTCCCATGATGCTGGGGCCCCATGTGTGAAACAGTTTTTATGAGCCGCTTTGCGAGCATCTAAGTTTCCATGATTTGCAATACTTTGTGTTGATGTTTAATGTACACTTAAAACATGTCAAACAATAACTTGCAAATAACATAAAAATCTACAAATATATTTGAATACTAGTATAATTTTGAAATCCTTTTAGTCAATGTGATGACCCATTGAATTTTAAACAACGCACTGATTTACAAGTATGAAATACAATTACGTTCTTTCTCCATCCTATTGCTATTGCTCCGTTTGTTCTTGGTAGAAAAGTATGTAATATTGAACAGTATGATCCTGGCGACATCGGACCCTTTTTTTATTAACTCACTTTGATACGTTCAATGGTTGCCATAAAAGCCAAATAAAACTGTCTCGAACATCATTAAGTCCATTTGACGTTTATAATCTGTAATAACGATTATTTCTCTATACTAGCAATAAGGACAAAGTGCACGTTTTTAAGCCTTTGCACCAACGAAGCCATTGTATAATAAAAAAGAAGACAAAGTAGTTCACATCACCATATGCAATTTCCTCAACCCAAATGCAGACAGGTTCCTAAAGCAATAAAAGATGCATTGTCACCCAGACAGTTTCTGTGCCAATTACTTATGTCAGTCGGTGAGAGCGTCGTCCCTGCTCGGAGAGTCTCCACGGGAAGTAAAGTGCACACACTGATTTTACGCTCCCTCAAGATTCAGATGAAATGTGACGAAGGAGGGCGATGATAAAATACATTTATTTGCTTTGTGTGCATTTGGATTGTCATGTGTCCATAGAATGACGCGTTGAATATTTCATGTGGTACAGTAAGAAATAACCCCACGGGTGTATCAAATGACATCGTTACATCATGCATACATCTGGTCTCCAAATACTATCCCACATTTTGACAGCTGATACTTGTACACGATGACAAAGAAAAGAAAACTCTAAACTGACCACCTCCGCACAAAAACGCTCACCAGAAGGTTTTTAAAAAGTCGTTACTGTGCTTATATTAATAAGCACGGAAGAAGACACATTTTCTCTGTGTAAGCATGTGTCAGAGCTCAAGATGTTAGCGAAACTCTGTTTTCATAAAATTGTGAAGGATTTTTTTTATTCGTGTAAAGGACAATGCACATACAATATAAATGTCTTTGCAAATGGGGAACCTGGACTTGTCAATGCAAATTACAAGCTATTGATCCCAATGATTGTAAAATGCCAGGAGTAAAAACGTTAGCTTGAATGATTGCACATTGAAACAGAAGCAGAAGCAGCAAGTATGTACATGTACATGTGAAGAAGAAAAAAAAACACCCAAACAATTCTTTGGTTTTTAGTTTAAGGGTCACAACGTCCTCGTTATGTAAAAGGAAACCTGTTGATGCATGGGTAGTACCCGTGACATTGTTGACATCGTGGGGGATAGGGGAGGAAGAGGAAGAGGCGCTATGATCACAGGTATTTCCCGTGGAACATTATGTAACAAGGAACTGAAGTAACTCAAGCTGATATCTATGCATGTGCAAGTTGGAAATGTCATCTGCAAGAAATTATGCGCTTTTTCCTGGGCATAAAAGAGCCATTAGATCCAATAATTGGGTGTGAGCGTTGCGTATAGACACATATAACTGGGTCCATTAGCTGCCAGAGTGTCTGGGGCAGGGTAAACGAGTGAAAAGTCATGTATGCGACTCTCAGGGGCGCACCTAGTGGCGTGTGCTTCGCAGGTGAAGATTTCTGGTACTATATGCGGGTTGACACATCAGTAAGCGAACATTTCTTAATCAAGCAATGATACACTGGTCATACACTGTATAATATAAAGTATCATATAACGGTTATTCTGTGGAACTCTGAGTGATCATAATATAACTGTGCATATATTTTCCTTCTTCTCTTGTGAAATCAATGTCTTGTCAGATGTCATATAAATTGAGCACATGATATTATGAAATCATTTTAATAAAGGTAGCTTGATTGATTTATGTTGAAATAATATAAATTGTATGTGAATAAAATAGCAAAGTTTGTACAATTGGTACATAGTTGGCGCATAATCAAATAAGATGCATCGCACGCTGTAGTTATTTTTGCTGGATGCATTGTGACTTCAGAACAGTGACGTCAGGACAAGGCATTTCATAAGCCAGGTCATTTTCTAATGTTTTCTATGTAAACGCCTTTGTTATTGATATAGAAGTACTAGTTTTTCTATGAATACTCGTATCTGGATATGAAATGTAGCGTACACACACACACACACACACACACACACACACACACACACACACACACACACACACACACACACACACACACACACACACACACACACACACACACACACACACACACACACACACACACACACACACACACACACACACACACACACACACACACACACACATCAATATGACACACAGACACACAGACACACACACACACACACACACACACACACACACACACACACACACACACGCACGCACGCACGCACGCACGCACGCGCACGCACGCACGCACGCACGCACGCACGCACGCACGCACGCACACACACACACACACACACACACACACACACACACACACACACACACACACATTCTCCGCACATGCTTGGGCCCATGAGTAAACAATGTTATTTTGTGCTGAATAAGGTACATTTGATATGTGAATTGCGCTTAAATGTGTCAGTGTGAAAATTACGCATTAATGTTGATGTGACGGGCATGGCAATCCATAGAAAATGTGCGCACGATGTTGAAATATCCTGCAATTTCAGTCTATTCAAAACCTATAACCTGTGTTAGGGATTGACCCACGGCTTTAAAACAGGCACGTTCAAAACGTGACATTGCGTGACGTATTTCGCAGTAAAATGCGCTTGCAAAATGCTGTAAACTGCTCATTTCAACCCCATCAGGGGTACACGTACGTTGATTGTTGAATCACTCCATTAATGGTAACTTCTCTCATTACCGGTCAAGTTCAATGGTCCATCCAATCACGAAGGTCGCCAAAATGTGTCGTCTGGCCATGTAAACTACGGCGGTAAGAGAGCAATGCCATGATTGCCGACAAGCGGGGTCGGTGTAGAACGGCCCGGCGTGCATTATTAATGCACGTGCTTGACGAATGAGCTTATGGACCTGTGTGGTTAGTGCTAGGTGTAGTCACGAGAATGTGGGTTGATTTGATTTTTATAGTTTTCTAAAGAGGGCATTGTATTGTTGTTTTATTACAAGAACATGGTTGTAAACTTTTAGATCCAGTATCAACTTCAGGGAACCGATGTGCTTGTTAGACACGATCAACAGCGAAAATGGAAAACAACTGTAAATGAACTACATTGTATTTTGGTGGGAAATGCGGGGCGCAAAATCACGGCCTTATTTCTTGTATCACTGTGAAAGTCAGTTTCAGTTTTGTTTCATTTGGTTCAAATAAAGTCAATGAATAATGAGCTCCTGGTTGTATTCTGGTACATGTCATTAGAATGTCAGTTGTTGAAAGTTTCAATTACACAGCTTGAAAAGTAATTGATAAAATGAATGAGGTTAGGAGTACACATTAATCACAATCTATCTACAATTATTGCGGGACTGTTGCGGGACGATGAAATATGGATGCGGGACTTGCGGGACTGCTGCGGGACTGTTGCGGGATGAATATAAAAATTGTTGCGGGAGCGGGGCGGGAACGGGTATAACAAGTGCGGGAGTGGGGCGGGAGTGGACAGAATATTGGAAACCATCGCGGGAGCGGGGCGGGAGTGGACATCACATTGCGGGACAAACGCGGGGCGGGACCAATACTTCAGTCCCGCGCTGTTCACTGGTGTGTAGTGTTAGTTTACAGACCTGTGGTGAGGTCAGTGCTTGGAGGGGCCGGGAAAGTCTAGAGTTGTTACTTTGCACTGTTTGCAGTGGGGTCCCCAGTCGGCGGTGGTGACCGTGATAGGTTTTTAATCAAAACTCATATGTTGTGATTACACATATATCTTATAGTTGGACTCGTCACAAGAAGATCGTGGGTTTGATTCCCGATCGTGTCTGGTGGTGGGTGTTGAGCAAACCTACATCTGACAGGTTGCACACTGATACATGGTACCTACACGGTAATTATGTGCAGGTCAGCAAAGCGAAAGCTGATGTGAGTGATAAAATAATTAAATAACAATTGGAGAACCAATTGACACGGACGATCGTGATAGCGTTAAACCAAATCAAAACTCCTATATCGTAGTGATACTTTTAACACCATAATAGTTTTTATATGTATAAGAGATGATTCTAAAAGTTGCTTGCTTTATGGAATAACTTGTACCGTCCAGTAGTTATGATATACGGTTATATCTGATAAAACAGGGTTAAAACGAGAGATAATGACTACGCCACAGGAGTCTACGCGTTCCACTACTAAAAGCCAAAGTTTTCATGTCTATAAATTCAACAAACCCAGTTCGTTTCCATATCCGGTGTAAATGTGTGCAGTTTTTGCATGGGCAAACCTATCAAAAGAAATCAAATCGTATCATCATTCCAAAGTAATGGCGGAAGTCCATTAGATGCAAAGCGATATTTGGGGTGTGAACGAGTCCGTTGTAACACAACAGCAACAAGCCATTAATTTAGCATAATCTGTGAAACTCTGTCTGAGGATTATGGCGGTTGTGCCGAAATCCGGCAGTTTCATCGATATCGTCTTTACTTCACGTGGCGTGTTTTAGTTTAAGTGTAGGTTACAACACCTTAGAAATACGCACCATGTGTACATTTTTTTTCTTTTGCAAATTTGTCTTTGATTTAATGAAATGATAATTTACAAAAATTATTGGCATGCACCAGACCGGCAGCGTGTATATCTCGGGGGGACAGTTCACACTACCATTCACACAGTATAGCATCTGTGTTGCTAACTCCATGCAGGGGCTCCTGTTTACTCCAGAGGTAATGTGGACATTTTGTTATTTTACAGTGTAATCTGTTTGTGTTTTGTTTTGAAGGTCTTGCAATTTTGTAGTAAAAATGTTTAAGATCACGTGGATGTGAAATTTCACGTTTTATGTTTTGCTTCGGATCACTCCAGATTCACTTGAAAGCCATAATTTCATAACTCCCTGCATGGAGTTAACAACACCGATGGAATACTGTGCTTAAATGAGTCATGCCTACAAATACGCATTCACAGCCAAATGTGAATGGTGACTTGTAAAAGAACTTAGATCTGCTCAACAGTCACCTTACTCATGTTGCTGCGGAATGTATGTTGTATTTTGTAGCACCTCTTAATCGGACCCATACTGCCGAGACCAATGCGACCAATATTGAATTATACAAAAAGCTCCTGCTTTCTTGCTCTGACACTACCCCATGAAGTTCAACATTAATTACTTAAAAGTGCATTTTTATGTCTATTGTGTTTGCAGACAAGTCAAATACGGCACCAATCTTGCCGCCCCCTCTTCATGTCCTTCTCCGATGATTTACACAAAATACACACATTAGCGTCCATTATGTTTGCCGTACATTAGTCTAACAGAAAGCTCAATAACCTCGTGTGGACTCTAATAATAAATGCTGACAGATACATTTGCTGTAATAATTAGCAAATCGCTCTACAAACACGAACCTTTTAATGCTATCACTTTTGTGGCGTCTGAAAATGTAACGTGTTCTTGGAAACCAAACCACCTTACAGTAACACTGCTCGAGTAGTGGGGATATCGAATAGGCCTATAAGGTAGAATATCTCCGACGCATCAAATCAAATAATTTATTAAAGTCATGTACATATACCTATTGAAAACGCATATGCAGTTTTAACATGCAGTTATTACAGTTATCACAGTTTCTATCATGACATAAATTTAAAATATTGTAAACAAAGTGGAATCGGTCGCGGCACCAGTGCGACCTGCGATGGTCCCTGGGCCGCGCGACTGTGCTGACTCACGACGCCACTAGCCCGAGGCTAGGACGCGCGACTGACGACTGATCCCTTGACGATGTTGGTTCCTTTACTACTCCTCGTTGTGTTAACTGGTACCCCACGTACAGGCCACCGTCCAGCGAACTGGGCGAGTGCCTGGTGACTAACCCGGGTTTCACGACAGGCCCCTACGCGGAGGGGACCTCGCACCGGTGCTGACACGCAACGATCAGGGCGTCCCCTTTACGAAGCTACGCGGTCCCAGGCGCGGGAGGAGGGGGGTTCGCCACCGGCTAGCCCCGTCAGATATGTAAAGAAGGCCTATCCCCAAGAGGATAGGTTACCAGCCCTACGTGCTATCCGACTAGCGTCTACAAGGAAACTGAGGCCCTAATGGCCAAGTCTCAGTACTTTAGTGTACTGAGTCCTTAATCCTACAGTGGGCTTAAGAAGGTATAACAACAAGGTGTGTGTAACAAGGGGATAAGAAACCTAGTCCAGTGCAACTTACTTATGGCTACTTTATACTCTGCGAGGTTGCTGCAACCTCGCGCACTGAGACCTACTAAGAACTAGTTTCGTTACACACTC
>CM032667.1:29881486-29902422 GCA_019095985.1 Streblospio benedicti
TGTCTTGTAGGTATTTTCTATTCAGTAACCTTTTATATAATTGATATAGTAGATCCTTGTTAAAGATAAATCTGAAAATCGTAAAAGCAATAAAACAGATGTAGTACAGTACAAACGTATAATTCACAATCAATGGTCTCACACTAACTATACTCCTTCGAGGACCACTAAAGAAAAGCGGACAATTTTCAACCATGTATTCCCATCCTCCCGTCAATCACGAACATGTCAAATCTCAGAATGCATGTTATTCTTCATAACTATCCATATGATCAGTTATAAGTAAAACTCGGCATTAAACAAGAGGCATACTATAGGCGGCCATAGCTCTCTAATTAGGCGCCGCCGGCCGCCGGCTGTGATATTTCCCACGGGAAGTGACGGAAATTAGGATCATTTCAAACAGCAGCGTGCCCTTTGTTCTCTGAGAAAGAGCAGACAGCGCGAGCACGGGTTTTAATATCTCATGCTTCTGATTTGTGTTATTTTCTTGGGTCCGACTCAGTTGTATCGGTTTCTGTGTGTATACTATGGTCTCATCTAAAGCAAAATTTGCATAGTTTGATTGTAATTCTATCTACACCACTTGACTAACATCGACACAATCATTTTCTGGCCTGTGTCCACCTCCAAACCACCCACTTAGAAAGCCCAAATATGGAATCAGTCATCATAGGTTCTGGGGAATATCTTTTACACTCCTTATGCAGTCTCGGGTATCTATTTTACCCATATTTTAACGCATTGCACATGTACATTTGCCTCAGCGCGTGCACTGTTGACATGAATTATCCCATTGGAGCGGTGGATGGACACTGTGGTCATCCTGACTGTTTATAAGAAAATTCTTTTCCACAAGTTTTAACATGGAAGTCTTCCTACTCTTTTGTAAACTCCTTTGCGAATTGTCACATTTTCACAAGAAATATAAATGCAGTACGTGCATCAACATAGAACCCGCTTTACACTACAGCGAATTCCACCTACGTAGCTCTACGTGCACTGGCGAACTGGCAAATTCGTCAGGAAATTTTGAACATGTTCAAAAATTTTGAATGACCATTCAGTTTGGTTAAAGTTTGCTTCAAATAGTTATGCTGCGTCTACGGATCGCAGAACATTCATACACATAAGTAACACTTCGTTTGTCTCAGCAACTTGTCGTACCATGCACCTTTACTACGTTCAGTGCCGCCACAATACGCCCAAGTAGACGACGTAACATAATACGTGCAGATGCGTTGCACGAGTTCGCCCATGATCGCTCAAGTGTAAATCGGGTTTAATGGCACCTTCTAGAAAGTAGCACGTTCTGGCTGGTTGAGGGTTACAGTGTATGAACAGGCTTACAACCTCCACGGTTATTTCCATAACTTATGAAATTGATTATAAGCTCGAAGTAGATGAGGAAAGTGTCTTACATAATTATACACTTTAGTTTAAAACAGTGAAGCACTAATTAAGTGACTTTATATTTGATTCAGTGGTGGCCATGTTAAAATTCTAGTCGTATTTGAGGCTTGATAATGATCTCAATGCATTTTTCACATTTTGCCAATGCACAATGGTGTAATCGTAGTTGAAATACAATGTAAGCAATGTTTTATGCTTATATACAATAACCCCAGTTCCGATCACACTCACTTTCTAGTGGCATACAACATTGATGTGTCTTCATCATCGATAGCATGGATCCGCATAAAATACACGGTATCATGCAATGCAACTACCCCTGGGAAATAACAGTTATCAAGTTAATTTGCACTAGAGCAAAAAGCTTTATGGAATTAGCAGTGCGTTTTCCTTTATGTTTGTATTGCAGGAAAAGTTGATGATGAAAATGTGATAATGTAAAGAAGCAGCAGACACGCATGTTTCTGGAAACTGTTATGTATCATGTGTCCTATACATTATGCTACATGTACATACAATACGTAATGTCAATAGTGTCAATATAATCACTCATCTCTCTTCTCCCAGTAATTCATAATCAATCTTTAAAACAGTAGGTTCACTACCATTACCGCAAGACATTGGGAGTCTAGCAACGCTTCCAGACGTTAAAGTAATTAATGACTTATTATTGACTGTGACAAGTGTATATCGGAAATGCAAGACATAAATCTGTATATAACCTGGTCAAGCACCGATTGTATCAAAGTTGACTCATAACGCCAAAATCCAGGAGTTATGGGTTTCAGATATATGTTTCTGCTCATGTGCAATAAATGTGTTTTCAGAAAGGCACAGTCACGTTAACTGCCAAACTTCCACTACTGGACACGTACATGTATGAGTGTAACTAAATATGAAATGATTTTACCAGATGTCAATATTTAAAGCAATTTTGAAACTATTGCAGAAAATGAAAGACAACTGGCATTTAGGAAGCCGTAGGTTTATTGTCAATATGCCAAAATTGAATACAGACGATGATTTTACCCACTAATGTAGACTATGTCAAGTATGAGGACAATGTTTCAAGCTGCATGGAAACTATTGAACAGTCCCACAAATGGATGTGGTCCTGATAAAAATTACATTTTAATTGTTAAATTGTCAAATTTGGATATATCTAATGGTTACCAATTATGCAAACATTGACGGTGTTTATATAAACATAGTAGGCCTAATTTGACAAGGTGTGACTTTTACTCTTTTTAACCTCATCCACAACCTCACTACAACCCTTCCACTCAAAACTAATCTTCCATAACAGCTGTCTTATCTCTAACAATGCACGCCCGGTCTTCTTATCCATCCCCCTCGTTTACTAGTACTAGACTGGTTTATATCCTTGAACGCGTTTATCGTGTTGGTAATTAAGTAAATTTATTATTTTCATCTTTCACAACACTGAAGAATTTATAAACGTTTGACAGTTTCGTCTGCTTTTGCAGACATTTTCAAAAACACTACTGCGCATGTCAGATCATAGTTTACGGCCGCCGTCCCCGCATGCGGCAAGCACTGGGCCATAGACTCTCGCAAGCTAGAGCTATCAAGGAAGCTGTTCACATCTGGATGCAAAGTGAGACCATGAACAGAGATGAGGGGGCCCACCAGCTTATGAGAGTCTACGACCCAGTGCTTGCCGCAGGCGGGGACGGCAACCGTAAACCATGATCTGATATGCTCAGTAGTGTTTTTGAAAAGTCTGAAGAAGCAGACGAATCTGTCAAACGTTTATAAATTCTTTCGTGTTGTGAAAAATAAAAATAATAAATTTAGACTGATTTATGTCATACAGAACACAAGTTATAATTATAATTTATTGAAATGCAATTTTTGTGAATACATTAACTTTAGCAATGAAGTATAAACAGCACGCTGATTTACAATGATGTACTAAATCACAATACATAACATACATAGTGATTTGTGTCAAATTGTACTCTAATTAACTCATAACAAGCCTGTAACTAATTTATCGAAATCAAATACATAGTACAAGTTCAAAGAAAACCTAACAAAATTACAACCCAAACAAATTACCTAACAATACAGAAGACAGGTTGGCAGTTTTGGGAGACACACCCTTCCAGTTTATTTACAAACCGAAATGTTCTACTTTTTTTTTTTTTTTTTTTTTTTTTGGGGGGCTAATGTGTCAGGTGACACTTCCCCTTGTTCATGTGTCTCCAGTAAGGGATCGTTCACAAATGACGTCACCTCATTTTTGGCCTTTATTTACCCCCCTCGTCACCTTTCGTCATCTTTGCAGCACACCCCTCCTGGTAAGAGACGTCATCTTTGCCTCACCACCCCACCCCCATGTCCATAATCCAGACATAATTTTACAAATGTATTTAGGATATAAAGCAAATATGGCAATGTGATTTCAGCTTATCATGTCAGAAAGTAATTTCAAATACTGATAAATAACTACTTTTTTTTCTTCAAAAGGTGACATCATCCAAGTGCTAAACCCCCCTTGTCTCCCTTTGTCATCTTTCGCTATACCCCCCCCCCCCCACCTGCTAGGTGACGTCATTTGTGAACGATCCCTAAGTGGGACTTGTTGAGAACTGTTGAAGATTAAACATAATTCAACAACTTATTGATGAATATATCTCTGACTTACACATTTGAGCAATTTAATCGTAAAATCGTAATGACCCATATAAATATACAAATGTATCACATTTATATTATATACAGAAAACCTTAGTAACATATTTACATCATATTACACCAACGTGAATAGAATGATTCCTATAAAACTAGAGTGTTGTAGATCCTCATAGAGCGAAATGATATTCTATTATCATTGCTGCTGGCACCAGGCTGACTGACTCACATCACTGACCGATAACTAGATTAGACTAGTATCTCACTGGGTGTCGCTAGACTAGACTGTGTTCTTGATACACAACCAAATAAAACTAGTCAATTTTATGACAATTTATGTAATACAGAACACCAGTTACAATTATAATTTATCGTAATGCAATGTTGGTGAATACATTAACCTTAGCACTGAAGTATAAACAGCACTCTGATTTACAATGATGTAACTAATATCTATTAGATCTAGAGGCTGTCACAATAGTACTTGCGCTTCATCTTCGCACTTGATATATGATTTACATGAGCTGTTTTTGTAATAATAGAAGTAAACACTATTAGATATAAGGTCTTTTGAAAGACTAGCCATATAGTTATGAATGTATAATTTTGAGCAGTATTGAAATCATTCCATATAATGTGATATTAAGATAAAATGGCCTTCTGGAAGGCGCACTTTATTTGGCAAAGTCTCCAAAATGGAATCACTTTGGTTTCGCTTCATACCCCATAGTTCTGAAAAGCATAAACACAACTGATTCACCAGTGAGCACTGTAGCTTGCAGACACATACACATTTACAGACATTTAAACAACATGAAATAAACTGAACACAAGGCTTTCACTTGCACAAAGAGATGACTCGTGAAACCGTACAGCACTGACATCAGCAGCATCAGTAGCAACGACAATAGCAGAATCAAAAGCCACATAAACAATGCAAGCAGCAGCAACAGGACCATCATCAGCATCAGTATCATCATCAGCATCGTCATCAGCATCATCATCAGCATCATCATCAGGATCGGCATCAGAATCAGCACCAGGAGCAGCATCAGGAGTATCAGGAGGAGGAGGAGCAGCAGCAGCTGCAGGGGCAGTGGCGGCCACGACGACGATGACAACAATGACGACGACGATGACGACGATGACGACGATATGACAACGACGGCGACGACGGCGGCAGCATCAACAGCGGCAGCACAGCATCAGTAGTAGCAGCAGCAGCATCAACAGCAGCCGCCGCCGCCGCCGCCGCCGCCGCAGCAGCAGCAACAACAACAACAGGAGCAGAAACACAAGTAACAGCATCAACATACAGCAGCATCAACAGCAGTAACTCGACAGCAAATACTTTCAACCACAACACATTTAGCCATGTCAAATCGCACATCATAACTTTTAGCCTTTCACATTTTCCAACAAAAGCATATGTATCATGTCAAATTGGAGAAAACGGATGGAAATGGTGGAAGAAAGCAGACGATACAGCAGTTTGATTTGAAAGAGAGAAAATCCATATTGTGCAGCGCTGTAATGTCATGCATGGCCCCAATAAGCAGCGCCCTCAGAAGTCGGCTGTTTGATGTAAAGTCATCTCACAGGAAGCATAAGGAAATTGAGTTAATTTTCAAAGACTTTTACTCACTTTGTCATGTAATACCCGCCTAGATTAGACGCTGGGGCGAGTTTTGGCATGTGCTGATACTTGTCTTGTGTACATGTTTGTACATGTATGTCTATGAAGTCTGCTTGATATGCCCAGGGTTGTGGAGGCCTAAACTGATGTATAATGTTGAAAGGATCAGTTGTTTGTTTCGAGTGTACTCACAACAAGAGCATCTCTCCGCATTGTGTAACGTGAGCGCTGATGATGTTTGTGATTTTTAATCAACTCATAAACTAAATAGGCTAAGCAGTGCTCATTTTAATATAAAGTGCTTGATAGCTGTAATGTTTTGTTTATAAAGATTGGGGCCAATACAAAAAAAATGCAGCTCCACCGGGGTGTGGAGTGACCCTTCTCCTTGAGCATCTGCCCCTGACATTTAAGTGTGTTATGGCGTGACTCTTTTTCACACGAGACGTGGCATTATTATTTTTCTAGAAATCCAATACATTTCCCAGTATTAATCAACTTTTGCAGATTGTCACGTGTATGATGCATGTTTAATGATGTTTTATCCTCAATAGCCTATAGTCTATATTCGACTTCTTACGATGAATGTGTCTCAGACTGGTTTACACTTCGTATTTTACTCTCCATGTAAGATGTATTTTATTAGATACATTGAGTTTCCATATATACACGATGTTGACTCTACCAACTGTTCATACTTTTAGGACAGTTACAGTAGAACCTTTCTATTATGACCACTTTTGGGACCAGTGCTAGGTGGTCTCAATAGAGAGGTGGTCTCTATACAGAGGTTCGTTTTTGTACTGTGAATGTTCTGGACCATGAAAAGTGGTTTTATTATAGAGATGGTCTCAATAGAGAGGTGGTCTTAATTGGAGGTTTTACTATAGTTAAGTTCTGCAATGTTTTTTCGGCAGAGTAATAGCTAACTAAAGTGGTATTGTTATTATATGATGGTAAACAATAACGAAATACAGAAAAAGTTGTCTTCAATTATTGTATTGCAATTTAGCACAACTTCTCAACCAAGGTATCAACAAACTTTAAAGTGTAAAATATCATACACATTTTATTAATCAATATAAGTGATGCAGTCTCAAAACAATGATCGTGTAAATAACCAATTTGGGAGTGCTCGAGTTCCATCAAGTAACTATGTGGACTGAGTCTATGTTGTGCACTGAGCACCTGTTGAGTGAAAACTCAACTCACACACGGGTGTGGAGAGCTCACGGCTGAATCTACAGTTTACATCCTGTCCGATTCAAGATTCCAATCATTGTATCTTCTGCATATTTGGACAACAATTATTTTAGTGTAGTGAATTATTCATACATCTGCAAAGTTACCATCGGGAATACGCGCTAGACAGGAGGCTCTCCTACTTATTAGGTAAAACTGACAGGATATGACTGATAAGAGGGGAGGGGAGTTGACCTGTTTTTTTCCACATGTGAATAGTTTTGGATACTGTTTTGACCAATCAGGGTTTCCGCTAATCTGTGTTAATTGAATTGAGATGAAGCGGTGTTATTTTGAGTGGATTATATAGCTATTAAAGTAGGTAACATCCACATGTGGTTCTATAGGCAAGCGTGTATGACGAGCGGTTATTGAGAAATACAGTGCTAATAAGACTACATTTCTACATCTGGTACAATCGTTCTTATTGTAACGTACATCTTGGACACACACACATTGGGTAAAATTAAAACACGCCAGTATAGACGTATCTCTATTGTCTCTTGTAGGCACATGTATATTACATGTCCAGAGTGGATTTTAATATTATAGTCTTTGATAAATTATGTGACCAGTGATTGGCTATACAATTGCAATAAAATGCAAGACCTTTTGTTAGTTTTTAGAAATTAAAATGTTGATAGTAATTAGTAATTAATAAGTTATTTATATTAATAGAACAATACTATCACTAGGTCAATTTCCAATTAATTGAATTATTTTTTGAAAATAGAGATACATTAGACAGTTTCTTTGTTCAGAAGATGCAGTGTACCAGCACAATCTCCTTTCATTAAGTGTTAGCATTTCTTCACACATGCACCCGTATGCAATTGTCAATGTTGGAAAAGTTAACTTCATGCACATTACACCTTCTATGCCATTATTTCTAAATAAAAATTTCCTTTCCCCTGGTTATGCAGAAGTACCTACCATACACGTTCAAGAGTATTTACCCCACACAACGAGCCAGTCTAGTTCTAAACTTCATGGTCAACTAATGTAGAAATCTTTCTGCCTGCTTCGGTTATGTTACCATTGTGTGGAATTAAGACACTATTTATATCGACCAAATTCGATTCGAGGCCAATATCACCAATGCACGGTTTTTATAAAGTACACACTGTACGCCAGAACGCCAAGCTTTCTTAATGCAATAAAGTTCTTTTAAACTACAGGAAAAGCCACCGGCAATATATGGCCTAGCTTTAGAGCAAACACACAGAAACAGTAAACAAGCAGTGGGCAGAAGGCAACACCTGCACCCACACTTGTGTCTGTGCCACTCATGTTAATTATCCCACCTCAGTGGCCGTTCCATTACCCTAATGAGCGGCATATTGATTAGTTCGGCCTATGTCATTGGCACTACATAACGTGATTAGATGCACCAGTGGCCTCACCAATTCTGTGGCAGTCAACATTTGGTTCTTGTATGGCACACGGAACCACTCATTGCAGTTTACAATGTATAGGCAATAATTGCTGGAACGCCAGATTTGATAAATCTTTACCTTTCAAATGCACGTTCACAATGGAGTGACGTTTCTAGTGAATGTGTGTGCATATGAGTGTTTCCTGGACTGGATTGCTAAGGTACCCCACCAGAATTCAGCCAGACACCATATCTTTTTTTCACATTTTTGGACTTTGGTTCTCTGCGTACTTATGTAGGCTTCTTTTTGTACACAGTGTACGCAGGAAATATATTAACTACGTACTGAAGTAATATGAACAAAATGTAAGCAATAAAGTTGCTTATATACGGTTTATCAATAATACCCAATTTAGGGAGCAATATGATAGAGATTTTGCAAACCAGGCATGTGCTATGCATATAATTATTAGGTTAACTATTCATATTTCACATTTGAGCAACAGCGGTAATCTGTAACCGTTCATATTTATACCACATACATATCGGTATGACATTGACGCATTTTATCAATCGTCTCCTCGTCTGCATTTTGATTAGTACATAAAATTAACCATTCTATATAATATTATCTTATAAGTCTTCTTAAGGCAGAACTAAAGGTCAAATTAGCCCCTGACATTATTAATACATTAATGGAATACGTGTGTGTTAATGCCAATTGCAAATATTGATAAGGAGCCTATGTACATTACAATTGTTCATGTAAATCGTGTTAAGGTGGATTGTAATCTGGACAGGATTAATTATTTACAAATATCTCCATGTTATCTTGATAACATTTATCTTAAGAACATGACTGGGTTTTACAAATCTGTACACAGTGTAGTGGAAGGAAGTTCGCAAATATGGTAGTTGTTTTCATTTCTAACAGTTTTATTATTTTATGTTTTTGTTGTATTAGGAGGTAATTGGTGTGGACTGTGGTTGTAACATTATATAGATACAGTACGCCCATGATAATGGTTGAGCTACCATTTCCTACCAATATCTGCACGTTTCTATCATGTTTAGAAACATACTCTTCAATTGGAGATTGCCACTGTGACATTATATTTTTGTAATACACTTGAGTTGTGAATAAACATGCGATAAACAACTTACAATTCGTCCGCACAGTTTTCCTTGGTGACCTCCCCTCTCGAGATAAGATTGGTGACAGAACGCGAGGAAACAGGATTCTGTGGATTAACCTTGCTGGATCTACTACGGAATACACGCTGTAAAAGTGAATCAGTGTTGTAATCGCTGTGCTTAAAACAACTTGCAATATAATTGCTTAAAGTGTTGGATTGTACTTATCAACAATTGTGCTGATACTGAGAGGCCTCAATACGTGTACATGTACGTATTGGACAGAGCTTAATCAAAATTCAAGTCTATTCTCTACGACCAGATTTGTGATTCAGGAAAACTAATCAAACATATTGAATATTAAAATAAGATTTACTATCATCGTAAGAAGGATTAACTACGGACAAACATCAGGATAGGATTGTGATTAATACACAGATATAAAATTATCTCCCACTGTAAAAGAAGAATCATTCCATGGACAAGGCGAGGTCATCACAGAGGGGACTGGTCATGGCTCGGGCTCTTGTCGTCTGCTGTCTCCTGGTGGTCATTGCACCCGTGTCCAGCTCACTTGATACAGGTAGGCGGCGGATAATATTTCTAAATGAGTGAGTCAATGAGTGAAACATTGAATCATTGAATAGATAGATACGTATATACATGTATGTTGGTAGACAAAAAAACGAACGATAAATATATGACCAATCATCAAAATGTGCGTGCTGTATTTCAGCGGCCGGATGATTGCATCACTCAGTTGTAGGATGAAAAAAGTTCATTGATTAATAAACCATTACTAGTTATTTCACTGTTATACTCGATTTCGTTTGCTAATAGTTGTACATAAATTAGAGATCATCTTGAGCAATCTAATGGATCCACTGTACTAATGCAATTGATATAAGTGACTTGTTTTGTAGATGCAATTCCAAGAAAAATAGCACTAAGTGGTTTCACAGATAGTGAATATTTTCAAAGGGAACACTCAGCATTTAATATGCACATTGCCCAACTCCAGCAATCCTATCTTGTGATCCCAGAAATATTGGGAATAAATCATTCTAGAAAATATGTTACTTTAGTTTAGAATAAGAGCTGAATCCTCCAATATGTTTTTATTGCTTCTAGAAGTATGTATATTACGTTTCTCTTTGCCTTAAAACAGCTTAATAGTGTCCTTTTACACCGCTCATTAAAACTTGCACTGTTTTGTGAGAAGCCTTAGTTAAACTGAAAAACACTGGAAAGAAGTGTTGTATAGAATACAAAAACAGTAAATTATAGTGTTGTAAAAATAATACATCGCATGCCTGAACACATACAATTAGAATATTTAGTTATGCACGTACATGTATTGCAAACTGCATATAGTGTATGTGCATATAGGATTTTGGCCTTATGCTCATGCCCCCAGAGGGAAGTCCTACAGGATGATGTGGCTTTGATATTATTTATGGAACCTTAACCACCGGAAGTAAACTGTACTATTGTTGGTGGACATGTCACTGCGTGAGGTTAGTTCACCGCGAGGGCACGCGTTATACTATTGGCTAATTGACCGTATTGGCTAGTAATGTATACTATGTCAATTGAGTCATAGTGGCATCTAGTAACCAGTGTGCATATTTCAGAGGTTACAACTTTAATTTCGGTATAAGGTTCCGTGTGTGTTTTGAATATGATTGTGAACACCATTATCGTCGACATGATGTTTATAAGTAAGATGAAAAATGTTACTAAGTTTATAAGTAAGATGATACTGTTACAAGCTCATGTCTGCTAATTAAAATCCACGACAAAATTGTTAGCACATGCAACTTTTACATAGATCGATATACATACCATTATAGAAAAAAAACGCTCTGAAGAGAAATGTGATAAATTATATATAAATATGAATTATGTTTGTTTCAAGCAGCATGTATTAATAATACACATTACAATATACACAACTGTGAGTATATTGCCTAATGTCAGACCCTAATGCTAGATCCTCGTCAATTTTACACTACATTGCCTATCACGGACCAATTGATTTCATGTATCAAATGCTATATAACGTACCCATTGAATATGAACTAATCAAATATAAATTGCAATAAAACTGGTCGTAGAGCGGTTGAATCGTGTACTGTCAATGTGGATTTGATTTAAGTGAGTTGATGTTCTTGGACACAATTCTTTAACCATTTGGCTTGTTTATTTACTTGCTTATTTTTTCTGACGTAATTTTTTAAATGAGTAATGACCATATATTTTGAACGCACGTTACATACTGTATTAACTAAATTTGAAAAGACATGTGAGTTTGAGAGCCCTTATTGACCATGTCCAAAACGGATTTGAACGTGACAGAAACGCTTGTTATTAGTTTTTGTTATGAGTAGTAAAAACCAAAACGACTATAACGCAGATAATACTAATCCAGGTCACCAAATGCAGAAGATCGTCCCTCCCAAACAGATGGCCTGCTCGAATTCCAAGCTTCTATTTGTCCCTGACTAGTAGATCATTAATATTTCACCAGATAAATATTATCACAGGCAGAAAAACACGTGTGAATCACGCAATGAAAACAGCACAGACGATCCGGCGATTGATTCCCAGATAAGTGGGCAAGATTAAAGCTGCCATATTAGTGGAGTGATGCACTAGGAAGTCATATAGGAAAGGTTACACTTAAGAACTGAATAAACAGTGCCATCCACAGGGACGTAGCCAGGATTGCAAAATATAGGCGACAAAGTATACAGGCAAATGCCATGTACGCATAGCTTTTGTAGCGATTGGGGGGAGGCGTGATCTCCCAGGTAAATTGTGGAATTGAGACCATTTTTCATAGCATCCGAACCTATTTCAGACACAAAAGAAACCTTGAAATCAAATATTAAAGCTCATTTTCATTCAGGGTTTGACTTAACACCCCAAACCCAGGAGAATCAGTTACCTCTCTTGCTTCATATGTAGCTACGGCCCTGCATACATGACATATATCTACTACCCTCCCAAAGTAACAAACAAATGCACAGATAAAGACTAGTATCTCACACACATCATGTACCTCACATAAGTGTACGTACCTTAATTAACACAAACGAAACAAACAAATCCATGTACACGTACTGAAAGAATAACATTTATCAATGTTTTGAAAAGAGACCGCAAACATTTGACAGAAAAGATGACAAACGCAAGAAGAGATTCTGCAAACGAGTTCCAATTTGTCGTCAATTGCTCTTCAGTGTTTCTCATTAAACGTCTCGCTGGCGCCGATGTTGCGGCAGTTGAGTTAAAAGATGATCCTCTCATAACTCGTCTGCACCAACCCTCCTCATGAACTCATACTGTAAGAAGTGGGCAGAAGACTTTGAGGTGCATTTTACAAGTGGCTGTTAGCGCCATACCAGTTTTGTGGGTTTTCTGTGGGAAAGGGTTTGGAAGGCGTTTGAATGGTACTATATCGTGTCTACATTGGGTCTTACGAAAAAGATGTCTCTGGATTCTTAGTCAGGCGCTTAAACATCTCCGTGTCTTTTTTTTCTTTCCAATGTATCTATTAGCAGCCATATAAAATAAGATAATATGTAATTGCGCTATTCGATCAATCATCATCTCTCAATGTATTACTTTTCATGATGTAGCAAATATAGGTCTACATATTGATCTCAAGAAAATCTATGAATGCGTGTTTTATATATAAGACAGCACCGGGCATGACACCATCTAGTCGTTGTGTGAGGCAGGTGGGCGGAGTGCTACTGAGTAATGCCAGAGATTGACACTAAATAAGTAAATAAATGCTTCGTTCTGCCATATGTATTCATCTTTACTATGTGACCTAAATACAGTTACAGCAGTTCTAGTGCCTATGGTTTGGTTTGGGGTCTTTATTGCATTGTTTTCATTCAACTATCATCATCTTGAAATTGTACGCTGTACTCTACTTTCTAGTGGAGCTTGTATTAATCTCTTTGCATCTCATGTTGTTTTGCTGTGAAACTGATAGATTATGTATTCGTCTCGTTTGACCTATACAGTGTAATGTTGACAGTACTACACATTTGGTGTTAAATAAACTTGTCGATACTATACACTATAGACAGTGTATAGGTGGTGTTCATTTCAGCAGTATCAACCTATACTAATAACTCAAAGTGTGGGGAAAGGTAATCAGCAATTAATATGTAATCTGTACACCTAATAAAGGTATTGCGGCTTTCACATGACAAATTGTTATGTGTACTTTATCTATTTATTTATTATTGCCCTATATGTCCATTAAGGATCAATAGATTTGGGCTTTGTGCATAGTTATAATGTGCCAGTCCATAATTAGTACTCTGAATAGCATTGTGTATTCTGTGTGATTTTCACATCACAGTCACTTGTTCTTTGAGCTCTTTTGAATGTAGTTTGTTCTTTTACTCATGCCACATTGACACGTGCGTCTGCTGCCACTTCTTACTACACACTAACAATCAGGAATGTACTGAAATCAAGACATTTCTCAACAGAACCGCCAGCACCAGAGTGATTTGACGAAATATATTCGAGCCATTTGACAACTGTATGTTTCATTACGGGCTGTAATAAATAACAAGTCACTGGGGCGTCTTTCATCATGGCAACGACCCCATCTGCAAATACCCCATTTGTTATATTTTTCCCATTTGCCCATGAATCATGGGCTGAGTGCTAAGAGATGCAAAACAAAGCTTTGAGAATGACCAGCACTGTAATATGGCCGTTTGAGTAGAACAATTATGTACGCACACGTTATAGCATGCTAATGGGAAGTGCAGAAATAAAACAAACACAAACTAGTTATGGGACTTGCAATTGACACAGACTCCATGTAATCTAAGTATAGGAATTAAATAAGATTCGTGTAATAAAAACTACTACCCATAACTAATGGTTCTTGCATGATAGATATTCCCAATATTTTATGGATTAACATCTGCATAGTACGGTACATATAATTATATTTACAAAAAATAATTCACTGTTACCGTGCATCATCGACTTTACATTCACACCAGCTTATTGGCATCCGTGTCACATTAGTCTTTACAAATTCCAAGGACAACATGGAAAAATTTAAAACAATATAAGTATAACACGGCCACGCCCATGTCGGCGGGAATGTAAACTCAGCCATAACCAGCGGCTTAATGGTTGTGTTAAAAACGTATATTTTAATTAAAACTCAGACGTAATGATAATTACATGGTCACGTCAAAGTAGGACATTAGTGATTACGTACCTGGCAATCATCATAAAATATACACAAACATTTGTTAAGAATACGAGCAGCCTGCACGCCACGGCAGCCCGGGTCATGTATATTCTGTGTGATGAAAACTCGCCTCCAAAGATAGCATCTTATTAGGTTGGCCAGATTCAATTTGCCTGAAATACTCAAATTAGTTTGGTGCTGACAGCGGCTCTCCTTGATGGATATCTGAAAGAAAAATGCTGGTGTGTTTTAAGACAGAAGGGTGTTATATTCCATGTTTATAAATGGCTACTATGTAACCCCAATGTGTTGGCTTTATTACAGGACAGACGTTGAGCTCACTTACCAGGGTAAAGATTTTGTTTACAAGGGTGTCACGCTAATGTTTAAAACATTGTTAGCTAGAGAACTCATAAATGATATGAGGTGACTGCTAAAAAGATAAGTACATGTATATGTACATTAGGTATATGGCCATTCCATTCAAAATTTGCTTCCAAAATCGTCAATATCAGCATGACGATTAACACTGACCACCCCCTTTCACACCCAAAAGTATCATCTTAAAACTTGAATGCGGGTATGAAGAGAAGCCATGCTACTGTCTAATGCCCATCACAATATAACCTTACAATGTACTGGGGGTAACTTCCAAAATCACATGAACTTAAAACATACTAGCATATCGTAGTCTTTACGAACCAATGTAATGAAATAGCTTCAGAGTTATTGCACACATCTAATCAAGACTCAGACCCCGTCACCTGACAATAGTTTATTGTCTTTGTAACATCATGCTACCACGTCTAAATGTGTCATCGTCCAATCGTAAATCCCACCAACGTACTCATTAACCTCTCAATGGGTGGCAAAATCACGTTTGCCATGTTTGGGTGTCAATAAAATCCAAATCAAAACATCAAATCCCCAATGTGTGCTTCCTAGTTGGAGAAGATGATAGCTTAGACATAAAAGTTGTCAGTAGAAAACCATGGATTCCATAGGTTCCACTGAGCGGTGGTGGTGGGTGTTGAGGTAGGTCATTCCCAGCCGGTTGCACACAGATATGTGGCATCGGCACGTTTAACCGATACATGTGTGATGAGTGAACTCGATTTTGAGTGGGTGATGAGCACAGTATGATGAGCACCATGTGGCATGTAAGCCAGTGCTCCAAAAGGATTACTGGAAGGCAAGCAATGATCCCATTGGTGCACGAAGATGCATATTGGTTAGAGAATAGTTATTCACTATTCGAATCTGGAGAGATCTATACAAAAAACCAGGGAAGTACTTTGCACCTGCCGAAGACACTGTAAGTGATTAACAAACAAGCGCCATGCCAAAAAGTGTCATCCCTAAAAGGTCGGTTGAGAATGCATATACGTGTTCCTGCAATGCAGATAAGATCTTACTGGACAACTTTACTTTCGCTTAGAATATAAATGACAGAGAACGTACAACAAGGAATACATCACTTTGTCCCTAAGTAACTTGGCTCATTCATTAAGTGATGAAATCCCCATCGTCAGTCCAAGCACGGGGAGTAGACAGAGGACAAAACTGCAGTACACAGTACACATCTGACATGGCTACGCCATAACAAGTAAATTTGTACAAGTAAATGTGCTTACTTACAGTCGGAATTTACTGTTATTATGCTCTAGAGACTTTATATATAGTATATATTCTCACCTCTCAGGAGAGCATACACCACATCACAACCGTGATGCAGACGAACTTATAATGAGCGTTCAATCGCCAGACATGCACATGTACATATTTAACATCTAGGTACGTACGTACAAAGGAGCAGTGTGCCACCTCTTAAAGATGAGTTTGCTCAACACCCTCCACCAACCCCCACAGGGATGGAGCCCACGGCCTGCTGGGCACAAGTCCAGCAGCTCCCATAGCTGGATCAATAACTAAATACAGTGCAACTTGTCCGCGTGCACGCACTCATGTAAGTCATTTAAGGACACCTGATTTCTATAGACACGTTTCACTTTTCCAATTTGCCATTTTACTAAGCATTATATCAAAAGTGAACCTCTATTTTAAGCGTCACTGTACATTTCAAAACATAGCATTGTAGAGTGATATGGGCAATTCAAAACTATTTATCATTAAACCACGGACATGCTCTTACTTATACCTACTCTCTGGCCGGGAATGGGAGATTATTATAAGCTATCCCGTGCAGAGATGTCAATTTCACTGACTGTCACACTAGAGACAGTGTCCCTCTATTAAACTGAGGGTGCAAAGCTACTTGTTCTTTCACGTCCCTGTCCCTAGCAGGATCTAGGCATCATTGTTATATTCTGCAGCATACATAATTGACAACGTCATGTAGCCTGGTGAAAAGCAAATGTCAAGTAGCATTGCGTGTCTCTAATATGAGCTATTTTTACTCGTAAAATAATTGTTAGTGACTGGAGTACATTAACAGTTTTCACTGTGGACTTGAATGGGCTTCCGCTTGTATCTACATTAATTTAAATCTATTACTCGACTCAGCAGCAAGCCTAACTATGGCAGTGAGATGTTTTACTGCTAAGCTATCCCCGGCACTGTGATAATTTTAATCTAGTTTTATCGCTACCGCCATTAATCATCATTCCATTGATCAATTAACGAATCAATAAGTCTGCCGTTTCACTTAAAAACAGAATATCAATTAATGTTACGCAAATTGTACATGATGAGCACATTCGAGATAATCATCGTTTAAACTATTAACATATATCAAAATATAGACCAACTATGCAGAGTATCACTGTTGTACACAAACACAGAAGGATTAGGAACTTAGGAAGAATGGGATTTTAGAGTATGGTAAAAAAGGACAATAGACTTGATGAATGACCGCATCTAGTCATGTCATCAAATTCAAATTGTAATCATAGTTCAATCAAACGAACCCTATTCGAAGTCTACAAGGCAATCAAAATTAAATTTAATTGACGTAACATGCCCATCCCCTACATAGCTTCCAAAGGTGGTTATCCATAAGCACCGGAACATCAGTTGTGGTGAATGAAGATAGTTTATCACATGCATAGTCAGAAAAGTTGGTACCTGAACAAACATTGAAACACCCGTGTACGTGTGCCCCATTCTGACACGCCTCCCCTGTCATAATCACCACGACAAGTGATCCCAGCTGACATCTCATTATGCTGCTGATGAAAACTCACCAACTGCGACCGCATTATTATTTATGACGTTTGTGGCCGGTGAACCGTGGGTAATGTGGACCACGGCGCTCGGTTGTGAACGGCTGGATACTCTCCATATTTGAGTGTGTACTATATTATCTACGATCCCACTATAACTTTCATACGGGGTGTCGTCTGCATACAGATGCCTATACATAATAGTTTACACCACTAGTAGTACCCACTCTGTGGCGTCAACTCATGAAGGACATACTTATAATTGTTGTTCTCAGAAGGGGCATGCGATTTCTTTGGCCCAGGGGGTATGGAAAATGTAACTGTTATGATATGATTACCAGCCCTCCACCAATCTTTCGAGCCGTGCATATAATTGCACCCCATATTCTAAAGTGCACCCACACAGAGATCAAGTTGATTTTTTCTGGCCCCACCCATAGCTTGTTCAACCCCCCTGTGGCCCATGATGAATGGTCGCCCTTTAAATGGCCATAGAAATATATTGCTGTGGTCTGTATGTGGAATCAATTTGCATAATAGTTCCAAATCCAATACATGTACGTCCAATTAATATTATTACGCATTTCAATACACAATATTCTATTGGCACTAATACCACAGTAATTGTGTTTACATTTATCATCACACCGATACAGGATCAATAAAACACATCGCACCTGCTACAAGTATCAATACAAATCATTTCAGCATCATTATCAAGCTTATTGAATCGGGCATTTCAAGTGTCAGAGATGCAATTTATCTCGAAGTAAGCACGTATTCAGTTTCTACTAACACCTCAGTCCAATCACTGAGTTTGAGTAAAGTGATGGTCTTTTCTCAACATGGTTAATGATGAATTGGATTGAAAATGGGCAATTGAACGTGTTTAGGCCATTAGAATTGCTTTCATGAACGGTTAGATTGAATGAGGCATAGTGTCACAGTGACATGTGCCAAATATGCACTTGATGTTCGAGATAGACAATATTCAAGTAAATATACTCAACACAGTTCTTAAAACACACAGTGGACACACCACCATTTTCCTATGCTCCATATTAAAATGTCCCATATTTATTACACTCGATTGGGGACTTCCGCCATATGACGTATATTCATACGCGCTGGGGCACTATATGACGCGGAGGGCCGCTTAAAAGCACCGCTTCAAATTCTTAAATACAACCTGCTACGCCATACAAATACACGTACTCACAAACATCGTCCATACACCTCCATTTAACTCTCCCTAGAAGTAAATACTTCCGTTGTCGCATTCCCGTTCCATAATTCCACCAATGAACATTATGTAAATGGCATTCTCATTGAGTGAAATCTCTCCCTGAACCGGAAGCAGATTCATGACAAACTAGCCTTGTTTCCGGTTGTTTCGGGAAGATTTTTCTTGATGACTACCACATTCTGTAATTATGAATCTTATTTCGAAGTCCCAATGATTTCGGCATTTCTTTCATCTTGTTTCTCCTCTTTTAGTATGAATCACTTATACATGTTGCATTATGTTTTTTTTTTTGTTATTTTCCATTTCAATTACTAGTATCAATTTATAAGTTGTACATTAGTCATGGTAAACAAATTACGCGTGGAAAATGTTATATATTTTGCATCTTTCTTTCTTTTGGCCAAGTTCAATCGGTCCTGTGCAATAAATATAGACAATTTGAAGTATCGAAACACATAAACATACAGTGACATGGACTAAAACCCAATAACAAATATCATGTTATAATGAACATAATTGCTCGCAATAAAATCAAACCTGGCATGTACACAAAAGAATGCAAAAATCAACTAATTTGTCAGAGGGGCGCAGAAGGTGTATTTAGCAGACGACTCTTTGTGAGTCTCGTCACGACCGACTCCATTATGTCTGCGGCATCCTCTCACTTCGCCATGATGAATGGTGAATTATGGGTATTTCCGCTTTGTAATGACGGGATTGGCTAATGTCGTCTGAATTTCAGGAAGTGGGACTTATATGGTTTGCTTGTTTGAGCCTTTTTATATCGTAATAAGATGTTTTATGGGGTCTGTTTATTTTCAGGAAAGGGTGACAGAGGGCATTTAGTTTAAATGTAGGGATATTTTAAGGTCGTACATTTGATTTGTGAATACGCTCTCTGGGGTTATATTCCCTCTAACCTCTACAAAAGGTCGTCTAGATTGACGCACTAGTAAAGTTGATGCGCCAATACATGTATGTATTGCAACCAATTGTAAAACACACACGCACACGTTTGCAAGGCCAATGCATTCAATAATGTTCTGTATGTACTGTACACACACAGTACTTCAAAAATAAGCTGCAAGTCTGCCAGGCATCCACCATGTATGTAGTCCTACTGGCTTGTTTAAAAGCATGAATTATACCCCAGGGCAAAGGAGAGCAATTCTATAATGGCACAAGATCAGGACGGCCACCAAATAACGCTGTTTTGCGTTTTACAAGACCCCAAATACATCTTTATAGGACATATACAAAACAATAGATTATAGAATACTATTGAATTCAACTATTCACGGTCAGATCTGCACAATTCAAAGTTAAAATTAACAAACAAGTTTAATGTTACTTCATATTTTGCAATCTGCATGATGCAAAATTCACTTGTGTTTATATTTGAGTACTCACAAAAGTCATCCCTGCTAATGGACGAATATATAAGTCTTAGTAATGCACACGTGACCTTTATGTGTTGCATTAGTTAAGTTAATCTTGAACAAGTCCCTTATGGCATGAATCTACTTTATCGTTTAGCCTTTGTACACCGGGACATGGATGGTCCAATTAACACTTGTATCTACTCGGCCATAGGTCATTAGCAACACTTTTATTGCAGTATATTGTTTGTTGACTAATTTCCTATTAGATTAGTCTCATTATGAGACTTTACAGCCATGTACTGTGCTTTGTAAAAGGTGTGTGGGAATATGTAAGGGACGTTTAGACAGAGTTTCTAGCAATGTATGCGCATATTAGATATATATGTTAAGTTGACACTTTGCACCACGTCATCGTGTATTCAGTAT
>CM032667.1:29902522-29967566 GCA_019095985.1 Streblospio benedicti
CTCTATCGAACGCACGGAAGAAACCCATGGGATCCCTTAAGTTCGACACCGTTTTCTGAAATCCTAGATCTGCCTGTCTGCCTGTGCACTCTAACATGGGTTTGTAAATAAAACCAATCTGAATGTGGATAAGCCACTGGAAAAAGAGAGGTAAGATATATGTTAACAAAAATTGAAGTAATATCTAATGAGTTGACGACCAACATTAGGGAGAGTGCATTGGTTAAGAGAATAAAAACTAGAGTTTATTTGTAGAAAAACTGGGTGTCTTTTTATAAAATCCTTAATTATCTGAATCGCATATTCATAGTGTCCGACAATTGAGTTGTTTAGTTTGAACATAGTGTGTAATTGTGTTTTGTCTATACGTCATAGTCAGAGTCAATGATCCCATCAAAGGAGGACAATGATGCTCACAAGACGAGTGTGTATTTGCCCCACTGAGCTTAAGTGTGATATATGCCCATTGTACCATCTTAGAGAAGCATGCGATATGGTATGAGTAAATGCTTCATAAAAGGTTCTATTCTTTTTTTGTTGAACTGCTAAAACGCAGCAATTCATCAAACCACTATAAATATAGCAGTTGCTGCTAAACGCTAACGCTTACACTACATATAATACTTAATTAAGAAAACAAATATTCATAAATATTGAAGCTATTACATGCCACTTTACATACAATATACCGTTTCGTCCACTCTAATGATCACTATAAAAACAGTCTTTGTACAAATGATGATCACAATATTCTTCCTCTCTCACGAACGTGTACACTAAAAATGCTAGCCAATAATGTTGACCAAGCGTATTCTGCCACACCACCTAGCGGCGGCTTCATTAACTCTCCATACATCTTACAACAGGTGCAAACAGCAAGTGTCTGGAGTTGACATTTAGCCGGCAACATTAGCTTGTTAGTTGCCCTCTTCACACATAACACCATCACTCATGGAGTAAACAACGGCTCTATATGTTGATGCCAAGTTGGAACAATGCCTTACAAGCAGGAACAAAGGGCCATGGTGTGGTCTAAGCTCTAAGCATTGGCTACTCATGTTTTGCGTGTAGTTCATGTTGTTTTCGAAGAGCTAAGTTTTAAAGCGTATTGCATACTAGCATTACAGGCAGGAGGCGGCTATTCATCAACAATAACGACTGTCTGACACTCTGTAACTAGCCAGTGTGTCATATTTCCACTCTGCGGTCATCACAGCTTTGCGTCCTAGGATTAATTACTGGAATACATTGTAGCTGAGCCGATGAATGTGTGGCAGATGCATGGCGTTATGTAATTCAACATATATTATATAGACTTACACTGTAGATACCAAAGTCCAGGAATCCTTATCTAAAAAGTATGATATGATTGATTGGGATTCCACTCTATCAATAAGTAGCAGAACGGCATCATGGACCCCTGTCCATTAAGATTTAAAATGTCATATTGTTAAGCCCATATCTAAAAATTAAAATTCAGCAAGGGGGGATGTCAGGCGACCATATTATTCATTCAAAATGGCATGTGGGTAATATATAAGCTGCATTTACACAACTAATGCACGTTGCAGACTAACCTCAAACTAGTACAGCCACCTCTGAGATTTTAATGGCATGTTTGGACGAATACAAACCGGGACACTGTACGCTAGACAGGTAATTGGTGTAAATTCACTGCATTCACTGGATCTGCCTTTGCGGACATCATGGCGCCATGGTTTTGTGTGTGTGTGTGTGGTGTGGGTGTGTGTGTCTTGCGTGAACACTGCCTTGTCTTCATCCTGCTTCTTGCTTTATGAATATTATATTATGCATGAAATGAACTTGTGTGTCTGTATAGTTTACACCAATAGTCCTTCCCGTTCCTGAAGAATTTCACTTAAAGTAGATCTACATGTGTATGTGGATCTCTTATATACATTATACTTACCTTAAATGTGCTCAACATTGCCATTTCCATTCTTCTTCTTCTTCTTCTTCTTCTTCTTCTTCTTCTTCTTCTTCTTCTTCTTCTTCTTCTTCTTCTTCTTCTTCTTCTTCTTCTTCTTCTTCTTCTTCTTCCTTCTTCTTCTCTTCATCTTGGTCTTTGTCTTCTTCTTCTTCTTCTTCTTCTTCTTCTTCTTCTTCTTCTTCTTCTTCTTCTTCTTCTTCTTCTTCTTCTTCTTCTTCTTCTTCTTCTTCTTCTTCTTCTTCTTCTTCTTCGTCTTCGTCTTCGTCTTCGTCTTCGTCTTCGTCTTCGTCTTCGTATCTGTCTTCTTCTAAACAAAACCCACCCAAACGATGTATAAGTGTGTCATTTCCCAAGACGCTGGCAATTTATGAGTCTCCACTGTCGCCATCTTACCATCCTATAACTAACAGTCTTGAAGCCCCCCTCAGCCAAAGGTGCACGTATTGGGCACATAAAATGGCCTCAAATGTAACTAATACAGCCAAGAACGCACATTTATGCACGTTTACTAGCGCAGACGTCCCAATTTCCGTATATGTACTGTTTTTATTATGGTTGTTTATGATGTGGGTTCACTTTGCAGTTGAGAGTGAGATGTTTTAGTGTTAGATGTCAGGTGAATGTTAAGTGGAATATGCTGTGCATGCATCTTTGTCTAAACGAGCCCAATTGGCAGTCATAATCATTATACAATGAAAAGAAAGACAGCTGAATAGGAAATAGGAAAAGTGTACCCACAAACCCATATTCTCAGCCACGTTATGCATGAGTTACAGACCTACAATTTCACACTTCGGAAGTTTATACATAATTTTACACCATACAATTAACATTTACCTTTTCCTACACTCATCCCCGGATAATTAAAAAAAAAACACCCACACACACAAAAGAAGAAGAAAAAATGGGTTTTAAAGTCAAGGGCACAACTGGCAGTTTTGGATCCAGACTGTCTCTCTACTGCCAAAAACTCAAGGGAAACCAGTGTGGTGAAAGTACGGCTAATGTAGGTTTTTGTTTTGAGACAGTAGGAATATATGGTAATACAGCCGGTAGGACGTGCGGAGTTAGTACGTCAGAAAGTAAGCCATTACCTGCCATAAACACCACACCCAAGGAAAAATGCCGTACTGCCAAAATGTCCGCACACCCATTTTGTGCTCCTAACCTAATACATCTGACAGCGTCTTATTAATGACAATCAGAAATGTGTTGCAACTAGTGTCAATGATATGTTTAATTTGACATCCTTCAATAGGATGGTATTTGTCAGAACTTCTCTTGAACAACAACAGAATTTTGAAGAAACAAACACGTTGAATTAAAGCTGGATGAAAACCAAAGTGTAAACACCCATAGAAAAAATCCCAATTCCATGTAAGAAGACTCCAGTGTGGAGCATCTGGCTCATTAAACCACGTGATCAGCACCAATTGAGAGGATTTATCTGCTTCTCCAGAGGATTTACGCACTTCTACATAATTGCAATTGAGTAGCCGCAATCCCGTTCTTAGGGTGGCTAATTGAATGCACACTTTTTAAGCATTTGTCCACCGTTCAATTACATCCAGTATATAGTGTGTTTAGCTGTTTATATTGAAATTCTGTCTGTCTGTTGGCAGCATGAAGTAACATCCATGCATATACCACGAGTAACATTGCGAAGCTGGTATCAAACTGCCATTGGCCACTGCGGTTGATAGGTGATAGTTGACACTCATATGATATACCATTTCCAATTTAAACGTTTGCATAGTTGCTGTAAGGTGCTATATTTGACAGGTGATATACATCAGAACGTGATAGTATAGCCCCACTTCTTCTTTCAGCCTTCTATATACACCCCAAGATACATACCATCGTCACCTCCATGTGCAACTGGTGAAGACAGAATTCTGTAATCATTAAAGTGAATGTATAACTAAGGAAACAAAGTACATAATATATATATATATATATATATATATATATATATATATATATATATATATATATATATATATATATATATATATATATATATATATATATATATATATATATATATATATATATATATATATATATATATATATATATATATATATTGTATAAAAAAAACTGTCTAATAAACTAAGTGGTGTTTAATTGTGTCAAGAGAGCTCCATACGTCATATCTACATGGTTGCTAAACAAAACTGATTGCAAAATAATATGGGCGATGTGTATTGGTGTGGCATCTCACACAGCATCACCCTGGATACACCCAGATTCCAACCCAGCTTCTATTACAAACAGTAAGATAATTCCAAGAACATGGTGCTAAGTGATGGCCGATCGGGCACTATTCTACACCATATCTTACACTTAGACTAGTGTATAACACAATTAGATTATATTTTGTCGTACATAGATATTGTCACACGTGCATAAAATATAGCACGTCGCTTTCCCACTTCCCTTGTGACATTTAAAATGTGCTTAGTAGCTCATTTGAAATGTATGCTGTGGGCTTAAGCAGGAGCTGTTTTCCTTTCAACTAAAAGTTCACTTCTCAAGGGGAACAATTAATGTGCTCTGTGCATAATATTTGCTTTAGGTTCTTCATTCCATTAACTGCTTCCGGTGCTCGCCTTGGTGATCTTTCATTTGATATTAACATGCTGCCTCTCCTTCTCTGACAGCTTTTACCCCCACTCTGCTATTATAATGGCTACCTTCCATTACAGACACTACTGTCTTATCATAAAAGTGTCTACAAAACAGGTTGTTCTGTAGAAAAACCTTCAGTAATCTAAAAGTAATAATGGTTGTGTATGAAATGTCATCGATTCTGCTGAGTAGGCCTAACCGCGTACATTCATCACTCACTAATGCAAACCGTTTCCAGTGTATGTAATTTGGAGTGCAGGAAGTAATAGTTTTGAAAGCGGTAAATTACAGCCATCTGTAAGCATGGATCACTGCCTCCGTACGGCATTGGACAACTGGGCATATAGTGAGTGTGTGCATAGGATATTATGACGTTCGCGATTGGGCATATGCTATGTTTATTATTTTGTTTATTATAACATTGGCAATGATTTTTTTTCTAAATTGGCTGTTTAACATGTAATACAATGCGGATAAGAATAGTATTATTGTTCAATTCGTATACCCATGGCACTGTTTTGAAGTGTGACGTCAGCTGATGAAAGGATGGTGACCCATATGTGTGGGAGGTTAGGCACGGCGAAGCCATTATCATCGCGTTCTAGTATTTGTATGTGACAGATACCAACACTAATGACAAATAGCGATGTAGCGATGTACATGTACCAAATTATTATGAAGGCAGGAGGCATTTCTTACACTGAAATGTGCATGACACAGCTAGTTCCCACAGAAAAAGCGCATGTGGCCATATTACATAATTAACACACGTGCACTCTATGTGGGAGGTGAGTCTTTGGCCTGCACGCCACAGGGGAGAGGGTATGGGAGTAACACGTCTGTTGTCAGCTTTTATGCGTAGGTTGCAATATAAGTGGCAATATATAGGGCCCTACAGGAGTTCCCAAAATAAGTGCCGTGCCCTTCTGTCTCTTTTCAACACTTTTCAAAATGTTCCTGCGCCACTAGTTATCACGGTGTATGCATAAAAATAATATGTGCGTGTCTCAGGTCTACAGATAAAAGTTTTCAAATGAGTCACTAACATGCAAAAAAGTGGCTAATATAAGGCGGTCGTGTCGTCGTGTAATTTAACCCGTGTAGGGCATCATATATAGCAATAGCAGATCAGTGGTAACGTCTTTTACTATTGGGTTCGCCAGCCACTCTTTTGCACTGTACGGGAACTGCACAATTTAAAGTTAGGAAAAGACAAATAGAAAAGAGATTTTGAATCCCATTTTTTATGAGTTTGTGTTCAGATTAACCTAAATGGATTATATGCTATTGCTAAATACTACACATCCAGCATACATAGCACAACTACACTTTGCTACTGGCAGTGTCAGTAATACTAAAGAATAGTATATCCTCTTTGAAATGAAATTATCAGATACAGACTTTGCACCTCTCCAACAATTGCAGCAAAGACACAAGGCTGTCTGTGAATATTTAAAATTAGAGAGCACTTGCCAAAATTGATTGTATAGAGGAGAAGCCGTGTTGCCGAGATATTGTCTCACCCCGGCCGCCAGAAATTGGATGGATCAGACAAATTATACAGTAATAAACTCCTTGATTTGGCCTGATTCCATCTGAGAGTTGGGGAACTCATTTGGGATATGGGGCCCTTTGAGAACGAGGCATGCTGATGGACCTTTATGGACGTTTGGTTTGTTACTTCTGTTTCTTTTATTTTTTTCTATAGACGAGAATACAAATGTTGCAAATGTCCGTTTATGGCTGACTTATATGACTGATTCCACTGATTTCATGTGGGAATTGTGATATCTATTTAGAAGATTATGGTCTTCGGAGAGGGAGGGAAGAGGGCGTTATTTGTCTTTGAAATGCTTACATGTATCTTTAGTTGGACACTTGCAGTGTAAGATTTTGTACAAGGCAAATAAATCTGAGATCTTCTTGAAATTATTTCATTTGTTGTCGGGTGTGACGAATGTGCCCTGGAAATCATGTAAATAATTAAAAACATCTTTCAATTAAATGCAAATCGTTAAATTATAATATTAGAAACTTGTGATCTGTGCCAGAATTTATTGCACAGTAACAATAATGGCTTGCATGGCCAATGCTGCTTTACAACAGCATAAGGGCACCAACATAAATTGTGCCATCATTATTAATGAGTCAAGCACCTATAAATAGACAACTTTTAGTGTCCCGCCTGTAAAATGGTCGTGATCTGTGAATGTCATTCCACTACATAATGTCCACGTACATCTTTAATTGAGCAAATTTTATGTTCCTTTCCCCAGATCGTGCATTATAATATTTATATAATTTGTAATTTGTATCAAACTTTAAATGAAATTGCAAGTGCCTGTTATGGTAGTTATTCATTTTTCTCATTGGATACATTTACATATGACAAAATACATGTATCTATCTTTTCACATTAATACGTATTTTTAAAGCACACATTACACATATTTTTGTTCCATATAATAGGCTTGGTTCCATAAAAATTGGCCTCATAGTAAATTCAAAATTGTGAGTTGTAAATTGCTACATGATGTATTCTTGATTTTAACGATAATCAGGAAATATTCTAACTGGTTAGGGTTGAATAAGCATGAAAGTCATTTTATCTCTCTCTCGATATAATTTAATTTGATATAATAATATAATATATGTAGCTATATATTGGACAATATATACAGGGTATACATTTTCTAACAACAGCCAGAAATACCTAAAAACTTTCATGTTATTGGTATCATATTGCAGCTAATGCTGCGAACGCCTCCTTTGTGATCCGACACTTTAAGAAGGCCGAAAGGGTGGGTGAGTGCCGTGTGGACACGGAGTTAGATACCTCATCTATACACTATTTTCCAGGTGTAAGCATACTTGTATTAACGTTTGCAGCATATTAACATTTTTGGAGATTATTACATTTTGTTATTATTATCATAAAATTTAATCAACTTTGGATTTGTGAAAATTACATTTTGTAATCATAAGAGCAGTAGGAATGATTATGTCTAGAGGGAGCAAATTGCTTTGCTTACGTTTTCTGTAGAAAAGGGAAAGCTTACATTTTAATGTAAATTTAGGAGCGTCGGCATTTATAAAAGTGCTTTATTTTATTTATTACATTGTACATACCAGCTATTCCCATAATATATATTCTAATCTAGTTCATAAGAATAATTTGCTTTATTAATATCAAAGGTATGTTTTCTGAAGAGGACAGTTGTTGTCATAATAGAACTCATCTTATACATTTTGATTTTTTGGGGGCAGAATTTGATTACAATATTAGGTAAAAAGAAGTGTGTATGTGTTTAAACATCATGTAAATATATTCCCTGTTAAGCAGACTTGTTATATGGGGTTTCATAATAGTATGACACACGTCCACACTCTCCTGTCTCATATCAATGCAATGAGTCATCATGTACATTACATATACAAAAGCACGAATGGCATTTAATAAAAGTCTATAACAGTTGTCAATCAGTGCTACAAAAACACAACTCCTGCATAATGGCTCGGTGGCTACTTTGCCTTCAATATTGTGACTCTTCCTTTGCACAAGCACAATCGTAACTGTTATATTGTGTTGACTCTGCCTGATTAAATGCACACAATTCTGTGGACATTTAGAAACGGGAGTGCCATAGATGGCCTCATACTATTTGCCTGGTGAGAAGTAATACGTTGGATATATGCAAATCCATTACAGTGAGATCTGTCTCATAGTTTTAAGGGAGGCCAACAGTGCTCACTAGGAAAGTTGTTCACTAGCACCATGCCCAGCATAACTTTAGTGATGAGGACGGGAAAATGCAAAGATGACGGGTCTCTCGGTAGGAACGGTATCACATGGGTAATTCTAAAGCATTCAATTTGCGTTAATGAGTTCTTATTGTTTTTCCACGCCAGAGGCCTAGTGTTCAATGGTCATGTACGTGTTCTAAATCTGGTTCTACCACACATATGTAGTTATGTACCCAGTTTTATATACAGTTCACTACAATTGTGCTGTATATCATTTGACAAATGCGGTGACGTTATTTTACATTATGAACACAGATACACAGAGGGGAAACATTAGCTTTCAGAAGTGTAATTTGGAGTTCCTGCTGTGATCATTTCATTAACATAGAACTACACAATCCATTGGTGATTGAATAACACTATTATGAGTGATTTACTTTACACATCAAACACCTGTGTTTTAGTGGCTTTATCAATACAAAGCCGTTTTGCTTTCACTAAAAGTAATTCAATTTTGTGTCATACTGATATCAACTCAGTATTACAAATAATCCAATTGAAATACACTGTTTGAAGGGACGATATTCCTAATATCTGCTCGTGATTAAAAAACAACAACTTAACGGTCCCCTCGCGGTAGCCGGCGTAGAGTAGCAGTTTCACGGCGCCGCCGGTAACCTGGCCTGACAGAATCCCATTAACTAAATCGGCCCATCTTCAGGGGTCAGCAGAATTCAAGCAGCTTCCAGACCTGAACGTCAATACTAACTGATTATTCTCATTTAGCCTTTGCCGCTCGCGTTTGCTACAGTGACAGTCATTGTCAGTCGGGCAGAAAGGATGGTGACAGAGGTTAATTGAGTGGAAGTGACGTATATTGTATTTTCCTCTCACAGTTTAGGGTAGTTGATGGTTTGGGCGGAGCATTTTCATCTGTATGCTCAGAGGTTGATTGAACAGGTTACCAGGTTGTTGCCTCTGTTTGTTTGGATTTGGGGTTATGATGTGCTTGTGATACTCAAGACCCTGCTGTACATGTAGTCTTTACCACAAAATCAGAGTCACCACAGTGGGGCTCAACAACAGAAAACTTTATTAAACTATTCACACTTTATGAAAAATTCGGCATCCATACATAGGTTGGATTTGTGTACAATCCATTTAAGATTATCCACCAAGTAATAAACGCACAACGAGGTTTCACGTTAGCCCATTAACCAGGAGGTCAGAGCGAGTAACGGAAATATTTTTTAAAAAGACAATTACGCAATGTTAATGGAAGCCGAATTATTGTACATTTATTTCTCACGTGTTCACACTAATTGTACGATAACACATTTATCGGGGAATATAATGCTCCCTATGTCTGTGAATCTCCTTAAACGAACAAAATCCATAGAAAACTATTGTTGAAGTACACCTCATTACTAAACCATAAAACACTAATATGTAATGCATCATCCAATAAACCCTCATACGGAAGCAGCACAGCTGGACAGCAAATTAAATCTGCCTCTAACTTGGCCAATATTATACAGTGGCTCATCTAAATTTCACTGCCTCATAATCTGTTATCAAATTCATCATAGTTGGGCATTGGATCTGATGGAGAAATAATGGCGTCCGTGTGTCAGCATAACAATCTATTGCCGCAGAATTGGACATGACAACAATATGCTGTTTTTGCTGAATCATTTCCCATGGGACACCACTGAGCGATATTCGGGGATATTACAGCTCAAGCGGAATTAAATCTGATGTGGACGCTCCATCGGATTTCTGCTTTCTTTCAAGATCAGTCCTTGTTATGGACAGATTGCAGAAGCTACTGCTTTTGTCAACATCAATTTATTTGGTTGCAAATTTTAGGAGAAGTGAATTAATCTGGTATTGGCTTTATTGAATTATTTAATAGTAGTTTAATACTGTGTAAAACACTCATATTTGAATGAACATTTATATAATTGTAACTCAAGCAAGGCAGAACAATTTAGTGAAGAAATAATTGTTGAGGGAAAGGCTTTTTGAACATAATTTGCACTTATAAGTCATGAGCCATACATGGGGTATTAACGTGCGAGTGAAGCCAAATCTGATGGGCTCTGTTTATCAGATTTTGGGGTTTCTTGGTTGGCTATTTACATTTACAGGGAGATTGAGTAAGGAAGAAATAGTGGGGAAAGCTGCATTTATTTTGCCCAATATTGCTGTTTATTTGATCGAATAGGCACCGGCATAAATAACAGCTTTGCAGTAGCATTAACCTATTTAACTATATACGACATGTACAATGTATACGAGTTGTGCCCTCATTACTAACTTAAAGTGCATGGAATATAATCATAACAATTACTATACGTGTATGTAACTCAGCCTTTCGTTTTTTTATAGGCAATACTACTAAGAATCAATGAGATGTACAATGCCCATTGACCATGCTTACTCCAGAAGAAATCCCCACCTAAATAGAAGTCCCTCCCGCTGTGATAGTATGGCACATTAACTTCCTTTCAAATAATTCACACGATTGCACCATCAGCTCTAGTCCACCATCGTAATCAATGGTTAATAGCATTACGGACGTGGGTTTTAGCGCCACCGCATATTGCCGCATTTCCGCAAGTGTCATTTTTCAAACTGTGTAATTTGCCGATGGGAACTCTGATAGTGTGTTCGTGCGACGACATCAGTGGACAGCAGATGTGCCTAGTGTAGAAAAAAATAAATCCATTTGTTCGCCTACATTGCTTAGGAAGTTAGGAGAGGAAATGGTGTTCACAAGACCCGAAAGTACGTGTAGAAACACGCGTATGAAAGACTGCCTTCCCCCAAACGAATACTATCGTTATTTTGCTTTGTATTAAGGGGTTTCTAAAAGCTAGTTTAAACATAAAATTCACTTTACCTGTGTGAAAAAGTGCTATCATTGTTTTTCTTTTACAAGTCAGATATGACAGCACATTATAGCTGCTTGCCGTGTGTTCCCGTAATACGCTACTAGATCCTTACTTCTTTCATCTATGTAACAATACAGATAGCACCCATCCATTTATTATGCAAGTTACGCTATCCTGACTTTCATATGAACTTCAAAGTACATATTTCTACTGACTCTCTATTACAGTGCAACCTGTCCGCAAAGAATCCCCTCAATAGACACACGCTATGGTCTATTGTATGGAAGTACCTTTTACATGCATATCCACAATTCATTGTTGGCCATTTATGATTTTTAATGGACACCTGCTTCCATTAGCACATCCTGTTTCTTGGAGAGTAGGCTCACTTATGGGATTTGGGGGGTATTGTAGGCAAATATGCAAAGCCCCTATGAGAGTGAAATATTTTAGTAAAAAGTGGGGTGCCCAATGTGCCCCTGGATCCGCATAACATAATCACTTTTGAGCTTTACAGAAAGTAACACAATTAAGCAGGTTTTACAGTACGCAAGATACACGGTTGGTGCATAATAAATAATACATTCAAAACAATATGTGTAACACACCAACGCTACCCTGAGGATACAACTGATAGGCTTCAAGCCTTCTTTTATCAGCTTTGATTACGTGGAGTTCCCGTGGAAAATGTCATGTTATGATTCTTATGAAAGGTATTTTTATAACTTTTTGCTGGTAATCTACAGCAGATATCCAAATGTCGTCATCTGATATGGATTGCAAAGATTATCAAGAGTGTACATCTATTATTGAATGTCTTATATTTTTTTTACCAGTTAGGCTATGTGTGTTGAAATGCTGCCGCGACATGCCTTTGTTTTTCATTCAAGAGAGTTTTAATTCCTGCGTATTTTGAGAGCATTAATTACACCCGTTGACTCTCACATTAGTGGAATATAATGTACATGCATTTAGTTTGTGTATATAATATAAATTCCAAGATACACGTTTGATATGTGGCTAATTAGTGTATGAACCATAGTAAGTGCGTCGTGTTTCTAATAAAAAAAAGCAAAACGTTACTTCTTATTTTCAAAGGGAAAGGCTGTGACACGTAAGGAGACGCCCGCCTTACACAAGCTATAATGTTGAACACGATAGGCCATACACGCTGTATGGATGTGCACAGACGAGACAAAATGGCATTTACATGCACACGGTGTTCATGTTCATTTCATGTTGTATATAATTCATGCCCGTTGAAACTGGCATTTGTAAGTGAGTGTTTTCATCGGTTTGATGTGTTGAATTGAGAGCCCATCATGAAATCACGCTTTTCTGTTTTTTATTAGCAATGGCTGAAAATAAAAGGAATGATAGATTACTGGACACAGGCACAGGTGCACGTAGGCGGATCAGACACTGCCCTGCATTTTTGCTATTGAAACAAAAGAGGTTAATTCTGTCTCACCGAATCCATCGAGAATTCTGCTCGAAACCTCTTTGCCAACCATCCACACACCCTGTAACTCATATCCGCCATGTGGTAATGATGGGAGATGTGACTACATATGTATGTATATACAATGTCATCACAGCTCGCACACATATTACGATGTGAATACGAGTGATGGTTTGATGAGATCCATACGCGATGGCGGACAACAATATATGACCTGGATCAAGCATTGCGGAGACTTGGTCAGGGTGAGGGTAGTGGGCAAGCACTCTGTGTCGTCTGGATATGCTTGCAATTGTTCACTTGCACATGATTTCACACAGCGCATGTATGTGTACACACAATACTCAATATATTGGTTATGCTTCACACATATATACCTACACTAAACAGATGCACTAGCAGACATGATCATCGCACATCATAAACTTGCCGGTAATATTAGGTGAACTACCAACACCAAATTCTGACCCCTTCTGTCTTCTATATCCTAGTGCAATTTGATCAGGTGTTGAGTTTGTTTTCTGATGTTTCTCTAATTTATCTTCAAAGGCTAAATAAATCACCCGTGCAGACTTTTTTTTTGTAATAACAATGGTTTTGTATGTGCACCGCAGGTGTCATCAGGAACGAATAAACACATTGGTGTTATTGTTGTATTCTGTTCTGATATCTATATTATTGTCTTTCATACGTGTTTCTTGGTATTGAGTAAACCGGGAGGCATATCGTGACGTCATATAGGGTGAACCCACCGATAACCTACCTGTCAATCAAGAGGTGTCACTTGCTGAAAACATTAAATTAAGTTACAGGGGATTGACAGGAGTTTTCATTTTGAGCATTGCGAAAAGGGCTAAAAATCGCAGATGAAAAGATCAAAACACATCTTTTCTTTTTACCATTTCATTGTAAGACTAACAACGTACACAGAAATTCAGGCTCATGGTATTACCTAAGCTGCATGTGTTATATTAGATTGTAAGCGTGTTCAGAGTTTCGCAGGGATCACAGCCTCTTTGTATTACCTAAGCTGCATGTGTTATATTAGATTGTAAGCGTGTTCAGAGTTTCGCAGGGATCACAGCCTCTTTATCATGTAACATGAAATAGTATTCTGACAAAGAGAAAACATATTGGTAGCTTGGCATGATTTCTTTATACGAGTAAGAAACTCATAAGTTATTATTTCAATTTTAGTAACCATACAAGAGTCTTGTGCATGTATTAACTTGTTTAGAGAGACTCAATGAGAGTTCCAGGAGCTATGACAATGGAATTGTAAAATGAGAATATTGGTTCTGCTACATAAAAGTAAAGATCAACAGGCTAGTAATGCACGCGTAAGATGGTAATCCAGCTAACCAAGTAATTTAACCACTATACGGAACACCAATTACCAGTCTTCAAACGTGCACAGCACGAACCAGGGACTTCGTTAGTGATAGTGTCTATGAGCAGAGCACGCATGCTCATGTAGAGTTCCTTTAACTAAACATAATTAGGACAAATGTGTCACGTTTGGCATGTACGTATATATAAAACAAGTGCTGGAAGGGGGTAGTAGAAAATGAGCATGTACTTATCTATTTTTGTTTTCGTTTCAGGTAAGAGACAGAGAAGGAGAAAGCTTGTTGATGGGCGGACGATAAGTAAGTACAAAGTGGCTTGAAGTCATGGAGGTTGACTAGCTAAGAATAGTGGAGAGAGAAGCTGAATGCTGGCTGGCAATTGAATTCCAACAGTGGCATGGTTACGTTGTTGAGCGTACGTAAGCCGGGGTAAATATTTGCATTTGCGATCATCCTCAATTATTTTGGACTTATTATTCAAATCAAAACTTATTAAAACACTGAATACATGTACAGTGTAATAGAGATTCCCCTAGACCGACGATGATTTTCGTCCAATACCAAGGTTACAAATCAATGTGACACCAGTAAAGCCACTGCACAGCAAATTTGGGATGATGGCAGGATGTGTAAAATGATAACATACATCCCGCCACACTCGTTAAAAATTGATTTTTAGTTTTTTCTAAATTACATTAGTGTCTCAGCTCGTTGTGTTTGTGGTCAATGACCTTTTAGGTATACTTTGTGGTCAGTGACCTTGAAATGTTTGGTATTCTTTGTGGTCAGTGACCGTTAATGCTATTTCCGGGTCTTGACCTAATTACATGACTTCCTTAAAGCTACTATGTTTAACATGTGTTAAATTTTCTCTATGTTTTAGTAACCACCACTACCCCAGCCACCACCCTATGACTTGGTGGTTTTTATATTTTTCAAGCGTACAGTGGTACCATGTATTGTTTATTAATGTTTTATTTCCATGTTAATTTTAGCATAATGTGTTTAGCAATTATATATAATTATACACATATTACGACGTGCTTAATGTTCCATAGTTTTACATTAGTCATGTGGTATGTCATGATTTTCCTCCCCCCCCCCCTTTCCCCAATGAGGTTTTAAGGGAGGTTTTTAAAGCAGACTTCATTTGACAGGTCGTGACGGGTTACCCCACCTGTTTTGAAAATAAATCGTCAACTCCACCCAGTCCTCTCTGGCGAAGGGAGTTGACAATTACACACTACTTTTCGTTTTCCCCCTCTTTCTTTAAAAAAAAGCTCATCCCGTTCACAGCAGTAGATATGTTTGTACACTATTATAATTATAAATCTTATTAATAGCTCACATATGTCTGTATTCTTCACTTATGTAACAAACGAAAAAAAAATGATTACATACATCCCGCCAACGCCCAAAATGTCCAGTGTAGTGTCCACCATTAATTGGTAACCCTAGTATTGTACAACACATTATCGCCGGTCTACGGGAATCTCTTTTCCACTGTCCATATACCAAGTATTTGAATAATACACACAACATATTGTAATGTTTTTTACCGCACCCTTATTAACAGTAAACGTCATACTGGATATAATTCACATACACGGTATACAAATAAAATGATGAGGCAGCTTTCCCAACAACACTCTCAAAATCCCTGAATTGTGGCGTCGTGGTCATAATTATGCAATCTCGCGCGTGGCGAGATCCCGCGAGACCACGGGAGATGATGGGATATCATCTCGCCGGCCGCCATATTTATTGGCCGCCATGTTTTACACGGCTATGACCAATTACCCAGATTTAAAGTATAGTCACAGCTGCATAACAAAGATGGCCAATGAGAGTGCAATTGGGCGGTGTTTACTCTATCTACTTTCAGAGAGTAAGAGTCAGTATAGCAGAAGCCGTATATATTGTAATCCAAAGAGCAGTCGTGTAGTAAAATATATAGAGGCTTTTTCATATAAAACACTACTTTGCTATCATTTCTTGCTACTTTGCTGTTGATTATATAAGTAATGCATGTACAGAAAAACGCCAGCAGCAATGAAACTGAAAATTTAAAAACTAGCTTACCGTGTTGAACTAGAATGTTCTGATGTGTATTGCATTCGTTTTCCAATAAAAACATTAGTGAAAATATGCAAGATACAAACATGTATAACCCGTGCATCGTATAACCTAAACAGTCCACTTTTGCATGTAATAGAACCCGGCTTCTTATGTAGATAGCAAAAAATCACATTATAAAGAACAAAGCTCCTTCTATTCCTCAAGTAATTGAAAGTGAATCCATGCTATCAATATGCCATCTCACGCCACGAGCAGTTCCCTTGGAGCAGATCTTTATCATACAACACAATACAACGATGACAAGTTTTAATGTGCAGTTTTCTTCGGCTTTGCAGCAAAAGTTTTATAACATGTCATTGCGTGAGTTTTATATCGAAGATTCACGAGATGATGGTAGAAATAAATGTGTTTTTGTGAAGTTTTGTATATACACCAATGGAGCTTATCTTATCATTGTACGGACGGGTACGTGATGGAATATGATTTAGTAATAAACATTCCATGCACTGAATCAAGTGCCTATAAACACTAAATGCACTAAATTGCAACAAGTGTCCTGATTCTATGAGTAATGAGTATTATATATATGGTCGAGTGGTTACTATAGTCAGGGAATCACCGTCCAAAATCGAACTTTACGTGCAAACAAAATAGCGGGCTTTACGTGCAACTACACCTAGAGCAGCTTGCATCAGCCACACTAGATGGCCACTTGGATAATATGATAAAAGATGGGGTAGTGTGTGCCACCACAGCGGGCCACCACGTGCAACAGACATGTATAAAAAGAATGATCGATACACAAGAAATACAGGAGTTCCTTAAATATTAGGACAATCCCCGTAATTCGTGAAAGACGTCAACACAGGTTTACAATAGCATTTGGTACATTATACACCATGGTTAACGATAACAATGCAGAGACACATTTGAATCGACGAGCAACATGGTCATATTATTGTTGCACGTAAAGGCCGCCATGTTGGTTGTACGTAGAGGTCGGTTTCGTACGGGGAAAGTGTCCCGATCTAATCCTGCTCATGGACGACGGTGAAGGTTAGAGCAACTCATCACTAACTGTACAAAGAAATGAAGTACTGGTAGGACATGCAAAATATATACTGTGCTATGTATGAGCAAGTTTCCATTTTGCCCGACAGTCCAATGCTATACGTTGCCCGTGAGTTTAGGAAGAAAACAAAGCACGATGATGAGGCAGATGGGCTGCTGAATATACATGTATATCTCTTTAAAGCATGTAAAGAAGTCCGCTTGCAAGTTGACTATGTAATTCTCACTTTTGAACGTTGGAAGTATGATGCACTACACGGTATAACGGAGAATTTTCTTGCACCGTATTTGGAAAAGTACACTGAACACAAACATAGCTATAAAGTGTTCAAAGAGCACAGCGACGCAGTGTGCAGTTGAACAGTTTAGCTAATGAAACCAAAGCTTTGAGACCGCGTATTAATTCTGTAAGTCTTCAAAACCTTTGAAAAACACTGGCATTTGTACGAAATCAAACACGACAGCGGTCATTGCTCCCACACCAGTCACGGCTGTAATGCTTCCCCCGCAACACCTCGGGCCTTGAATTGAAACGGGAGAAAACGGGGCTAGCTTAAGCTGATCAGACAAGTATCAAGTCAATGAACATAATACCTGATCTATCACCAGCCACTGGCCATGAAAAGAGCAGCAACACCAAATTGAAACCACATCAAGGACCCTACGCGGGATAACGATGACGTGTCTACTTGGTTGTTATTTCAGCATTTTAACTGACTCAAAGGATGGATTTGGCAATGCTCTCCCCAAATGCTTTAAAAAGGCCACATCAATGTTGCTATATATGGATAGAACTTGGATAAGTGACAGGAGAACCTGTCAAGATGTCCAAACCGGACACATGGAGCCGGGACTCGGTTGGGGACGCCATGTAGGGGTTTACACCAAAATGGCGGCTATAATCACCAGCATCTTTTAGCACAGATTTTCCCCTCGGGGGCCATTTTTATGATGGAACATGATAGTGGGATTTTTCAACAGCTTTCCTCTAGAATTTTGATAATTTGATTTTGACATGATTTGTGTGCCTTGTGATGTAGTATCTTTTTTGAGTGGAGTGCTTATTAATTGGATTGAGGATGAAAATTTCATTTTTATTTCTTTTTTTAACTTGCGAATTGTATACAGCACATCGAGCGTTAAGTTTAATATAATGATAATTAAATCGACCTACACGTACTTAACCCTCGGCGGAGCACACGTAATTCTCAGGCCTCTCCTCAGAGAGAGTTTGTGATGAACATTTACTGAAAAACAAAATTGGGATAGCCATTTTCGTGGACCAAGCCGGTGACCTGTGCATACACAAATAAATAAAAAGTACTCAAAGAGCAAAGATTCGCAGGTACGACGTTGACTCATGACCAGTGTGAATAGTTTACCGGAAAGCACTCAACACTTAGTTACACAATGCACACGTGGCAGAGTAGTAAAAACTAAAAGCAATTTTACTGACAATTTTTTCATGGACCATGCTAGAATTTTATTACGTAAGCACATACTGCATAGGAATCCCGAAGACGATAAGTCAAATACAGTAGACGTTTTTAGATGTTGCTGAAATTTAGCATCTAGGTGTTTATAATAGTCTATGGTTTTACGGATACACATTAAAGATATTAAGAGAATAATTGCCGGACACATTAAAAATTGTTTAAAAAACACAACACCCAAGAGTGTATTTAACATATTTATTCACTTTTCTCCTCAATGAATGTGCAGGTGCGCTGTCGTCTTGCTAATTCGCATGCTTTATTTGTCTGCGGCGTGGAGGGAAATTTCATTATACAAATTGTGAATATTGTTAAATCAGAGTAAATGTTATTTATATCATCCTTTAGTAAAAGGTATCATCGATTTCGTATAACTGTGTACACTTTACTAATTCTAGTGGTAACGTCTTCACAATGATATAGGTCTGTTCAGTGTTTGTTCAGTGACACACACGAACAAGATATTAAATTTCATTATACTGTATACTGAATAATTCCCGATTGATGTACATATGCATCCATCCTTCATCCTTCATCCTTCATATTGCACTATATGAAAACATATAAACATACATGAAACTATACCACTCAAATTACAGCTAAACAGTTCTATTTGCTGATGGTCAAGAGATAGATTATTGTCAAGCATGAACGTTTTTTTGTTACTGCTGCTTAGGATATATATATGTCTTCTCATGATTTCGGACAAGTTCATTTCCTACAACCGAACACTATATGCACAAAGCGTGTGATAGAACATACTTTTATTAACTAGATCAAAAGGGTTCAGAGAGCACAGCGCCGCTAGTACAACATTGGCTCATGGGCAATATAAAGATCTATGCTCTTGGCATTGGATTGCAGATGTTTTCTGAACATGGCTAAAGTAAATATCTATTGCCCATGAGTTGACATTTATAAGGTAACGCTGTGCTCTCTTAGCACTTTTAATACAATATAACCATTATACCAACAGTATTGAAAATATAGTAGAAAAATAGAATGAAAATTAAAATGGCTCTCTTTAAGGTAGACTTTAATTTGCAAAGTACCAAAATTGAACACAGTTGATCTTCAGTAGGCATGGAAGCATTGTATTGAGTTTAAATGCGTTCTCACAAATACTAGGAAAGCTATTGCAGAAAATGTTAAAAATAGATGAAAAATGGCCCTGTGGAAAGTACACTTTAATTGGTAGAGTGCCCAAAATCATCATCTTGGTGACACGTCATACCAAATAGTTGTGTAAAGTTTGAACAAAATCTGATCATCGGTAAACACTATAACTTATCTGGAGACAAGCAAACATACATAGTTACGAAACACAAGGCTTTCACTTCAGCTACTGAAGCTACGCAATTACGATGTGAAGGCAGAAGAGAATCTATATGAATAATCATCGCATTTAAAAAACATCTACCAACAGCAATGGAAAACTCTGAATACATATAAATACAGAGAAAACTTGTTAACAAACAAGTCCTGCGCAGGTGCAACTTTCTCCATTTAATTTTCGTCTGTTTCCGGTTTGTCTCCGGCCCGGAAATCTGCATAATTACATTGAATCTCTGCACCACAAATGAGCTGGCAACAATTGTTCATTTTCTCTTCTTTTGATTGTCATTTTGACTGTCACTATTTTGATTCATGAACCAGAAACAGCTTTTGATTGTAGCTTCTCCAAACAAGCAAGCTGTGCACATAATTCTCACAGTAATCCGTTTCTGTTACCAGTATTGTGGATAAATGTTTGACTATATTTTAATTACAAATGTTTGCTATGATTATTTAAATGGTACCATTTAAACATACATGAGATACCTAAAAGAACAATGATAAATTGTTTATGCTAACGGCGGCACATGTATTGGGTTTTAATCCAAAACCCGAAACAGACTAATAGTTCAGCATTATTACAAACCACGATTGTTCAATTCCAGTCCGTAGAGAATAATACACACTGAACAAATAAAGTTATACAAAGAGCAATACTGCTCATTTACAAATGCACTTGCTTAATGTGCCTTATATTTGCTTTGAGATTTGAACATGCAAACTGCAATGTATACATTTTACTGGCAATTGAATAATTGCAAATTTTCTCGGTTACTATTTGTTCTACAAATGCATCAGTAAATAAATGCATTTGAAGTAAGAGCTATTTTAAGTTACAGTGTTATTCGAGGCGTGTGTGTTATGCGAAACGGTAATTGCGAAATGGGCTATTCTACCCACCCACTGCCTATTTTGCATATATGTGCCCGTTGTGTACGGCATAAGAAGCATTTGCAGATACTAGTATTACAGCTTATTGTAAATGTGTGTCTAGTAGTGAACTTCCCTATGAGATATAATTATGTCCTCGGTCAACTTTACACCGTCACCATGCCATTGGCATCACTGTAACATTAAACACACTAGAACACCCCATTAAGACCGCAAATGTAACAAGATCATTTTATCACAGTCTCTAACCAGTTGGTCAGTGGGGCTAACACATGGCCTATGGTACCCTCTAGTAATGCTCCCTGTCCTGATACATTTAGCATACATGTATGCTATTGATAACACAAATGCGGTCTCGTTATAATTATGTGAGCTCACGTACGGAACAGTGTGCAGTTATTATGGTAAAATCCCCAACACCACCCCATAAATTTGTTAGAAAATTTAAGTCACCTGCCCCAACGCGCCCTTGATAACTACCACTTTTCCTTCCGGGTCATCTCTAGGACCTGACCTGAGACCCCCCCCCAATCCCGACACAAAAAGGATTCAGCACAACCCAAACCATAGAAGTGAGATACATCATCGTCACAGTCGCACTGTATATATTTAGGCTACAGAAATTTTCCATGAAAAGATTAATACTAATAAAAATGATAGCAAAAATGGTTAGCCATTTATTTTCTTAGCATGTGTATTAATTTAATTTAATAATTTTTTAAAATGACATTTAGTGTTCCAGATACTTTACAAGAAACATATCTAATACAATTTTACAGTTAAAAACTAATGTGTTTTTTACATGTATATACATTACTATTATATTGCAAGATAATGAGAGGTAATTTCAATTATATTATAGATCGTTTGCCATTTTTTTCCATATCAAGTTACTTAGTTTGACACGATCCTAAAACTTTTCACGTAATGCTCACACTCTTAACCAATGATATAAAACATATAATTACCCATGAATTTCGCCTTTCATGCGCAGGGAAAACACAAAGAAACATTCACAGCAAGTAAGAAAAAACACACATCTACAATGGCACCAACAAGAGAAAAACCTACCTGTAGCATGTCTCGGCCTTTGATACCTGAACCACTTAGACACGGAACTTCTCAATCATTAACACGTGCGCGTTATGTCGCCGGTGAGCGCATCACGAACTTGGCCGATACCCGACACCTATTGCGCATGCGCTGAGGGGCATTAGTTTGTTCTTGTACCTCGGGGAATCGTTGCTGTTTTAATAAAGGTGCCAAGATATCAAATTGTAGTGAGTTGTTTTTCTTTGTATCTGCACGCACGTGATGTTATTGTAGTATGATGTGTGTGCCGGGGTATTTGTTTTTAAAGTTTTCAGCTGTGGTTATTTCTTTTTGGAAGTTGTAGTTTTGATACGAATAACGATACGATCACGTTTGAAAGAAAAAAGATACACGCATGGCATGTCAAAGCTTATATATAACTGTACCCAGAATGCTAATTGGCCGATAGGCTATGTGTGTGGCACAATCTAGTACTTGTTAGTGTTATTTCAAGCTAATATATTAGGGGGTCTTTTTGTTTTCCATTTGAGACATGATACACGTCTCTACCCGTGCTACTAAATCAATGGAAATAATTGCAGCTAACAAATAAACCATACTATCCAAGATTTATATATATATATGTATATACTGAGGGTTTTCTGAAAGTTGCATGTAATTAAACTACAAAATAATCTAACATAAAATCATCCACCGGAGTAGAGCCATATTTCTAATTGTCACCGCAAACAGCCAGAGAAAAACAGACATGTAAAACATGACAATCTTCTTATACAAGCAAAAATCACGCGGCAGCAACAAGAGACCTCGACAGTTAAGTGGAAGTTGTTGTTTCATGTGCGCACGCGGAAGTCACAGCTCTAGCGTAGAAGTGGGCGAATACAGCAGGGATCAGCCTGTGCAAAGCGCCACCGATGCTGTGAATTAAAAGGATCAAGAGGATATACGAAATCGCTCGCTATGCGTGGATTGTTAAAGCACACTTGCGCATAAAAGAAAGAGTTCACCTAATAGAGGTTAGGGTGGAACTACCATTGATTGAATAAGCTGGCAAAATAACAACAGCTGTTGATCTTCACAACTTTCTTGCGGGGACTGTAGCCAGTTTCACCTTTATTTCAAGTCAAACTTTTTAAATTTTTTGTTAACAATACCTAATAAATGTACATGTAATTGTGCTTATACATTTACAGACGCTATTCACTGTCACCACCGTGCTCTGGTGACATTACGTTCACGTCCTTGTCACAGAATAGAACGCTTGTTACCATAGCGCCTGAAGCTCATTATTCACAATAGCGTTCACTGGTCTGACATGTACATAAGTAACGCGTAAAACTGCAGGTACCATGGTTTACTGACAGGTTCCCTAATTGTAATAAAAGTGGCATGGGTAGTTTCTAAGTTACCCCAGTCACATAAGGTGTCCGATATGTTGACAATGCGTGAGTGATGCAAGAGCAATGCATTTTTCACCAGTTTTAAGTTAAGTTGAAGTTACAGTTAAATTAACAATGATGTTTCACACAGTCCACTCATGGTTAATAGATGCTGAGCACTTTGTCATGTTAATCTAAAGATAGGTAAATGTAACGTAATAATGTGGCGGTTTATAGTAGTGATCACAGTCTTGTTCTCACGACTTTACATGTTACACCAGGTCACTGGCACACTGATTGATCAATTCTCACATTCTTGCATCTGCAGCACATTCAGCTCAAACTACTAATCATTCACACAAGCATTCACAAGCTTTCAACTCAATGATCTGTACCTAATTAACCCGTAAGACGTATGGGTGCGAAGGGGCAGTGTGCAACTATTTAGGAATGAGTTTTCTCAACACCCACCACAAGACATACACTAATGCAATACGTAGCGTCCCGTCTAATGAAATCAGTTCCATTTCCACGCATCTAGTAATTGAAAGAAACTCAGAGCCATCAATATTCCAAGGCACACCTCATATACTCTCCTGGATAGGCAGTTTCCTTGAGAATCTGCGTGAGCAGTTTGGGCTGGGAGAAGTCATAGTTCCAGCTGTTAATTTGCTGATTTCCTTATAACAGTTGGTGCAATATCAATACATTTAATGTTAATATTTAAGGGACTATGTTATTTTTTGATGAATTCATTTGTAAGTTACAGCTAATTTACTTGACTCAGTTCGAAACACCATTTGCTTAAAGTACAGGAAGTCCAGTAAAACGCCATGCAGGGACTTGCACGTAAAAACAAACTGTTACAATACAGGATTGGAGCGGAGTTCTGATGTTAATGTATAGCTCTGTGGGCTTATACATGTACAACAGGAAGTAGGCTTTGTGTTGGTAAAAATGTGCATATCTATACATCCCCACAATAAAAAAGCGTACATTTTATATTCTCAGTTAGAATTAAGTATTTGTAAATTAGTGGGCTGATAATCATTTGTTTTAATTGGCGAGCTGATCAAATTGAGAAAATTGCATTTTAAATACCAAAATGCATCGATTGGTTTCTATTGGATTTACCATCATTAATGTTCATGATGTATCACTTTCACTGAACACATAATGCCCACAGTAACATCGCAAAATAACCATATGTTAAATTGTCTCTAAAGTTATGTCATGTCCTGCTTTCCAGGATATGTAAAAATGTGAACTTTAGTGCTTCATAAAGCCTGTCTCACAAAATACACGCAGCCCATGAGTTTTAGCACATTGTGAAAAGGTTAACTTGGCGCTTAACACATTAGTGGTTACATTTAGTGCAAAATAATGTGTTAATGTTCATATGTGTGAGGTCAATTTACTTTTTATGTGGACTATTATATACTTTCCAATGCTAGAAGTTTATTTTTGAAATTTCTGGGGAACCCGTTAAAGCTTTGGATGGTCGAGGACTCGAACTCATGACTTTTTAGCCAGCCCGCAGACCGTAGTCACTGAGTTCCAGTTTGTGCTTACATCTAGAGACACACACTCTGACCTATCGTAGACTTACTGCGTGATTCGGGGAGGGAAGGGGGGGCGTGTCTAGATGTAAACAAACAGTGACTCAGTAACTGTGGTGCAGACCTTTCCTGGCGCATCGAGTCAACATGAAGTCAACATGCAAGATTCAACATCACATTAACAAGATGCTTTCCTATTTGCTGCTCTTCCAAAGCTATATTTATGGACAATGTTAACTGACAGAGAAGCAGACAGTAAAATGCGGTAACTTGGAGTATATGAATCAGGACCTGTCTGTGGTTTAAAATTACCTTTAGGACTACACTCACACCGCGCGAAACCAACCTGTAAGTAAATAGTGGCCTTTACTTGTAACCAGAACCGACATCTTGCTCCTCGATTAAAATGTTTGTGTCGCTCGTAATTGTCAATAAAGGTGTACTAGAGCACTGCACACCCAGTTCGTGTGCACACCAAGTTCGTGTGTTAACTAAATAAGATTGTTAGACTCCAAACAATTAGCACACAATATTACTTGTTTAAACGTTATTGCTTTCCCAGAGCCAAAGTGAAAAAAAAAATTCTAGTAAGATCAATTGTAAATAAACATTTTCAAATCCCCGATTATCGCCACGCACGAACTGGGTGTGCATTTAACGAATTGCACCATAGATCATATATTTTAATGAATCATAACAACTGTGTTTATCATGCGATAATATAAGTAAGTAGCTTTATTTTGACACATCAAATACTATTAAGGGTTCATTAATAGCTGGGCTACGATTGTTTAAACAATAAAATGCACGGACTGGGTGTGCAGTGATCTATATGCTGCTGTAAAGCAGTGGTGATGTATTTTACATGTTACACCCAATGGCTAGTTCTAAGATACAGTATATTCTATGTAATTTGACCATTCTTTTTATACATAACTGTTACACGTAATGATCCACTGAGGTGTAATGGCTTAACCTTTTTGCATGGATCTGATGCAAGCTGCCCAATGGTTTGTTACACATAATCAAATTCTTACGAACTATTATGTTTAAGCGTATTAGAACAATTGTATTGAATAATGCGCTCTACAAATTTCTATTATTATCATTTATATATATCGTTATGGCTGTATATACAGGTCGGTTTCAGACGTAGTCTCAGTCAACCCAGACCCTTCTCTTACTCACTTATTTTCCGTCTCTCGAACGCAGTAGTGTCAGTCTGGTTGATCGAGACTATTTCAGACGGTGACCCCAGATAATTCCCGCAAACATAGTACGCGCTCTGTTACGTTAAACGTGTCTCTGTTACGTTATACGTTTGGTCGTCATATTTAGTATGATTGCTAGATTATTTCAATCGCGCAATAGATTACTTAATAAAAATCAAGACTTTTAGTGTTTTAATACACATTGGATATGTATGTGTTATAAGCAAGTTGTGAACTAAAATACAAGTAATTGTTATAGTACACAATGGGGATATTGGAAACTCCACAAAATTTCCAGAGCAGGAAAAGAAGAAATTTTGGATTCTCGGCATCGGTCTCATGCTGTTTGCCGAACGTGTTTAAAAGAAGTAAGTTTTTTGCAATCAAAACTTACGGAGCAGAAATTTGTTATTTACAATACTGGATACAAAATGCTTAGCAGCCCGAATAATAGATGGGATTGTTCTATTGTTGTTTTCTATTTTTTCTATCTAATGCTCAAGACATGAGTCCTGTTTCTGTACCATCACTGCCTGCTTTCGGTCACCGGCAGCAATAACGTACAACACACACACACACACACACACACACACACACACACACACACACACACACACACACACACACACACACACACACACACACACACACACACACACACACACACACACACACACACACACACACACACACACACACACACACACACACACACACACACACACACACACACACACACACACACACACACACACACACACACACACACACACACACACACACACACACACACACACACACACACACACACACACACACACACACACACACACACACACACACACACACACACACACACACACACACACACACACACACACACACACACACACACACACACACACACACACACACACACACACACACACACACACACACACACACACACACACACACACACACACACACACACACACACACACACACACACACACACACACACACACACACACACACACACACCCCCCCACCCCCACACACACATTGATTTAGCAGCTTTTACATTCCCACTTCCTCCTCGTCTCTTCAATTATAAATGATCATTAGATTCCATAGTTTTAAACAAAACTATTATATACGCAGTCCTTTGAAAGAGAAATTTACGTAGAGTATAATACAATGTACTCAATTTTTTGGTTAATTTTTAATCGATGCCATGTTGCATTCATAAATTATTACATAAATAGTTACTAATGATTAATTCCAGATTCAAATCGAGTCGTGGATATTGCAACACACTACAATGGTGATGATATTTCATCTCTGCACAGTGGTTATCTAAACCAAGCCTGCATTCCCACCCACCCTCCAAGAGGTGGATGGGAAGTCTTCAGTGTTGCCAAATCACACGAAGAAATACCGAAAGGAAAGAATAATGAAAAACTTGAATCTTCTCATCTCCTAGTAAAGGAAGAAATATGCTGTCTCACGAAGAATGCATTAAAAACGAGTGACGATATCAATACTAAGGTGACAGCTAATGATATTAATATAGAATCGACAAGTACATTTCTTGATCACGAAATTGGTGAAAACAGTGATGAAATAAATTCCAAAGCATTTCTTGAGGTGACTACAAAAGAATCAATTGGTAGATTTCGTGAAGTCAAAAATGCCGGGAAGAATAGTGAAATCGAGTCTACAGTTGCACTCGTAGTTTCTAAAATGATACCAAGTGCTGAATCCGAGAAAGATGAGGCTGCTGAGGAGAAGGGAAATAATACTAAATCTAAACCACCACTAAAAAGTATTGTAGTTACGAAAATAGAATCGACTGATGAAAATGATAAAATTGAGACAATCTTAAGGGGGACCATTGACATACCTGTTGCCATCAGTGATGAGGATGACAGTTACATAGACAACAATACAGCCGTTGAACCTATCACAGACATGGATCTTGAATCAGTTGGTGACGAAGAAGACGATTTTCTGGCTGACTCAACACATGATGATGGCATCTTAGACCTAGCACTAGAGGAATGTGCTCAATCAAATATTAAAGCTGCTACTGATACAGCCTCTAGGTATTTCAAACAACAAGTAACATTAGAACCTAAGAGACAAATAGATTTTGATGTTTCCTCAAACGTTATGGAAATCATAGATGCAGTTGAGGAGCATTGTACTGCAGTAGACACCACCACTGTTGATGGAAACATTGATACATCTTCTGACCCAATCTCAGACAATAGACCATTAGTACCTGAAAAAGACATAGATCATTTTACTGAGTCAATCCTTGATAGCATCTTAGACTTAGCCATTGAGGAATATGTTGACTCAGAAATTACTACTACTGATGCAACCAGTGTCACAATTACTGATGCAGATATTAACACTTCTATTGAAACAGCTACAGTAGAAGCCGTAGATGAAACTGTCACCAATGCTCCCGTTCACAAAGAAAAAGATACAATGAATGACAAAATCTCTAAATATGACTACGTTGATATGGCAGACATCATAGTTGATGCAGTGCTGGATGCAACCATTGAAGGTGCAATGGATTCGGCCCTTTACCGAGTCACGGACATAGAGGTGAAAGGAAGAAACGTCAGAGCAAAAAAGAATGGTGGAAGCAGAAAGAGTGTTGAAGACACACTACCTATCAAACCACCTAGACGACCTAGATCCAGACTAGAATATATTCCAAAGAATATGATAAAAAGAGATAATTTGAGAGTGGTGCCATTCAAAGCCTCAAGAAGAGATAGAGACAGAACACATCATAAGAAAGAAGATGCAAACAAATCTGGCAAGGACAAAAAGGAGAAGGGTAAGCGAAAGAATAAATTGAGTGCAATGTTTAAAAAGAAAGATACAACTGAGAATAGTTCAAGCATACTGGTAAATAATAAAAACGATGTTGGAAACAAAGACACAGAAGCTAATAAATCAAAGAAACAGAAGCAGAAATTAAATTTTCATGAAAATGTAATGGTAAAACTATTTTCAAGGACCGAGAAGGTAAAGAATATAAAGAAGGGGACGGACGATGATGTCATATTGAAACCTTTGAAGCAATCCACTGAAAGCAATCTACCTGATAATGATCTGCAGGGTCCTTTTGATTATATTGATAATGTCACAAAGAGAGATCAAAGCGGGCGGCAGGGACTCCGTAATATTTACTATCTTGTGTCTAGGTATACAAAAAGGAAATAATACCTAATAATAATAGCACCAGGGAAAGAATAATTGATAGATAACTCAATTTATGTGGGGAATGGAATAACACTATATTTAATATATATTAATAACTACGTCTTCTCTCAACTCAAGTCACATTAGTAAATATTGCTTTTTACTCAAGTTTTCAGTTGTCTTGGGTAATTAATTAAAATTTAAGAAATCTTTGAATACAATACATGTATTATAGTTGGGGTGTACAGTGTAAAATATGCAATTGAGCATTTTCATCTTATCAAATTAGTTTTTTCCCAATCATGTTATCTAAAATTGACTGTATTTCTTTACTGGTATGTATTTAAATACCGCACTTAGATTGATGTATTTGTTATTAGAGCCTGACATGTATTTGCAAGGTTTTGTATGTTTGTTCTGTGTATTGTATGTTTAAACGCAGCTATGCATCAGTGCATTTTAGAACTTTCAAATATTTAATTATAACCTACATGTTAATGTTGTTCTATCAAAATCAAGTTAATTTAATACGTATTCATTTTGAAACAAACATTGTGGTAATCTACTATTTTCGAATTTATTATTTATGCTGCTCTAGTTAGAGCGTACAGAATAAAACTATAAACTAACTATCTATCTTTGCATTATTGTTAGATTAAATTAGCTACATTTTTAGATTTACATATTTTCTCATTGATATTTATCTAAGATTAGACAGCATCACCAAATTCAAAAGTATGTTTCATTAAGATAACTACAGGAAAGAACAATTAAAGTGTTCATAGATCACTTTGTATTTAATTAGGATCTGATTGTTATGTGGTTCTCAACTCAATCTCATGATATTTAAATCAATGATGAAATATCCAAAGCCTTTGCATTGTAAATATAATCTTGACATATTTATGAGCTGCACTAATCTATTATAGTTATTTTAAACAAACTTTTTTTTATCATAACATCATTATAGCAATTCAAAAATTATTTATGAAATTCGTAAACATTCACAAGGATCAAATTATTCTAAAGTAGAAAAATCGTCTAAAAGGTTTATAGTTATTATTAAAAAACAGATTCATTTTGTAAATGTTATACAAGGATTGATTCATTTATTAATTAATTTGATCATGTATTTAATCATATATATTTATTGAAAGGCTTACATGGGTTAGCAATATATATCGACAAGATTTAATGATATGATAGATATATCTAATGATAGGTTTCCAAGTGATACAAATTTCAGCCATATGTGCTGACTAGTATGATGTTGTCTTCACTACAACAATTTTCCGGATGGTTTCTACTTCCCTTTATATTTCATAGATGATGTAGTTAAAACATTCTCTTACGGGATGAAGGTAAACATGGCGCTTAAAGCTGCGGTCACACCCGGCTGCGCCGACATTTTGGCAGTAAGATTTTTCTTGTGTGTGGATGGTAGGTAATAGCGGCCGGTAATGGCAAACTGCCTAATGTAATGGCTGCGTACTGGTTCTGTACTGCATACCTACTGCCTTGAAATTGTTTAATTGACCATGGACAAAGTCTGTTATGTCACCCTCTCTTTATTGTCCCCGTACTACCTTTATAAAGTACTTACCCCGCAGTATCGCAGCAATAGACAGTGGACACACACCGATACCCCAAGGTATCCTACCTTTTTTAGTAGTAGAGATGCAATACATAAGCCACACTGCCTGGTGTGCCCTAGGCTTAAAATATCAAGGCAACTGGTTTGACTGTCTGGTTCTACCCTTCACATAAAGATATCAGCACTACAAAGCCCGCGATGTAGTTTGTAAGGGCTTAACAAGAGGGCTTACAGGTACAGATGGTCAGGAAGTGTCCTGGAAAATTGCGTTTTTTCCCACTGGTTTACCTATTTGTACTGTGACTATATATGGAATACATTGTAAACTGGCGCTTGGGCTCTGCTATTACCATCTTAAGAAGTGAGATGTAGGTAATGTTCTTGAAGATGTCAACATTGACAGGGTCCCCTTGAGTAGCAGGCATGCTTATTCTGTGCACTAGTTCATGCAATCTTTCCACACACTAATTAGCTGTGAGTGTATGCATTGGTTATAAATGGGCATAACCCAGCCACACTTTATATCATTTGACAAGTTCCGTACCAGGTGAACTTTGTGGCCCATGCATAGTTCGTGCATTCCACGTGGGTATCGACATCCTGTGAAATCTTGGTTCTGTCACCACAACGCGTACAACTTAACAAAAATGCTAAGCAAAAGGAAAATGCAAAACTCGTGATGCTAGGAATTCAACTTGACAAATTACATGTAATCGTCAATTTATCTATAATCATTTTGATATATCCACACACCTAGTTATATTAACTTCTTACTTTTTTTGATTGGTATATATGGTGCGTGTAAAACAAATCCTAAAGTTGAAAAGTAGAAAATATGCAATTAGCTAATGCGTACTAATTATCTATAAAGCACGCTCCTGTGGATGGAATTTCTATTCAGCAAAGGTAGGAAAAGGCCACACGAGGTTTACGTGCGCACAACCTGTGAAATTGGCTCTATTTACTGCCGCTATGCGCACGTTAACAGGAGTCACTGTGACTATAATGTGAGGTGTTTTGGCCGAATATTGTAACGTCATGAGGCATCACTGGCACCATCAAGGACTCCATAACGCCCACTAGTCTAGCTCTACATCACTGCACATGCCATGATCGCATGTCCACACCCCTGGCATTCTTAGCCGTGTCCACTCCTGCCCCAATGCATAGTGCACGTTCACTACCACATCGACCACATTCTCTACGCCAGTATCTATTGTAGTTTACTTTCAACAGATACATGCCAGTGATCACGATCAAATGATGTAAGTAAACATGCCCTATATAAGTCAATAGACGCGCCTTTTTGTAGGCATATTCGTATGCTCGGTGCGTACACAAAGAAGTGTAATGTGCCATTACCTGGCATCAGCAAATTACATAAAATGTTAAAGGGGCCAGGGAGAGCCGTTGCCAGCTAATGTATACTGTGACTCTCATCATAATGTATGGCCACTTGTGAGGAGTCGTTCCATCTCTGTCCAGCTCCTTGTCGTTTAAACACATGGTGACATAGTGCAATTTTCAATGCATGCATGAAATAAATGTTGTCGTAAAATGATGTCTTCGTCGTATGGATTGATCGTGACATCGAGCAGATAACTGTAATGTCTTGGGCACGAATCCGTGTCTGGCTTCTGACTTCACTTCGAGCATCAGCTGGAAGAGAGCCTTCCTGAGAGTGTCGTATGGTTGGAAAGTGACTGGACTCGTACTTACCGTTGTCACATTATGGCGTCAAGTATGAACTCCAACGGGAAGATTCTTTTCAATATTATTAATGATGCATGGTGATAACAATGACACTGATGAATAATGTTGCATTTTATGAATAAGCATCTTGATAAAGGTAGCTCTTGACGAACGCACCCTATTCCGGGAATATATTGACTGTAAGTTGGTCAATTACTTTAAATAATTATATAAATGCGTTGTATATGAATAGGATATATAGCCCAAGTATAAAAGAAGTAAACACAGCATATGCATGCAAGGACCTACACCCATGTACACACGCCATTAGCATCACACATCGTCATTCGCATGTACCGGCACAGTCCGTTCATCAAGACATGGACTATAGGTTGTCTTCCCGCCAAAATGCACATCTTGTATCATGAATAGAAATGGCAGAACTGAAATGAAAATCGCTGACTGCTAACTCAAAGACAAAAGACATTTGCATACAAGACCCGACATAATGCCGGTATCTCTGATTTTCTGTTTTGAGCTCAATGGTAAATCTTACTGTAACTAGAAATGAGGATTGTTTTTGTTCATCTTAGATTTCAGACACCGTTGACAATTCTAAAAGCATCAGTTTGCAAGTATTGTCGTTGTGGGTCCCCTGTGTACCCCACTGCCTTTTCCCACCATTCATGTTCATATTTTTAACTTTAGATTAAATGCATTGTCATGTAACTAGCGTTTGGTTTAGTTATTGGCAAACAAGCATGGCCCAGCTGCAGAAACTGGATTAGATACTTATGATATGAAAAGCTAGTTTGTCAGTGTCACAAGGACAGAGACAGTGGTGTGTACAAGGCTTACCTAACTCTCAATGGTTCCTCGTTCACCCCGCCATCATTTCTCTGGCTACTCTCTACAAATTATACATCCTGTGTTGTATTTTAACCATATTGTGTGTTTGAAGATATGAGTTAAATATAGTAGCAAAGGCAATTGTAAACACCTTAGTAGCACTGCAGCATGCATAATAGTATCTGATGAGTAATGAACGTATGGGGGTAGAGCAGTGAGTCAGTGCACGACTACCAGGCTCACTAGCATCATGGCCACCGAAATCCAGATGCATTTCTCAGTACCAAATAAAATGTGGACACATACATGTACATAAAAGCAGGCCTACATCGGCTAAGATATGTTGTGATTTTCAATTTGAATTGTGTTGAATGGTGGGAGCCTAGAAAAAGCTATATATATTTGTGTAATTGTGATAAATCTGTGCTTGCATATATACTAGAGACATTCGATCCGAGAGCTAAGTAATAGTGTAGCAAGATTATCAAAGGGGAAAACTCGATAATCTCACAAGTCACCTCACTGAATTCAGCACCCTAAAAATGCTCCCATCCAGGGGATCTACGACCGCGCGGGCGGAGGTTGTGCTGATTGCCGCGGGGTTTATGTAGTGGAGATTGAGACGGATGAAGGGAGGTGACGTGAGGTGATGTCACTTCCGCAAAATGGCCGCTTATCAAAGTGAGACTATGTTCGTGGCGAAATAAAGGCGGACTGATTATTTCTTTTTCTCGTCATGTTATTAAGTATTACATTGGCTGTCCGCCCAGATGTCTCTGCGTATTTAAACCATGTCTGATGTATAATGAGAAGTGTTTTGCACCACATTTGAATAGCAAAAAAGCCCATGCACTTTGATATTATTACACCATGTTGAACACAAGTCCAATCTTCAGTAAACTTCTGGATGTACTGTTTTGTCTCAGAACTAACCCTTAATCAACTGCTAAATCATTCAATATGACCAGTTTATCTGCATTGCTTCTTTCACCTTCACACAAAACATAAAAGTGCATTTTACTACGCCCTAACTCCCCAAACGTGCGTGCACAGCTAATTTCATTACATTCATCCCAATAAGTAGGATTATCCTGTGTCACCCGGCAACCATAACGTTACATTAATGGTCAGCAGTCGGCTGGACATTAGCCTCCGCTGGACACTTTACGTCACTTTATCACAAATTTTTATTGTCTTGAGGTACGTTTTTCGTATTGCTGCCTCGTGCATGAAGGGCACAAACATTCGAGATGGGCAGTGGACATTACTTCTTTGGCTTGCTAGCGTTTAGGGTTGATCAGCAGCTCTATGAAAGAGGTATGTAGTGTAGCAATTTCCTATTTCCTAAAAATTAGAACTTCTTGCGTTCAAATTGCAGTTACAATTGACATACGAATAAACTGTATATGGATATGTACACGAATGTTATCTATTCACCACATGATGAATTTGAAACTATAAAACAAGGGAACATTGGTCATGTAATTTACATGTAAAAACAAGAATACAAAGTGCTTACCACATGCGTTGTTGAAGGGGGAAAAGTACTCCACTTGGATCAGAAGATCACGAGGAACTTGCGGAATTGGCGTTACTCTGGTTAAAATCTCAAATAAATAAATAGCAAAGCATCTTATATATTAATACGCTAATTTTTAGACTTTGTTCGGCTATCTCCTCTTTAACCTCACTAGCTGGACGCCATCTGACTACAGGAGATCGTTCATGGTATTGTGTAGTTTTGCACGAATATGTTTTTCATCGTCAAAATGGCCCTGATGGTTGCTAATTAGTGGTTTTATAACAAAAATAGCAGACGATGGCAGCCATGACAGCGTCATGTGGAGCAGTGTGACGTCATAAAGACGCCAAATGCGTCACATGGGTTCAAATATTAGGGATTACCACCACTTTGACAATTGGGCTGTTACATTGGGCTGTACATTAGAACCTTCAATCAAGAGCACCACTATTAAAACACCAGCTCTCTTATAAGATGGTTTATAACAGTCCCAAGTCTTCATAAAAAAGACCATTGCAAACGTCCCAAAAGAGACCGCCCCTATATTAAACCACTTGACGCCAGGGATGTTCTACTGAAGTGTGTGAGAATATTTGTGCCATGGGGAGCATTATGTTCCCATTACCATAGACACTAATCTTTCATCCCATAGCTTTTGGATATTAGATGCCAAGTGCGTTTTCAATGATCAATGACTTACTTGAGATATACTTATACGAGCTTCAAGTCGGAGTTAATCTAGGTAGTTCTACGTATATGCCAAGTATACTACATCAAAGGTCAGGAATCCATAGCTCCGCCTGTTATTTGACTTCTTGCTCAATGCAAAAGATTCTATATTGTGTTATAAGAACTTCCCTGTTTTTTTATTGTTAGTGTCTTGACTTTCTTTTCATCATCGACTGTGGTTGTATTTTTCTGAAAACCTCCGCCAATGAATCATACTTGATGCTTATGTTTGCTGTGTAGTTAGTGTGTTAACATTATCTATGTGTTTGTAGTTTGTACTCTCTAAAAATGAGTACTTATAGCCAATGTTAGGGAGAAAATCACAATGCCTTTGATTTTCTCTGGCTGGTCACCCTGCCATGTTTATATAGTCAAAAAACTGCCTTTTGATGAATGCTGTCTTGGCCTGATCTTGGATGTTGTGCGTATGGGGATACTGTCAGAGTGCTTTCAGGATGGGTGGTGCTATCAGGACGTGGGCAAGTGTCGTCAGGGCAAGGATGCTTGAAAATAAAATGCTGTAAAAAACATATTTATACACTTACCAAATATGTCCTTTTTCTATGCCCATGGAGGACATTGTGTTCCCATTTACATGAACACTAACATTTCCTCCCTTAGACTTTTATTTTACATGCCAAGTCAATGGATTTCACCAATGAATTATTTGGGATCTACTTATACGATTATGTAACATGAGAGATTCGATGTGATTCTCAGCATGCCTCTTTGACCACAAGGGTATAAGCTAGTAAACACAATAATCTTGGAGATGAAATAAATCTTGAATGTCATGCTTTTATGAATAAACCTCCTTAAAAACTCGGAATAAAGAAAGGTAACGAGTGTGGCAATGTGTCTGTGCAGCAAAGGCAGGAAGCGAGTATTGACGAGTCACGCAGCATGTTTGCCGTGCTTTACGAGTGAAGACATGGCATGATACCCCTGTAAATCAACAGATCAGATGGGACATTTGGGGCTCCTTGGTTTCTTTCTTTTATATTGGCCACTGCATGGCCCAATAATGTAAAGTTTTGATCTGACTTGATCTCTCTTATTAGAACTAGTAGCGGTTCAGTTGTTACTCTTGCCACTAATATTCTAGGTATTGTTCTTAATGTCACAAACAGATCCAGGGTGAGGGTGGGGGTTGGGGTTGGGGTTGGGGATGGAGAAGGGTGTACGCACTTCTCTTTCAATTTGCCCATTTTTTGCATACCCTCCTTCATGTGGTGTGCATACGATACCCATAAGATCCCGTAAGTGCGTCTGTCTGCCACACCCTCTCCTTTTCAAAACAAGAGGGAGAAACATGATAGGCCTATGCAATGAAGGTATAAGAAGTTATCACATAAAAAGGCCGTTATGTTTTAAAAGACCGTTCTCAAACTACACCTGTTCCATGAAACATTATTTGCACACTGTGTATCACACCCAGGGACATTTGATTTCAGAACTGGAACGCAATGAGAAACAAACACAATGCATTATTTAACCACATGTGTAACAATGTATTATTTAACATATGGGTACAACTATAATCCATTTATACCAGGACATTATATATGAAAACTAAAAGATATTTAGAAAACGGCTATCAGTTGCTGTACTGCAGATATTTCATACGTGGCAATATGCACCAAATTGATAACCACCAGACAAAATTAGCCGATTGTTCAGTCTCACCAGATGTGTATGATTATTAGGTAATCATATAACCCAGGGGCATCTCATTTGCCGTTAGAGATAATTGATGAGCCATCTGAATTTAGACGTCATACCATATTAACGTAATACACGTATGTGACAATTTGAATGTAGCTTTGCTTTGTAAAATGTATGTCCAATAGACTAGTGGCTATTATCCGGTCCACCCTACGAATATCCTCTGCAATCTTTCCAAACCTCACAATGGCCGGACGTTCTTAAATCAATTCATTTTAACTTGTTGAACCAGATTAAGCTGAAAATAAAATACTATTTCTAATCACATTCCTGCACTTCAAAGCGCACAAAGTACAAATAAACTCACAATAAGTCAGGTATAAATAAATTAAGCAACAATTACAACCACGAGTAGACGCAACATGACCGCCACACAACGCTAGGAGCAGCCGGCAATTATTATGCCTAATTATCCCGCAAGGGATGTCGGGATTCAATTATCAAGAGGCTGTTTTATGTCACTTCCGGGATCTGGGAGGATTAACAGTTATTGGTGCAGGAGGAGCAACAGCAACCTGCACACGGCTTGATTATACTAATTTACTGAAATTATGGGACGAGTCTTATACGTTTCCGTGATTGCGCTGCATCCTTTGACCTTTTCTTTGGAGTTTATTCATCGTTACATTAATGAGGCATCTGGACATGCGCATTGTGTTTACTGCCTAAATCTAATCACACACCTATTATGCACGTTCTTGTATTTTACAGTATCAGGCTGTCCATGCTTTACATCTGTAAACAGTCCCATCTTACTTATATATTTTCAATTTGTCTAAAAATGTTGAGCACAACAAATAACTTAACATTCTAAATACATGTGTTCATCCTATCAGCAAGTCTCTCACGAGTGCACCATGTAATGATGCCACTGTCCGGATCAATCCATTCCAGATCCAGGCTGAGTGCGATCCTGACATCATCAGGATCCGTGGTAATTACCACCGGATGCTGAAGGTGGCAGTGGGACCCTAATGGGTATGTGATCACACGTGCGTGAAAGTAAAAGTTGTGCCAGCTAGTTGAAGTGTTTTTTGCTGTTCATGTTAGTTCTAGTGTCCATCCTACAGAACTTCACGAAGTGGTTGGTGTTTAGCAGATAGTCCCAGCTTCCTACATCGTACATTCCAACGATGACACATTTTGATATCGTCGGCATTCTATTCGATAATTGACATAAAACTGACTGACTTCTCAGACGATTTTTTTTCATGTGTTCCAAAAGAATCCAGCGTCGACGTTTTGCATCATGATATCTAAAATTAGTTTCTGTGGGACTGTGTAGAGGAAACCATCTGTGCATTGTATGCTATGTTATCCAGATAATAATATCACAGAAATGTCTCACAGTAAATTGGTGACATGCATAGAAAGGACGTTACAACAACAAACAGTATGTTGCATTAAGTGACACGTAGAATACTTTAACAACCTATCCAATATTCATGAGTTTGAGGTGCTGAGATGATAATTATGACTGTCAGCCACACACTCATACCCCACACAACACTGCGGAAACAGTGCTCGACACTATGCATATAAACGGCGTGTATTAATAACAGTACTTGCAAACTAAATGTGAATGTGGCTTTGTATTTCAACACCTAAAGAAGACATAAATATTCATATACATGACCATGGTGGACGTTTGCGAGTGTTTTTAGGTTAACCTTTTGCGAGGAAGATATCAAAGTGTGATGCAAGTTACACGTTTAGTACTTAGCGTCCCATAAACGTCTAACACTATAGGCGTCCCTGACAGTCAAAAGACGCGCTGATGAACCATTATGCTTTATTTCAATACATGCATAGCTTCACAATGAAATCTCGCTCATTTCTCCATTTTTTTCCAGAGCCTGACTTCTGTCTGCGGGAATCCTTCAACGTCACGTGCCCGCCAAGTCACGTGATCCTCATGACGTCAGCCCGCTACGGCCGGATGCGGCCCGGACGCTGTATCAGCCGCGAGGTTGGCTATATCGGGTGAGATATTGTTGTATCAGGCAACATTCAGGCTCAAGGTCACTTATATCGGGCAAGTAATCACTGTAGCATGCCATGCGATATGATCATGATAGGAATTTTATAAATGGGGTGAGAGATAAGAAAATCTTAGTTTGTATTGGCAGAACAAGCTAACGAATTCTGGGCAAGTCCACACGAGGTGAGAATTTCGAGTCTCTCATTCCGCTCAGTTAATAACATTTTCCCCCAATGTTTATTTATGACGTTTAGGTTGTAAACTCCGCCTCACACAGCCAATCAGAATAAAGTATTTTGAGAAAATATGGAACGAATAAGAGACGTCAAAGTATCAGGTTATTAGGGTCAGATAGTATCGGTTGATGAATGTGATATAAATTGACATAACTCATGCCATGTCATGCTTCTCCAAGTACGTCACATTCAATGCATCCCGTGAGCTAAATAGCAGACACCTACCATAAATATGGGAGAAGGGTTTCCTGAACATATCCGCCAAACTGCCCGCTCTGATCAAGTTGTATCTGGTCGCCTTGCAGGTGCTTCGCGGACGTGCTGCCGCACCTGGACACGTGGTGCTCGGGCCGGCAGCACTGCCACTTCCCCGTCAAGCGCCTCATCGACGTGAGCGCGCCCTGCAACATGGACGTCACGTCCTACCTGGAGGCGAGCCACGCCTGCGTGCCCGGTGAGAGCAGCACGCTGTTGTACAAGCTTTTTTGGTGGCCAATACTTAGACCTATATTATCACACACTTTGATTGGGACCTTATTCGGCAGATACAGGCAGCGGGGGGAAGGGGGCAACTTCTTTTTCCCACTTACAAAATACTTTATTGTCATAAGCATTTTTCATGTTCGTTATCGATCGCGTGTCCAAATCCCATTAGATCCCTCCCCCCCTCTTTAAAAAACTGGATCTGACAGTGGTAAGTGACCAGGCTGTTGAAGCATTTCTCTACGGTAATATTGGACACTGTAATTATGGGACCAGTCTCGGAATGTTAAGTCTCACACCCACTATTACAGAAAAAGCAGGTACTGCATGAATTATATTTATGATGAATATAGTACAATGTAATGCCTAAGGAACATTCCACTGCAAGGTGGGTCTACAGCCAGTCTACGACCAAAAACGCAAGGAGATCGTAACGATCCGTGAGTGTAAAGTGCGGAAAACGTAGTTTTTTCCAAGGCAGTACGATGGCCGCAGAAGAAGTTTGGAATGCCAAACCTCTTCTACGACCACCCTACGTCACGGTCTGACCGTAAGGAGGCACTGCGGAGACCTTGCGGTAATCGTGATATAATCACAGATTTACCCGTACATTGTCAGTACAGATACAGTGCCGGCGCAGTGCGTTCTCTGTACCATGCACGTATGAATGCAGCACTTTAGTAATCCCTCCGTGCGTAGAGCGTAAGTTATACACGAGTAGAGCAGTGCACACACATCCCGTAGGTCACACCCATCCCGAATGCATTTTTTTAAAAAAATATTTACCATCCAAACAAGTACCAAATAATATTACTACTTTAAACGCTATAGTTTTCCCGGTGCCAAAGTGTAAAAAGAAAATTTATAGTAAGATCTAATGTAAATAAACATGTTCAAATCACATATTATCGCCACCTACGGGTTGTGTGTGCACACGTTATTTGATAACAAAATGCATCATAGATCATGTAATTTTAATGAACCATAAAAATTGTGTTTATCTTTCGAAAATACAAATAAGTAGCTTCCTTTTGAAATCTTAAACGCAATTGTTAGTTCTTTAAAAGCTGTGCTACGATGGTTTAAACAAAAAATATACGGGATGGGTGTGAGGTGCTCTATAACGTAAAGGCACGTTTGATGCATGTTGATCTCACGTGCGCCTCAACAAAACCATTCCCAGTGCCGACGCACTCCTAACGCAAGGAGCCCGTGCGTATGTGCCCACTACTGTACTTTTTACAATGCATGCGGAAAACGTCGTAGACGCCGCAGACCTCAACACGCCATGCGGCGAACACGCCCGCAAGGTGGAATTTGACTATCTCTTTACAAGTGCAGTATGTCACAGAACTGGTGATAGCAGGTACGTTCGTAAGAACTGTTGCACGACTCCCACGGCATCACGACCTGTCTCATGCGGGTGAAACTGAAATTGCTAGTAAATTTCGGATTCAATTCACTTTGTGGTCGCAGTCTAGCGCAGTTATTGTCAATTTTCAGCATGTGTTGCACATCACAAAACTCTGGGTGAGGCCGTTCTTGTGGTACGTAACATTTTACGTCCACATGGTGTTATAAGCAAACATAGATAGAAAGACACCATTTGCAGATTTTGCGATGTTGCTCAAACATAGTCTGTCTAGTGCACAATGTGAAAAATCTGACCATACCGATATTGGTGGCAGTCAGTTGCGATCAATTCTGAAAAAATAAAATAAAAATAAAACCTTTATGCTTTGCTCCCATAAAGAATCACTATGAGTTGTTCAAATACAGAGTCTAGAGCAGCGATGATCAAAACCTATCACCAGCAACTTTATCATCAAAATTTTAATGAGCTGATTTGTTCTCCTACGTAAAACACTACATTAGAAAAATTGCTGTTAATTTTGATGTGTGAACAGCATATGTGCGAAGTGACTGCAATGTTGATGAAGCACTTGCATAGCGTGATGGATCACCTGGGGTGGTGTTATGATCAAAACAATCTGCGTTTAATTAATGTTCTCCCCGCTTTTAACGGTACCCGCAGTATAAACAATATGCTGATTCCCTCCGGGCCCGTCGTCAAAATCCTCCGGTTATTAGCACCGGAGCCAACCGGAGGCTGTCCCGGAATCTCGCCAAACCGGTTCAGCAACTTTGAATCCGGGCCCGTCATAAAATACGCCGGGCCCGTCGTGAAATACTCCGGGCCCGTTGTGAAAATCCTCCGGCCGGAATGATCGAGAACAGTTAAATTACATAGCTCCCGGTGACGGGATGATGCAACCGGAGTCTAAACCGGTTACGGCCGGAGTGAAAGCGCCTCCGGCCTTTGTCAGAACTGGTTCCGGCCGGTTTGGTTGCAGGGCGCTATATAACGGCCGGATTGGCTTGAACAAATCCCCAAAAATGTGTGTTATTTTATTTATTAATTTTAATAGTTTTAACCTTTAACTTTATTCACTATCGTAATTTATTTTTTAATTTCTTTTTTTAATTTAAATGAATTTTATTATTTAGTAAAGTTTACATTTGAAGTCTTATTTTTAAATTAAAATAAAGCAAGAAATAAAACACTATTTATACACATCTTTATTTCTTGTTTTGTCGACGTACAACATTAATTTCCTGGTAATCACCAAAAGCTTAAACTAAACCTAATTTTATCAATCAGCACATTACAATTTGCAGTGCTTCACAATTTTATTTCGTAACATACAATGGCACTCACAATAAAAATTACATCAGTTAAAATGTAATCAATCTTTTTTAGAAGTACATATGGCCACACACAAATGAAAATTGTTTTTAGTCCACAACATGACAACCGTGTCACACAAGTTTATATAACACTTCAGCATGTTTATCAGTTTATTTTTCACAACTATGGAATGTCCTACCCACAGTGGCACCTTTTTAACAACTTTTTTCACACAACACTGGCTTCATGTCGTCACAGTCTTGGTTCTTTTTTCACACAAAATTATCACAAGTTCATCAGTTTATTTTTTCGCAACTATGGAATGTCAAACCCACAGTAGCAAATTTTTAACAACTTTTATCACACAACACTGGCTTCATGTCGTAGTAATAGTCTTTTCTTTTGGTCACACAAAAATATCACAACTTGAGAGACTTGTTCAATGTTCAATTTTCAACAAGTTTTACCACACAATGAAACACAACTTTCTTTTTACACTTGAGAAGGTTGCTCTTGAGTGTCCATTGTTTCATCCTGAGTGTTTTCATCAATTGGAAGATGAACTTGCATACGTGCTCGGACGCGCTTTCTTGCCATGGGACCGCACCTGCAGGGGAGTTGAAGTAGGCCACCAACGTCTGGCGCTGCCTCTTTGCCGCCTCGAGTTCCCTCACACCTTGGTGCCTGGCATCCAGTGGCTCAAGATTGGCGTTCTCTCGCCAGGAACCGGGAATGATGTCGTGACCTTCATCCTCACGATCAGGTTCAACTCCTGGAGCCAAATCTGCCACGTTGTCTCTGGCCAACCTCATCCTGATGAAGTTATGTAGACAGATGCCAGCATGAACAATCTTCTTCACGTTCTCAGGGTCCTGTTGCATTGTGGTTAGGAAGCACTGCCAACGCTGGGCCAGGATACCAAAGGCGTTCTCCACCACCATACGTCCACGAGAGATTCGGTAATTGTATATTCGTTGTTCAGGATTCAAACTTCGCTGGCTGAAAGGTTTCATGAGGTAGTCTCGGAGAGCAAATGCATCGTCCCCAAGGATGAAGTAAGGCATTGGCTGATTGTCGTTGGTCATGCTGTCAGGTGGAGGCAGGCGCATCAGACCGTCATCTAGGCCTTTCTTCAGAGCAGAATTGTTGAAGAGCTGCATGTCAGACTGGTGGCCAACACCACCCACATCGGTAAACATGAAACAGTAGTCTGCATCCACTAGAGCCATCAGGACCACAGAGTAGAAATTCTTATAATTATAATACTTGCTTCCAGACTGTGGAGGTTTTCTAATTCTGATGTGCTTACCATCTAGGGCACCAATGGCGTGAGGCACGTTCCACTTGCGCTCGAACTTGGCTGCCACTTCTCTCCACCCGTCTTCGTCTTCAGGGAACTTGATAACCTCGTCTGCCAGTTCCTGGTGTATAGCAGTACAGACTTCTGGGATGATGATCGCTACTGAGTGGCGGCTGACTCGAAAACCATATTGCAAAGAGGGGTACTTTTCTCCGGTGGCCAGGTACCTCAAGGTGATGGCCAGTTTCAAGCCTGGACTGTGTGGTTTCCGCATCCTTGTTTCTTTTTTTCTGGATTGTGGGCGTGATTCTTACCAGTAGTTCTTCGAACATTGCTGGTGACATTCTCAAGAAGTTGAAGTAACTGGTTGGGTCATCTACTCCAAGTTCTTGCATAAGATTGTCGTAGTGACCGTATTGCAAGCGGCGATCATATGTACCGAATGGACGAACCCACCACTTCCTCTTCTTTCGTGGCCTGCCCCCTCTTCTTGGCCTCCGCCTCCTCCTCCTACGTCTACCATGGGCATCTACCCTGTCCATCAACACCTCGCCCTCGTCTTCGTCATCTCCATCGGCAGCTGGATCATCTTCGATGTTGGCAATCACATCATCAGGAACTTGTTGATTGAAAAGTAGTAGATCCATCGTGTTTTCGTTCATCGCCTTCAAAAGTTCAAGTGATGCTCGTAAACGCATGAGGTCTTCATTGAGTAAGCAGACAGCCATTTTCATTCACTTGTTAATTTGCGGAAACCACACAGTGCAATTATCTTCAATTTCTTTTTACATTTTACATTGTACATAACGTTGTGCTCTTTGGTCAAACAGAAAATGAGTGATTTTCTTCGACATCTGGTCATTTTTATAGGGATTCGAACCGTAGCCGTCACCATTCCGATCCACGACGGCAATCCTCCCATCCATGACGGGGCGGATCCAATTTGGCGGCGGAGGCGCAGACCGTAGCCTAGAATTCGACAGATAATCGCCAACCTATTGGAAAAAGTCGCCGGCCGGACCCCATATTAGCGACGGGCCCGTCATAATACACTCCGTACGGAGTAAGATTCACTCCGGCCGGATTGTACCCCATTAAAAGTCATTATAATTTGGTTCCGGAACAAGTCCGCCCGTACCCACTATCCGTAGCCTGATATGCGGCCGTCATGGAAAATGCTCCGGAGAGTACACGTATTATGTCCATCCGTTGCGTACATGACGGGCAGTCGCTACGGCCGGAGCCTATCCGGAGAAAAATACGACGGGCGGAGCCTAAATATTCGGGCTCGCGGCTTGAACCCGGAACATAAACCGGAGGATTTTATGACGGGCGGAGTTGATCCGGAGTTGAACCGTAGCCAAACGGAGCCGAACCGGAGCTTTTATTCCGGCCGGAGGCACAATCCGGAGGGGATTAGCGTCGATCGATATTTCGCATTCCGGCCGGAATACAAAATTTCACTTCTCCTGAGAAGTGGAATTTTTCCGCCGTGGTACTTGTTTGCCATTTAATGAAGATGCGTTGCAATAGCAAGAAATGTGCAAGGTGCAAGCACTGAAGTTATTTTGACAATGCTTTGTTGAACGTGTACCAAGCAGTGTATTGCCGGGTTATTGTACCCATCGATGTATTGAATCTAGCTTGAAGACTCTATGCTACATACCGTAATAGAGAGTAAAAATTTAGGAAATGTTTGTAAATATAACTATCGTTAGGGAGTAACGGAAAGTATGCAACACTTATTAATATAACTGCAGTGGAAGAAGGGGGCGATGAACAAGTTTTGAGGCAACAAGGAAAGGTGTTTAACATAACGCAAACATAAACTTATATCTGTTTCAGTTTGCATTGTGAGTGATGTTATATGGGCCATGGGTGCCTGAGTTTTAAACAAGGAGAAATAACTACAGAGATGGTGACTTTACCACACATTGTAAATATATTATACGATATGCTTATTGTGATTCACCTGACACTGTTCATTAAATGAAAAGGCTATTGATGCTTTAACACCGACAAAACCCACGGAAATGGTGTCACACAGCATGGGCAAAGGCACATAGAGGCTAAAGTACAGGCTTACGCATGCGTGTGTCAACCCACATCCATGGCAGGTGGGCCGTGGGTGCTGCCTCTCCAGAAATGTCCAGTTAAATCATGAGCTTTTTTGGCGTATGTTCTATGAGTCTCTGGGCGTGCAAGGTTCTATGAGTCTGGCGTGTTGCAGTGACGCGCGAGGGTGCCACTGTGCAAGACGGGCGGGCGCGAGGTGCCGCTCTACACGTCCTGCCCAGCCTCGTCATGGTGTTCTTCTTCCTCAAGATGGACGACGTGCAGCACAACTTCCTCATCAAGTACCAGGGTGAGTGCTGCACAGGGTACAAGTTGACACACAGTGATAACTCTTGGTGTTTGTTTGTTTGTTAACTAATTATATATAGCAGGGGTGGGTCTAGGTTTTTGGCAATGGCTGGGGATTAAGGAAAGATATTGATGATAAATGTGCATGGTGCAGGAACATGCTGTGGGATCATGCCGCATGGAAAATATCTTTTTAATTCTGTGTGCTCTCGGTTACATTCTGAGTCATGTTTTCAAATGAAACTATCTTAAATCTCAAACTTACAATGTTTCCCTCAGAATTTTTAGGGCTGTGGGTTTGAGCCTCATATCCCGCCCTTAGATCCACTGCTACGCACATGTTCTGACATATTTTCAACTGTTATAGTTACCACAGAAATTCATTAAGAACAAATGCTACCAGTAATTGCACACACTTATTCTATTTATTACAAACCACACATGTCTTGCTGATGTTTCCAGCGCTGGCTGCCGTAAGATCACGCCCCCGCGGCTGGCGTACGTGGAGCAGACGGAGCGCACGGCCATGGTGAAGTGTAACGGCTCGCAGCAGGAGACCTGGTACCTCACGTGTCAGGACAACACGTGGATCGGCGACGTCGGCAACTGCACGCAAGGTACGTACTGCCATGTGAATATACGTCCTTTCTATAGGATGTTTAGTATGTTTGCTACCGATCGCGTATATGTAACCCCATGAGAACCCTTAAGTGAGCGCCCCCCCCCGTCTGCCTATATGTGCGGTGCGAAGAGCAGAAGGCGAAGGGACACACAGGTGGATACAGGTTTTCAGAAAAAAGAGGAATGGGTTTGGGGGTGGTGTTGTCGCACTTAAGGAATCTCATGGCGGGATCGGTAATGAACACGTGAAAGACCATTTGAACATAAGGTACTTAATAGAAGATGGGAAGTGGGGCGCCCCCTGGATGTGCCAATGAGACACACACAGACACAGACACAGACACAGACACACACGCACACACACAGACACACAGACACACAGACCACACAGACACACACAGACACACACAGACACACACAGACACACACACACACACACACACACACACACACACACACACAGACACACACACACACACACAGACACACACACACACACACACACACACACACACACACACACACACACACACACACACACACACACAAACACACACACACACACACACACACACACACACACACACACACACACACACACACACACACACACACACACACACACACACACACACACACACACACACACACACACACACACACACACACACGTATCTATACGCGGCACACGTCTGACGATACATGTAGTCGAGTGCAGGAATACCAGTACAATATTTTTTTTTTGAGCCAATTGAGTTCCTGTTTATTTTTCCTCACTCTCATACTAGATCTATATCTAGTAGTTAAAGAATTGAGAGCGATTGTGAATGTCAAAATATACATGTTTATTCACATGCTAATAATTATTGTGTATCATTATAAATCCAGTTATTTTACACATTTACACAATATAAATCAGTAATTGTTTCCCTACCGGCCCACGATACCCAAATTATTTTGGGCACACATATGTCGTGTCAATGTCTTGATTAACACCTTTGGCGACCTTGACATCTCAACATTGGTACATACTGGTTTATAAGGTTATACTATTAATAGATGCTTCTCGAATGTTCTATGTCCAGGCTATATAAAGGTTTCCGATAGTAGACGCATTGTATTGTAGTAGTACAAGGCCAGCACTTGTATATATTGCACAGCAAATGATATGATCTTATTCTTTATGTGTGAACGTCTGTATGCTTGGTGGATATAATAAAATATCTGAATATTACTTGTGGACTCTCTGCACACGTACACTGGAAACTATAACAGATCTGACAGTGGTAATTGACCAGGCTGTTGAAGCATTTCTCTACGGTAATATTGGACACTGTAATTATGGGACCAGTCTCGGAATGTTTAGTCTCACACCCGCTATTACAGAAAAAGCAGGTACTGCATGAATTATATTTATGATGAATATAGTACAATGTAATGCCTAGGGCACATTCCACTGCAAGGTGGGTCTACAGCCAGTCTACGACCAAAAACGCAAGGAGATCGTAACGATCCGTGAGTGTAAAGTGCGGAAAACGTAGTTTTTTCCAAGGCAGTACGATGGCCGCAGAAGAAGTTTGGAATGCCAAACCTCTTCTACGACCACCCTACGTCACGGTCTGACCGTAAGGAGGCACTGCGGAGACCTTGCGGTAATCGTGATATAATCACAGATTTACCCGTACATTGTCAGTACAGATACAGTGCCGGCGCAGTGCGTTCTCTGTACCATGCACGTATGAATGCAGCACTTTAGTAATCCCTCCGTGCGTAGAGCGTAAGTTATACACGAGTAGAGCAGTGCACACCCATCCCGTAGGTCACACCCATCCCGAATGCATTTAAAATATATATATATATTTACCATCCAAACAAGTACCAAATAATATTACTACTTTAAACGCTATAGTTTTCCCGGTGCCAAAGTGTAAAACGAAAATTTATAGTAAGATCTAATGTAAATAAACATGTTCAAATCACATATTATCGCCACCTACGGGTTGTGTGTGCACACGTTATTTGATAACAAAATGCATCATAGATCATGTAATTTTAATGAACCATAAAAATTGTGTTTATCTTTCGAAAATACAAATAAGTAGCTTCCTTTTGAAATCTTAAACGCAATTGTTGGTTCTTTAAAAGCTGTGCTACGATGGTTTAAACAAAAAAATATACGGGATGGGTGTGAGGTGCTCTATAACGTAAAGGCACGTTTGATGCATGTTGATCTCACGTGCACCTCAACAAAACCATTCCCAGTGCCGACGCACTCCTAACGCACGGAGCCCGTGCGTATGTGCCCACTACTGTACTTTTTACAATGCATGCGGAAAACGTCGTAGACGCCGCAGACCTCAACACGCCATGCGGTGAACACGCCCGCAAGGTGGAATTTGACTATCTCTTTACAAGTGCAGTATGTCACAGAACTGGTGATAGCAGGTACGTTCGTAAGAACTGTTGCACGACTCCCACGGCATCACGACCTGTCTCATGCGGGTGAAACTGAAATTGCTAGTAAATTTCGGATTCAATTCACTTTGTGGTCGCAGTCTAGCGCAGTTATTGTCAATTTTCAGCATGTGTTGCACATCACAAAACTCTGGGTGAGGCCGTTCTTGTGGTACGTAACATTTTACGTCCACATGGTGTTATAAGCAAACATAGATAGAAAGACACCATTTGCAGATTTTGCGATGTTGCTCAAACATAGTCTGTCTAGTGCACAATGTGAAAAAATCTGACCATACGATATTGGTGGCAGTCAGTTGCGATCAATTCTGAAAAAATAAAATAAAAATAAAACCTTTATGCTTTGCTCCCATAAAGAATCACTATGAGTTGTTCAAATACAGAGTCTAGAGCAGCGATGATCAAAACCTATCACCAGCAACTTTATCATCAAAATTTTAATGAGCTTATTTGTTCTCCTACGTAAAACACTACATTAGAAAAATTGCTGTTAATTTTGATGTGTGAACAGCATATATGTGCGAAGTGACTGCAATGTTGATGAAGCACTTGCCATAGCGTGATGGATCACCTGGGGTGGTGTTATGATCAAAACAATCTGCGTTTAATTAATGTTCTCTCCGCTTTTAACGGTACCCGCAGTATACGATGAAGAGGATAGATTATGATTCAGTAGACTTTGATGTGTGCCTGGTATTTCAATGCTATGATTCTCATTGCCTCTGATCCCGCTCACATGACCACCACCTCTCACTATTTCATGCACATGCATAATTTCACTTCCAGTATATATTTAATTGTTTACCCTTTGTTGACAGGCATCATGTTTCTATACCCTGTTGTAGTGGCGACCGGCCCCGATGGCAAGTGCCCTCCTGAAGGTAGCGTGGAGATCAGCGACATGTCCGGCTACCTGGCCAGCTCAATATCGGACAGCGTCGGCGTCGGCACCCAACAGGTACTATTGAGATACTGCAGAAAACACCAGTCTTTATCTGGTCACAAAGTGTCACTGTGGTGGGCACGTTAAGGAAAACACAAAATGGTTGTACAATACATACCAATATAGGACTTTGGGCCGTATCATTGCAAAGCTAAGAAATCTTGTCTTTACCTCTTAACAATCAGATAACAATATGGCTTATCTTAGACAAAGTACATGCATTCTTCTTACACTTTCCCCCTGACTACGGCCGGACAACCGATGACCACCATCATCCACCCTACAGAAACTCCGTAATCCCCTTCACAAATTCTAGTAAACATTATCATCTTGCAAAATGGGCACATACCTCCTTAACCGTGGTACCCCCCTGTGCGGTTTCAGTGCCCGTGGATGGTGCGCCTGGGAGAGAACCAGAAGGTGCAGCTAAGCACGTTTACGTTCCACAGCGACGAGACCAACCCGCTACACGCCTGCTCCATGTACGCCGTTATCGAGGACAGCTCAGGTACTGATTTACGTGCAGCACACCTCATGTAAGGCGTCTTGTTATAATGAAGATACAGCAAGAAAGTGCAAGGAAGCACTGAAGTTATTTTGACAATGCTTTGTTGAACGTGTACCAAGCAGTGTATTGCCGGGTTATTGTACCCATCGATGTATTGAATCTAGCTTGAAGACTCTATGCTACATACCGTAATAGAGTAAAATTTAGGAAATGTTTGTAAATATAACTATCGTTAGGAGTAACGGAAAGTATGCAACACTATTAATATAACTGCAGTGGAAGAAGGGGGCGATGAACAAGTTTTGAGGCAACAAGGAAAGGTGTTTTAACATAACGCAAACATAACCTTATCAGTTTCAGTTTGCATTGTGAGTGATGTTACATGGGCCATGGGTGCCTGAGTTTTAAACAAGGAGAAATAACTACAGAGATGGTGACTTTACCACACATTGTGTAAATATATTATACGATATGCTTATTGTGATTCACCTGACACTGTTCATTAAATGAAAAGGCTATTGATGCTTTAACACCGACAAAACCCACGGAAATGGTGTCACACAGCATGGGCCAAAGGCACATAGAGGCTAAAGTACAAGCTTACGCATGCGTGTGTCAACTCCACATCCATGGCAGGTGGGCCGTGGGTGCTGCCTCTCCAGAAATGTCCAGTTAATCATGAGCTTTTGGCGTGTATGTTCTATGAGTCTCTGGGCGTGCAAGGTTCTATGAGTCTAGTGGCGTGTTGCAGTGACGCGCGAGGTGCCACTGTGCAAGACGGGCGGGCGCGAGGTGCCGCTCTACACGTCCCGCTCCAGCCTCGTCATGGTGTTCTTCCTCAAGATGGACGACGTGCAGCACAACTTCCTCATCAAGTACCAGGGTGAGTGCTGCACAGGGTACAAGTTGACACACAGTGATAACTCTTGGTGTTTTGTTTGTTTGTTAACTAATTATATATAGCAGGGGTGGGTCTAGGTTTTTGGCAATGGCTGGGGATTAAGGAAAGATATTGATGATAAATGTGCATGGTGCAGGAACATGCTGTGGGGATCATGCCGCATGGAAAATATCTTTTGAAATTCTGTGTGCTCTCGGTTACATTCTGAGTCATGTTTTCAAATGAAACTATCTTAAATCTCAAACTTACAATGTTTCCCTCAGAATTTTTAGGGCTGTGGGTTTGAGCCTCATATCCCGCCCTTAGATCCACTGCTACGCACATGTTCTGACATATTTTTAACTGTTATAAGTTACCACAGAAATTCATTAAGAACAAATGCTACCAGTAATTGCACACACTTATTCTATTTATTACAAACCACACATGTCTTGCTGATGTTTCCAGCGCTGGGCTGCCGTAAGATCACGCCCCCGCGGCTGGCGTACGTGGAGCAGACGGAGCGCACGGCCATGGTGAAGTGTAACGGCTCGCAGCAGGAGACCTGGTACCTCACGTGTCAGGACAACACGTGGATCGGCGACGTCGGCAACTGCACGCAAGGTACGTACTGCCATGTGAATATACGTCCTTTCTATAGGATGTTTGGTATGTTTGCTTCCGATATGTAACCCCATGAGAACCCTTAAGTGAGCGCACCCCTCCGTCTGCCTATATGTGCGGTGCGAAGAGCAGAAGGCGAAGGGACACACAGGTAGATACAGGTTTTCAGAAAAAAGAGGAATGGGGTTTGGGGGTGGTGTTGTCGCACTTAAGGAATCTCATGGCGGGATCGGTAATGAACACGTGAAAGACCATTTGAACATAAGGTACTTAATAGAAGATGTGGGAAGTGGGGGGGGGGCGCCCCCTGGATGTGGCAATGAGATACACACAGACACAGACCCATACACAGACACAGACACACACGCACACACACAGACACACACACACACACACACACACACACACACACACACACACACACACACACACACACACACACACACACACACACACACACACACACACACACACACACACACACACACACACACACACACACACACACACACACACACACACACACACACACACACACACACACACACACACACACACACACACACACACACACACACACACACACACACACACACACACACACACACACACACACACACACACACGTATCTATACGCGGCACACGTCTGACGATACATGTGGTCGAGTGCAGGAATACCAGTACAATATTTTTCTTTTTGAGCCAATTGAGTTCCTGTTTATTTTCACTCACTCTCATACTAGATCTATATCTAGTAGTTAAAGAATTGAGAGCGATTGTGAATGTCAAAATATACATGTTTATTCACATGCTAATAATTATTGTGTATCATTATAACCAGTCATTTTTACACATTTACACAATAGAAATCAGTAATTGTTTTCCCTACCGGCCCACGTGCACCCAAATTATTTTGGGCACACATACGTCATTGTCAATGTCTTGATTAACACCTTTGGCGATAATTTCTATTTCAGAAGCAACCTGGTTTGAAGGGAACCATGCCACCAACACTCAGTGGAATTTCCCATATGGAGTACTCATTGCAGTACTCATTGGTGTTGTCCTTGGAGTGCTCATTGGAACAACTCTTCTTGCATTTGTGTATGTGTGCTATAAAAAGTAAGTACACCTTGGTAATGAAACACAATAAGTGAATATGGTGGAGGTTTAACACTATCGGGTAGGGGAATAGACTCAATACAAACATGGATATGCTTAATTTAATACGGCCAAATAAGACATTGGTAATGGAATTTCAATTGAAAATTTAAACCAGATTAAGAACATTATGTGAAAATCACATACACGAAAAGTATAAATACTAGAGAACCAACCCCTTCTGTAGATGCAGAATCTGTGTGCACGTAAATTTCTGGTTGGTAGAAATAGATTTCTGACAGGTACAAGTAGATTTCTTACTGGCACAAGTAGATTTCTTACTGGTACAAGTACACCTCTGACTGGTTCATTCCCTTGAAGGAAGCGTCCTGAGCACGGCCATCGCCCCGGAGGCAGTACGTGCATCGACCTGGAGTACGAGGACACGCCGGGGGCGGAGGGTTTGGGCCACGCCACGCTTAAGTCCTACCACGGCCTCATCAAGGCCGGTGACCGCGGTGGCACCACCGGAGGCCCCGACTTTGCTTATGACTACAGCACCAGGTATAGTCTTTTATGGCTGTGTTGTGTATGTATGGTGTTCATGCTAGTTGAAATAACCCTTCTGAGAGGGAAGATAACCATTGTGCTGGACTCCCACGGTTGATGATGGTTGCCCAAAATTGTATGTCATTATGCAACACCATATGACAGTCATGATTGGAAGATGGGAGAATGTAGTGAGCTCTATTGATGCTACTGTAACTACATGTAATTTTTGCATAAGGTGTGAAAAGTCTCATTTTCGTAGCTCTTTGTAAAGATACGGGAAAATAATTAAACATGTGATTTAGAAGTAATTACATAAATTTTCTATTCTTTTTCTTAAATATCAAGTCTTTTAGCACAATATGGGTTTCATATATGCTGATACATCTAATTCTTTGTCGTTTGATTATTTAGTTTCCCAATGCAAACGAGGGACCCAAGCGACCCCAAGACCATGGCTCTGCTAAAAGACACTGACATGCCCAACTATAACACCCAGAGTGGTGGTCAGCACAATGTCCACATAGTGGACCCCAGACACATATACGAGAGTGCCCACTTTACTGGTCAGTTTCGTGGTCAGAGACCGGTTATGACCACTGCATTCTTTGACATGGACCATGATAACAGTGGTAGAGAACTGGAGGAGATCCACATGAAGAATATTAACAAGTGCCCAGCGCATGAGAAGGTGTAGATGTCTGTTGTTACAGTGATTGTGGCTGAGTATATGTTTGCATTGTCAGTGATCTATAGGTTTTAGTTGCTAGTTGAACATTTGTATTTTTACAAGCAAAATGGTGATCTACTGTTTGTTTTTCAATGCGCTTATTGATACATTTACGTGTATGTTTATATTTATCCCGATGATGTTATTACAGGAGTATTTTTATTGATGTGCTTTAAAAACTGGAAGTGGTTCTGACACTTACATAGTTCAAAATATATTTATTTTTAAACTTGGGGGAAGTAGACCTCATTTATTCATCCATTACTGATGGTGCGCCTGTATTTGAGAAGTGTTCAAAAAGGCATGTATGTTATTTGAACAGTATATTTTGAGATTCGAAACGATTTTTTTCACTATGGGTTAATATGCTGGTACATGTATGTTATTATGATATTAAGTAATTGCAAGCAACAATCATTATAAAACTATTTAAGTTGTAATACACAGTTGTGTGTCATAAAATATGATGGAATTTTTAAAAATGCACTGCATAATTGTCATATGCAAAAAGAGGAGACAGGATACTCAATTGAACAGTGGTTGTATTTACCAGGATATGGTGACACTGACTAGAAATAGACTGATATTTGTGACAGTTCATTCATACTGGTCAATTTTCATGTCATTTGTATTTCATTTTAGTTTATTACTTAAAAATTGTTTTGTAAGGTGTTGTTTCAGACTGATGTTTGATCAATGCTATTATTAGTTCATGCACTCATGTAAAACATGCTATTACAGAATGTTGACATTCAGATAAAATCTACTAATAACTTCAATATATTTTAGTTGTTTTGATAAAAATAATATATTTTGACATTCCATTATGGTTTATTGTACAGTTTATTTAAGCTGTGACAATTCAGTTATTATTTTATAATACATTTAATATAACTGGGACTTTTTCTCAAAGCTAGGAACTGTTCACACCTTGCAACTGCAGCATTGATTTTCAGTCATAATTTCTATCTAATGTATATTTCAAGAATTTGTAGAGAAACAGAACAGATTAAAAAGTCAAAAAGGTACGAAATTTTATTGAAGTCACAAATTTATAACATTTTTCACTTGAGAAAGCATCAATGATATTAAAATTTGTAATTTCAATCAAATTTAATAACTTTTTGACTTTATAATCTGTTCTGTTTTAATATGATATGGTACTAACAGCTCCAAGAACTATTTATAATCTGTATAATAGTATATTTGTATGTATACTTTCAGTTGATTTATTTAAAAATATTTGAATAAATGGGTATCTGATCATTGGCTAACAAACCTATATCTTGCAACTATTTCTTATTTAGCATATTGGGCATGTAAATTTATTCAATTCCTCACCAAAATATAGTAATATTTGAATTAAAGATAAGAGTACATCTAGAGTATTTATGTTGGATGTGTTCTACTGAGGAGCATATGAACATCATCCATGTTGAGTTTCAATTTTTATATAACTCTGATGCTTGCTTCAATTTCCACTAGCAGGGTTAGCGTACATGTGTATAAGTGCGTAAGAGGAGAGGGTGCCAGTTTTAACTTGTGTGTGTTGTAAATATGAATAAATTTCAGTAAATTAAGGTTCATTTGAGTGTATTTTGTAATAAACAGTTTCATATGCAGTTTCTGTTTTTTTTTCTTCAAATGTGCAATACATGTAGTATGCCTAGGTTTAGATATACAAAAAATGCACCATAATATGCAAAATGTACATACCAATAAAAAGTGGTAGTATATCACACATGTCTTAAGGACCACAAAATGACAGATGGTTCAAGAGAAGACCAAGGACCACCAAATCTCATACCCTAAACACTGTATTTGTTTTTAATTTATATGGATTATACATTTAGTAATATTGTGTATACATTTTTTTGTAATTTTCAGTCACATTCAAAGTTTCTTGTTATAAAAGGATAGATACCCAGGCGTATTGAGGAAAGTCCGAACGACAAAGGTCATCATTTACCTTTTTTCGTGATTTGCTTGCAGGACTACATGGATTTTGTTATTTATTATACAATGGTCCACTTAGAGTGGAGAGTAAATATGTTAACTCAAGAAGCTATTGGTGAAAATGTCCATGAAAACTGAAGGGGACATGGACTTCATTTGGGATCTCCGCCCTGCCAATCTCTTGGAATGTGGATGCATCCAGAATCACCAGAAATGATGGCCTTTCTGGAGAAATGCTGATGACTGGTGATAGAACCACACCTGAATGGAGATTAGATTATTACTTGAGGCATACAAATAGCTGTATTTTAATAGTTGATTTATAGAATTAATCCAGTACTCGAAAATGCCACACGGCAGTAGGTTGGGGTTCAATCCCTTCTCTGTCGACGGCCCCTCACTTTTAAAGGAATAAAATGTATTAAATGTTTGAAGTTGCAGACAATGTAAATGAAAATTGATGTGGAAACTGACTTAGAATGTACCCAATAGTCTCGAGCCAATAGTGCATGCGCATAGACCAAAATCTTCTCTGGGTGGGGATGCATATAGACCACCCTAGCCCAACATTTACAAATACTGGTTTTTACTTTCACATTTAAAAAAAACCCACAAAACAAACATACAAAACAAAAACAAAATAAAACAAAAAATAATAAAGCAAAGCAAAACAACATTGATCCGCCACTGCGTTTCCATATTAATATGTAATATCTAGGAGAAAGCTCACCTTCATCCTCTGTCTGCGCGTCTGGTGAAGCTACAAACACAGGTTCTCCTGGGTACATCTGAGGCTGATCGGGGCTCCACACGTGTTCAGACCCACGCTCAACGTCATATTTCACCAACTATGGAAAGAATGCATTGAGTGTAAACTAAAGGATGGCAAACTGGTGTCATGACCAATTTGATAATAAAGCATACTTCATCAGACTTATTCGAGAATGATCCCATTTCATAGATGGAATCATCCATAAACAGGAACTGGGGGTCTTTTCGCTGTGTGCATCTACATATATCTGATGTATCTGTACATAGCAGCTTCAGCTGATCATGGGGAAGTCGAACCCTTTTCGATAAAGAAATTGAACCCATTCACCTAATCCTAAGTTTGAGAAGAAGATGTAAGTTTTTATAATTACCAAATTACCTTGAATTCTTCACTACTTTTCATTATGAGGGCGTAGTAGTATCTGTAATGCCTGCCACTGTGAGCGTCATTGATTCGCGGCAATTCACCGGCTGAAAAGCAAAACAAACATACAAATGAAAATGAAAACAAACAAATATAGATGATACCGAATCGTGGAAAAGTGGAAATGAATATTAAGAATAATACCGCCATATATATCAAGGCACCATACATTGCTGTTGTGTTTTTTTATCAGTACCAGCATGAGGCTCTGTGTTAGCCGGCTGTACTCACCACACGAATGTATTTGCGGGGTCAGATGGACTGTGTCCCCCGTTCTCACGGCACGAGCCTCCGTGTCAGCTAACGGAGAAGTTTCAACGCCCTCCTGAGCCAACTGCTGTAATTTGACACGTTCTGCAATAATTTCTTGCATGGTGAGGTTACGCAAATATCACTTGTGACAGAAAAAACCCATAGCTTGATTTAAAAACCAAAAACACAACATTATATAATACGTATACTCAGTATGCATTGTATATAAACGTGTAGACCCAGAGGCATACACCATTAAACCAGTCACTTAGACACTGACATCTCGCGAACCAATACACGCCATTTCAAATTCACAGCCATTTGTATAAAAACTGATTGGTTTGTGAGAAATGGTTGGTTTTCTTTAAAAAACGACCAGTCGTCGTATGCAAGGTTGGCATTTGCACGTTGTGTTATCACAGAAGTGTGTTTAAAAGGTCGAATTATAGTTCACCCAAACGTATTTCTCATCGGTTACTGTAAAATCTAAGAACATCGCTCACTGTCAGAGTGAGGCTTTAGTTATGTCAAGGAACCCATTGTACATTGGCAGCTTACCTCCATCGTAAGCGGGATGACAAATCGCCGCATGTGAGCCTTGTCATATTTCTGAAAATCACCAGTTCTGAAGGTTTCCAGTAAAAAAGTGTTGAGCATTATGTTGGCATCGTCGAGGGCAGCCACGTCGAACACAATACATCTGCAATTTTTTAGTTAATATGGTTTGGAATTAATTCAGGGATTCAACTGGTCGAGGGAATGCTGGGATTGTGATGAGAGTAAGAGGGTGTCATTGCATTATATTACTCCTCAAACATCTATGCACCCTGTAACGGTATATGCACTCACCCACTCTGTTCAAAAGCGTTGATAGTATGAAAGAAAAAGAACGCGTCCGTTGTGTACTTTATTGGTAGCATTTCTCCAGTTGATTTCTTTACTATGTGAATCAAAGCCTGAAAAAAAGCAATCGTGTAGATTTTAAAATTAAACGAAGAATGGGAGCAACAACAACTAAGTTTGAAATAAGAATTTTATTCACATTAATCTTAACTTTAGATCTGTTCATCTACGAGGAATATCAAACAGCAGACGCCCAAAACAGTTGTAGTTTCTAGGAAGCCATACAAATGACAACGGGACATTTCATGGCTCTTACATGTTTGCAAGAAACTACATGAAGATATCAAATTATGTCCATATACAGACGTCTGATTGTCTGTGTCTACAGTAGAACCTCTCAATTAAGTCCATCTCATGCATAGACTGGCCTAAAAATGTGTGTGGTCTCTTTATTAGGGTGGTCTTTTTCGGAGATAGTTGTGTACGTATAGTTGTACCTACCGTCTCCTCTGGGTGAAACGTTACAGAATCGCGAAAGGAGTTTCTAGCCACTTTGTGCAGTAACAGTTTTAAAATATTAATTGATAATGGCTGTTCAACCACGACCAAGAAGTTTTCGGTCATGCCAAAGCTGTGGGAGTAGCACGGGAAGGTGGGCCACCTAGACGGGATCGAGGCTACGACCTGGGGATTGTGTATGCCTGAAAATAGTCCGCACACTTCCGTAGTATTTAGTTAATAAACTCTTACGCAAAAAATATATGATATTTTATAAGTCAATAAATGATAATATGTATATCGCTATACAACAATACCATTTAGCATAAATAAAGGAGTTCTTAGTATCTTAGGGCTAGTATATATCACATACAGATGCATATTACTATTAAATCAAGATTCCGAAATAAGATATAACTTTTAACTTATATCAAAATTATCTCCTTCTTTCTCTTCCCCCAACCACCCCGTTCGTGAGATTCTACCCCATGACAACCAGAGACATATATTGTCATCATTGGTCTATATATAACAACATTTTGCCCCCCCCCCCCGCATCCAGCACAACCACGCCCGCACAAACCACCATCGTCCTTTCTCACTGCTATATACATAGCAGATATTGTAACACTGAATATATGTGCAGCAGTGTAGAAGACATTCCCATAGATCGACGACGCCAAGCCCAGTACATTCACACAGCCCACCTTCAGGTCCGGGTGGCGTCCGTACGACCAGGTACCGGGACTGCTTGCCGTACTGTGAGGCGAGGTTCCAGGTGGCGCCGCTGTCCGGGTCGTGGAGCGGGTGCGCCGTGGCGTGGTGCACAGTCACCACCCCGCCACAGCTGGACACCTGCTCAGACGCGAGTGGGATCAGTGGAGTACAACTAAAGCCTAGGACACAACCGGCAATATGGGTATTTTGGCATTGCGTTTCTTGCACATTCGTTGTCTACGGAGGCTTAGTGACTGTACTGCCTTCGCACTGGTCCTATCCTATTCACCTACAATCAAGCAACCGTTTAAGTGTCCTATGCTTTATTCAAGGTTACACACGCACGCACGCGCACGCACACACATTCACAGACGCACACAAGCATAGTATGTCTGTTCATTGGTGGAAAAAGAAGTACACGTAAGTTTTGTTTTTAGTTAAAGTGAATCACCTTCTCAAGGCACTCTAGGGTGGTCGGGTCGAATCGGTTGAGGTCTGGTGTTTCCGTGAGGGCGTAGAAGACATCTCCCCGCTGCATGACGCTCACCACAGTGTTGTTCGTCAACCTCATGTCCGTGAAGTAGCTCATGTGTCTGTCATATGGTAGAACATTTTATATTTTATATTTTCATTATATTTTATTACGACAATTCGGTGAATTAACCCAGTCCCGCAATGAGTGTGTTTCAATAGTAAATATTTCGTGCATGCAAAATTGAACGTTTTTACGGTACTTAGGTCAGTTTGAATTATATGAAATAAGTGGTTAAAACGACCCATCGATACATCGATCGTCAATACAACACGCGTTGGTAAACGGATACTATACATTTGTCAGCGCAGGGGGTGACATGTGCGTGTAAAATGTGCCAGTTAAGTTGAAAGACGGGTTGTTGGAGGACAAAGAATGTATATATGTTCAATATCTTGCTTACCTTGTAAATATAGATTTGCACGGATCAGGAAAACCCACGGTTCCGAACTCCGTCACGACGATTCGGTTGGCCGCCATGTTTCTTTTGTAGGTCTCTGTCTCAAGTAGTTTGTTCTGATAAGTGACAGTCCCATCCTTAATATTGTACCTATAACATGTCCACTTCCATGGTTATACTACGGTTTTACAACCGGCGTTTTCAACGTTGAAAGTGCAAATCTTAAGGAAAAGCCATATAACTTAAAATCCACTATTACGATCATCACCATATAGACGAATAACCAGTTGTGGCTGCCGAAAAATAGCAAACAAGAAATGTGGGAAATGTAAACAGGGATGTGGGAAGCGACACAAAAATTAGGTGGGATTTCAAGGATGGAAGCAGTAGGTTTGGAGGAATCGGCTGACAAATTTCCATGGATGTGGGGAAGAAGGCCGAAAAGTTGAAGGATGTGGAATTCCTTGACCCCTTGTAACTATCATCCCATATAATAGTAGCGGGACACTGCCGACCGTGACGAAGCAGATCTATAGGCACAGTTACTACTTCCATATTGACCATGTTTGCTTAAAATACTCGATTCTGATTGGCTGAGAGCCAGAATGTAAAAATTGATGTACACATAAAAATACAAGAGCTTAAATAACAAATAAACATGAGAGTTGTGTGGACTTTTACAGAATTCTTATAATATTTTTAAAACGCGGGTCACGACTACCTGTGCAGCACGGCCATGCCGTCAAACCAGTGCTTCATGGTGTCGGGGCCGATGTCAAACTTGCCCGCCCCGTTCCTCAGGAGGCTTCCCTGTAACCAGGTCGGCAGATGGCCTGAAAAAATCCACCAGGGGCCTCATGGGTAATACTACAATCATTACTAAAACTTATGATTATAAATTACGTTATTTGAGAATACACATTAATATTATACCTATGTAATATTAAAATAGTCCGAAGATACATGAAATACTCGTGGCTGGCCTTTTGTGGACCATATAGTTTACAGAATGTTAAATGCATCTTACCTTTGATAGTACACTGCATCGGATTCGGATAGTCATTTTCTAACGACTTCAATAATTTATCCATATTTTTAATTATTCACTGTTACGTGGTCTTCGTTCTGCACAGCGTTATAAATATTCGATAGTCATTGAACAAATACCACAACGTCCACTAGTTCAGGTCAACATTCCGCAATACGTTTGACATGAATTGAATAAAGTATGTTCAAAGTAGCAAAGGGGCAAGGTTAGCTTAAATACAACGATAGTGTTCCTATCACCAAGGACAGCATGAAACAGGATCTTAGGGAACGATCATAAATAATGATACCGGGGGGGGGGGTCGTCCAAAAAGGTCTGGGGGGGGGGGGGGTCGTCCAACTTTTCTGATTCCCTTTGGGGGAGTCGCTGAACTTTTTTTATCACGCTAGGGTATATTTTTTTCAAATATTTTCTTTTAGCAATGCAATGAATGACTATATAGAGGACTTTTTTCTTTAGCGGGCGGGGGGGGGGTGTCACACAACTTTTTAAAATGCTTATGGGGGCGGGGGGGTTCGGTTTACTTTTTCTTCGCGCCCCGAAAAATGGACGACCCCCCGGTATCGTTATTTATGATCGTTCCCCTTATCAAATATATATGCACACCTGGATATAACACGTACACGTGGCTTTTAATCGGCAAACATGTATGTACATATACAGCTACATGAAAGCACCGTAATTAATTTCAATTAGGGCATTGCAGACTTCCAAATGTCCAATAAAAATATTAAATGCAATCGTTTTATTTGGATTTCAATTTACAGCCCTCATGACTTGTTCAAAGATTTTGTGTTGGTGCCCATGTGTGTTGTTTGCATTATGTTTCTGCAGTACATACACCTGGCTAGTCCCTATCATTGCAGTGGCGAGTGTGAACATGGTTAAAATTAAGAGTTAAATAGGAACTCATGTGATTGATTACCGTAAGAGCATGTCAAAATGTTCAGTGATTATTACAGTAGAAAAATCAATATTCACATACATTTTATACATTTCTAGTATAGTATATAGATACAATAAAACAACATATATTTTGCATTCGTATTTATTTATTTGCCATTTGTACCAAATGATATTAATAGTATAAAATTAAGGCGATTTACAATAATGATAATAATGAAAACTCTATGATATTTTAAAACGCATATAAAAAGTTACATGAAACTTTAATTCAAATTGAATTTCTCTGAGGTCCATATATGGATGAATTGATTTGAAGTACTTCGACTTTCATTAATTTGGAAGAAAAACAGGTCCAAAGATAATTAGTGGGATAGACTGCAGGGGAGGAAAACAGGATGGATTAGGTAATGTAAAACTAGAATATTTCGTGGCCAATAAATTTTGCGATTTTCATCTATAAATTATTTTGTGAGTATTTAATTTTGCCATTTTGGTCCATCCTAGACTTATTTTACATAGGCTACTAATGTTCGCTGACTATTTAAGTTTGCGAGTTTGCACCTATACCCACGAAATTTGCAAATTAAATTGTGCGCAAACATTTCTAGTTTTACATTATGTCAATTTACTGGTAGGAAGGTAAATGTACTTGATACATAGAACAGACAGCTACTCAGAGAGAGGAGAAGTATTGAATAAAACGAAAAGAAAAAAAAGTAATAGGACCAATCTATCCTGAATCCTGCTCCATTTTAGTTCTTCTTTAGTGGAAACTTTTTAAGTGGGTTTGCACCCCGGGGCTTTTTCACAGCATCCTGTTTAACAAACACAATGTGGTCACGGTGCTTACCCTTTTGGAGTGGCTTGAGATTTTTCTGAGAGCACGATCCTTTCATTACATGGCACGGATTGTAATCAACACTCAGGCTGTAGAATACAGACAAGCAATCCGGTTGCTTGGAGCATTCCATCGCACACTTCTCCAAAGTTAAGTTGAATTTGCCAAGCAGTTCATTTGACTTACACGGTCGGTGGTTCATAAATGGAATGTATGAAGACAGTGGTGTTTCCGGGATTACTTTGATGTGGGTCACAGTGCATCGCTTATCAACTTTCGTCACCTTATACTCCAACTGGCTAAGACCGGAGTAAAAGATTCTGTTTGGAATTGACCCCATTTGCTTCTGTTCCATCAGAATCATTTCATTGTGTCTGTTGATAGGGTTCGCTTTCCCAGGCGGGTGTTCTATGGTTGTGTATCGGGCAATGCCACGAGGTCTTGATGAGACTTGAATGTTCATAAATGAAATCCTGTGGGAAAAATCCTCACCATTCTCGCCCCTGCCGTAGAACTCATTGCTTCGGCCATTCATCAACCTGTAGTGGAGTGCAGAGATTGCTATCCCACCGTTCATCCAGTTGGAAGGCTCATAATTGTGCTCGCTGGTGTACTTTGTAAGATGGATGACCGTGTTGTTTACATGGTCACATATGTACAGCTGTCGGTCATCCTCGGGTAACAGATCCACATTGTGAAATATGAAACAGTCGGGATGAAAGTCCAAAATGGCCTCTAAGTATCCCACATTGGCTGACATTCCTTTATTAAACAAATGTCCAGTTACCACTTCGACAGCAAAAACTCTGTAGTGCATCTGTTGTCGAGTGAGTACTGTGTGTAGGTGATTGAGAAAGACCCTCAGATTGGCATCCCGGTCCTGGTACGGGATAACAATGGCTATTTTCTGTCGAGGCATGCATCTCTGGGGCACGAATTCACCACCTAGCA
>CM032667.1:29972771-29993054 GCA_019095985.1 Streblospio benedicti
GTCTTTTTCGCTAAAAATTATGCGAGTCGGTTCGGTATCCACTCAGGCACATTCCATTACGATATACAGAAAAAGACTACCCTCCCCCACAACTTTGCTCCCCTCGCATGCCGCTTTTTGATATATTGTATAAATTTGGAAAAATGATTATTAACGAGTGGTTGGCCTGCCCCCTATTCCCAACCAAGGATGAGTTTTTTTTATGTCTATGTCCCCGCTTGTTAATATAAGCTCTGTTATATACGTTGTAAAATGATAAATTAATACAGTGTATAGCTGAAAGAGACACCTTCCTCCCTTTTCCCCTCCTCCTCCAAATTTTTGCACTCCTCTAACTTTTGCTAAAATATTTTAAATTTACAATTTAGAATTTTTAATTTTCACATTAACTAATACAGGATCTAACATAAACAGTAATTAAAGTTTAAAAGACTTAGAATATTTATAATTCTTAGAAACCAAAAAAAAACACACAACAAAAAACAAAAACCACACAAAAAACACACACACACACACACACACACACACACACACACACACACACACACACACACACACACACACACACACACACACACACACACACACACACACACACACACACACACACACACACACACACACACACACACACACACACACACACACACACACACACACACACACTTATAAAATCAAAAATTCGCCTCCTCTCTCGTTTCTTTGGTTCTGGTTACGGGACTGAAGCTAGTGGAACCCCCCATGCCCACGTGGCCCAACCATTAGTGATGTCCGCTGCGTGTGATATGCCACTGATTAGAAAGTGGCATATGGCCATTTGTATTGGTTTTAGTTTATATTCATTGTATTGTTTATTTGTACATTTATTTACAAGTACACAGAATTGAATACTAATTTGCCTATCTAGGGCACAGCCATGTGTGTTATCCACAATGCGAACTTTTTCACATACAAACTCCATTCTAGTCTTTAGAATACAGACTTTGTAATAACCCTTTCATTTCACTTCTGCATGCCAGTGTAAATCAGTTACCAGTAGCTATATATTACTTTTTGTTAAACAAATTACAATTTATTTTGTTTTTTCAAACGTACTTCATGAGTACATTCAAAGCAAACACTTGCTCGTCTCTGATCATGACCGGAAGTCATTTTGATGATGAAAACAGCAGTTGGCGAAACCGTCAATGAAGGTAAAAAAAATAGTATTGTGACCAAAGAAATATAAACCAAAAAATATTTTATAATCTTGCGTGTTAGGTGCACATCAATGAAGTGCTTCCCGGGCGGTGTTGATGTTCGCGAGTGGCCGAAGCTGATCTACGAAGTCCAGCACCAGAAAAAACCGCGGGTCCTCGTGGGCATTTTCCACAATAGGTCATCATCAATCCAGACAGAAGTTCTGAGTTCTAAGTTGTATCTGAATGATTGACCCTCATCAAAAGTAAATACTTGTAATATCATTATGAAATGATGTTCAGACCATTTTTGTGACCATAGTACATACAAATGTCTACTGGTGTGAACAGGCTGAGCTTGTTTTTTGAAAAAGGGGGACGAAACAGAGAAGTAGTGTGTAATTGTCAACTCCCTAAGCCCAGATAAGACTGGGTGGAGTTGACGTATTTATTTTTCAAAACAGGTGGGGTAACCCAACACGACCCCTAGTACAATACATGATACATACAGACTTACTACAATACACATTGCTAGAAGACAAACATAGAAATTACAATAAAAATAACTAAAAAAAAAAAAACAGTACCCTTGAAAATCTACAAGATTAAAAACCACCAAAAAACAGGGTGGTGGCTGGGGTAGAGGTGGTTACTAAATTTGAGAGCAAATCTCAACACGTCTTCACTGTTGAAACTTTAGGCAGAAATGGACGGTGTGTTACTTCCGGATATCCGGGTTAAGAAATTAGGTCTCTTACTACCAACAAAATCTTGGTCACTGACTGAACAGAAAAATTTAAGGTCACTAACCACAAACCAGGTGATACGCTAATTTTGCAAAAACTAAAAATCAATTTTTAAGACGAGTTAAAAATTGTTATTTTTAGTTTGTTACTCAATTAAGAATACAGTTATATGTGAGGTATTACTAAAGAATATAATAAAAATGGTGTACATACAAATGTCTACTGGTGTGAACAGGCTGAGCTTGTTTTGAAAAAAAAAGGGGGACGAAACAGAGAAGTAGTGTGTAATTGTCAACTCCCTAAGCCCAGATAAGACTGGGTGGAGTTGACGTATTTATTTTTCAAAACAGGTGGGGTAACCCAACACGACCAACAAAACCCCACCCAAGGACTGTTCACACCAGAGAAGACTTACAAGCATTATTACAGAGCTAGTGACAAACATGTATATACCTTATGAACCTAAGATTATACAAACAATTTGCAGCCTGGTCTAGCTGACACTACTAACGATAACGATACGTTTAATTCAGATATGTAAAATTTTTCAATTTTACAATCCATATAAATAAAATTATGTATACAGTATATACATAATAGCTAACATTATTCAAAATTCTAAAAATACACATATTACAGTTAATAATTTTTTAGGTATTAAAATTATACAGTGTTCTGTTCCACCTGTTTGATTGACTAGAGTCAATATAAAATACAGAATTAACAATGGTTCTAATTAAAATAATATTACTCTTTTGGATAAGTTTTCTAAAACCATATATCAACTGTCGCTCGATTTCATTAAAAGATTTGACATTATACTGTGCCATTAAAAGCCTCACTTCATTCCTATCTATATTGAGAAAGTTAAACTCTATCATATGCACTCTTTATCTTTCTAAATACCGAAGAAGTAAAATTCCTCCATTGACTTATACAGTAAAAACTTGCACAATACGCTTTAAAAAGTTTACATTTGATTTCATTACTGCTAAATTTGAATCTTTTAATAAGAACATTGCTTCTTGCATAAATACTCCTTATTTGTCTCTTTATATCACAGTCATCTTTCATTGTATCAGTAAGAAACACACCAAGATATTTTTGCTCATGTACAATCTTAAGTTGTTTACCATCTAAATACATTGCAGGTATGCTCAGATTTTTAACCATCTTGGTTTAACGCACATTAAAACACACATTATATACTAATTCATGTTCACTGGCAAACTTATCACATATAGCGAGTAATTTCTGCATAGTTACACAATTTTATTGGTAACTTCCTATCAAAAGCTTTTTAAATAGGGCCCAGTGATTAACCTTATCAAAGTCTTTTCTTCCATCAAGAAAACATATATACATCGGACTACCAGCATGAGTGTAATACTCTGTTATTTGCTTAAGGGCATAAATGCACATTTCAGTTGACAACTTTGTTTTAAAACCAAATTGATTGTCTGTGGTTGTAAACAGTAATTTATAACGATTGAGTATGAGTATTTCTAACATTTTAGATAAAACACAAGTTATAGCTAATGGACGATAGTTGTCCTTTGCACTTAAATTTCCTTTTTTGTCTTTAACTAGTGGTACAATAAAAGTGTCCATCATTTGCCGTGGAACATGACCATGGATAATCGTGGCATTAACAACAAGTGCCAATAGTACATGTAGCTTACCACTAGCATATTTTAAATGTTCCCCAGTAATACCATCTAGTCCACATGCTTTACCATACTACTGATACTGCGATAAGAGTTACAGCGTGAGCTGACTCACGCGAATGTATTGTTCGAAACCAATGGTCCCCGACCCTGCAGACAATCCATCAGGACTGAGGTAGAAATTTGGAGCCAGGGGAGTGCTTTAGTGACTGCTTTTGCTTTAAGCTTCCTGAAAAGTGTGTCATAGCGCAAATACACCCCATCCTGGTACTGCCTAGACAGCTCCAGCACCCTTATCATGTAGGTCGTGACACCTGGGCCCTCTGAAGGATGTGCTGCTAAGTAAACGGCAGCGTACGTCCCCAAACAACTTTTGTCATTCAGTAACACTGACAAACTTCTTTCCTGACTTCTTGGCCATGGTGAGCACTTTTGTGATCGGGTCAAAATCTAGCTGCTGAGCCGAATCTCCTTCAGAATACAGTAAAGTTAGATCAACATATTCGCCCACATGTATTTTAGAAACAACTCTGATATCCATGCTAGCACCCAGTGTGAGGAAATTGTCCATAGGATCCTCACCAAAAAGCTGGTCGATCGCCCCAGCTACTGAAGGTGATGGCTCTAGAGGTGCAGAGGTCGAGGCCTGCGACTGAGTGAAGAAAACTGGTGTGGGTTGCGTAGGGGCCGACAGCGGTGACGCTGTAGCAACTGATGTATTCTGCTGTGCCAGTGACTGGGCGAGCAGAGCCATTTGCTGCTGGGTCGCGACCAACTCTCTTTGAAACTGGGCCAAAGAAGAGTGGGAACATTCCCTTGGACTGGTGTCTCCTCTACTGGTGGACTGGTGATGGCCGACTTAGCATAGCGTTTGACTGTAGCTTTACCCAGACGCTTGACTGGCTTAGTGCTGGCTCTCTTCTTAGGAGGCATGCTGAAAAAGACTAACTAACAACAGGAGATGTGTAAATGAGGCACTTCATGTGAAGTGTTTAAATAAACATTCAAATACATGTACCACACACATGGAAAACATTAACCGTATGATAAGCCACAGTATGACCCACGAGGGTTGTAAAACTAGTAAATAGACGTGAGGTAACCTAAAGTACCTCACACGTGTCTAGTAAGAATACCCATGTGATAACCAGAGTATCACACACGAGGGTTGTAAATATAGTAACATAGACGTGAGGCAACCTAAAGTACCTCACACGTGTTAGTAAGAATAACCATGTGATAACCAGAGTATCACACACGAGGGTTGTAAATCTAGTATAGAATAGACATGAGGTAACCTAAAGTACCTCACACGTGTTAGTAAGAATACCCATGTGATAACCAGAGTATCACACACGAGGGTTGTAAATATAGTAACATAGACGTGAGGCAACCTAAAGTACCTCACACGTGTTAGTAAGAATAACCATGTGATAACCAGAGTATCACACACGAGGGTTGTAAATCTAGTATAGAATAGACATGAGGTAACCTAAAGTACCTCACACATGTTAGTAAGAATACCCATGTGATAACCAGAGTATCAAAGACGAGGGTTGTAAATATAGTAAAAAAGACGTGAGGCAACCTAAAGTACCTCACACATGTTAGTAAGAATAACCATGTGATAACCAAAGTATCACACACGACGGTTGAAAATATAGTAAAGTAGACCATGAGGCAAACCTAAGAATAACCATGTGATAACCAAAGTATCCTCACGGTTGAAAATTATGTAAAATAGTAGGAATAACCATGTGAATAACAATGTGATAACCAAAGTATCACACACGACGGTTGAAAATATAGTAAAATAGACGTGAGGCAACCTAAAGTACCCTCACACGTGTTAGTAAGAATAACCATGTGATAACCAAAGTATCACACACGACGGTTGAAAATATAGTAAAATAGACCATGAGGCAACCTAAGTACCTCACACGTGTCTAGTAAGAATAACCATGTGATAACCAAAGTATCACACACGACGGTTGAAAATATAGTAAAGTAGACCATGAGGCAACCTAAGTACCTCACACGTGTCTAGTAAGAATAACCATGTGATAACCAAAGTATCACACACGACGGTTGAAAATTATAGTAAAAATAGACGTGAGGCAACCTAAAGTACCTCACACGTGTTAGTAAGAATAACCATGTGATAACCAAAGTATCACACACGACGGTTGAAAATATAGTAAAATAGACGTGAGGCAACCTAAAGTACCTCACACGTGTTAGTAAGAATAACCATGTGATAACCAGAGTATCACACACGAGGGTTGTAAATATAGTATAGAATAGACATGAGGTAACCTAAAGTACCTCACAGGGGTCTAATAAGAATAGCCATGTGATAACCAGAGTATCACACACGAGGGTTGTAAATATAGTGAAATAGACGTGAGGCAACCTAAAGTACCTCACACATGTTAGTAAGAAAAACCATGTGATAACCAGAGTATCACACACGAGGGTTGTAAACCTAGTAATAGACCCATATGTGGTAAAACGAGAATTAAAAAGATTTAACACAGGGTATTTGGAAAAAAAAAGGAAAGTTGTATATGTGAACAAAAAAAATATGCTAAATGAAAAAACATATATACTGGGACTAATAAACATATAACCCATATAATATATAAAACGAGAATTAAAAAAGATTTAACTCACAGGGTATTTGAAAAAAGATAATAAAACAGCAAATTAAATTAAAAACACGTGGGGGGTGGAGGCCAAGCCGTTAACCACCTGAACAAAGAAATAATTAATATCACACGTACATAGTGAATACCACCGATAAAGTACTTATATAAAGGGACTAATGAACATATAACCCATATACGTCTATAATAGAATAATTGAAATACCTTAACTCTACAGAGTATTCAAATTAATCACGTGCCAACGGTTAAGCAATTAACCTAACAAATAAATCATAGTGTCCCATTTACATAAAAACCGCAGATAAACGTACTCACGTAAATGATAAACTAAATAGAAGTGATCCAGGCGAAACACGCAAAAAACTGTGAAAAATATCCAAACACAGATGGATTACTAAATTTGAGAGCAAATCTCAACACGTCTTCACTGTTGAAACTTTAGGCAGAAATGGACGGTGTGTTACTTTCCGGATATCCGGGTTAAGAAATTAGGTCTCTTACTACCAACAAAATCTTGGTCACTGACTGAACAGAAAAATTTAAGGTCAAACAAAATATTATATAATTTTGATGAAGTTTAGTAGTAATTACTATGTCATATTGTGGAAGATATTTTGCCATTTTGTTGAAATTGTTAATATTTATGCTGTACTTGTATTTGTAATCGTATATATAATATTATTATTTAAGTGTGAATAAAAAGTAATTAAAAAAAAAAAAAAGAAAAAAAAAAAAACAGTGTAAACAAAGTGAAACACGGCACACGATCGTCCGTCAGATAACGTACACTCGACATGATAAGCAATTTTCAGAGACATGCACAATGCATCCTGCCGAGAGTACAACATGCCCGACGCGAATTGCGTGAGGTGGGTACATAGGCTAGTGCAAAGGCTAGTGCTATAAATAGCCTAAGGTGTCAGACAAGTTGGCGGCGCTGCGTGACAGCATATAGCCGAAGTCGAAGCGTGTGTACCTCGTCAGAAAAGATTAGCTCAGTCGGTAGTGCAACCGCCCATGACATATGACCGGTCTGAATCATGGACGGGAGACCGTGAGTTCGATTCCACGATCTTCCAAATACCTTTACAAAGATATACCTTGTCTCTGGAATTTCGTTACACATGGTGGATGGAGGTGGACCCGGGTGCTTCAAGTGAAGCCACCGGGTAATTTCGAACTCAAAAAGATAGTTGTGTGTGTGGTCTGACGGGTGGTTGTAGCCAGGTATGTGAATTCCTACGGGTCTCTCGGTCACCGAAAGCTGACTATGGGACGTTCCACACCGGAGGAATTCCTGATCTGAGACTAGTTGTGTGTCGTGCTCGTGACCCTGGTTCATTGAGGATATAGAACTCCCTACCTCTCTCTCCAAGCTGACAGGCGCCAGTTGTCCTTCGGAAATTGAGCAAATGCTCAAGTTAGTCCGGTCGTAGCCAACTGGTTGTCGGTGAGATGGGAGTTGGGTGAGTCTGTAAACAAAGTGAAACAGGGCACACGATCGTCCGTCAGATAACGTACACTCGACGTGATAAGCGAGTTTCAGAGACATGCACAATGCATCCTGCCAAGAGTACAACGTGCCCGACGCGAATTGCGTGAGGTGGGTACAAAGGCTAGTGCAAAGGCTAGTAGTGCTTGTTTAGTACTGTATTCATTAGAAATGTTGCTGTTGTTATTTTTTTTTTTGTTCTTGTTGTTTTTCTAATTCACTGTGAATGCTTTTTTTTTACTTTGCACTAGTTTATAATTAATTCATGTACATGGTGTGTCACAAATGCATAAAATTTCCTGTGCGGGCATCGGCCCTTTCGGAAATAAAGATTGAAGATTGAAGATTTATAAATAGCCTAAGGTGTCAGACAAGTTGGCGGCGCTGCGTGGCAGCATATAGCCGAAGTCGAAGCGTGTGTACCTCGTCAGGGAAGATTAGCTCAGTCGGTAGAGCAACCGCCCATGACTTATGACCGGTCTGAATAATGGACGGTAGACCGTGAGTTCGATTCCACGATCTTCCAAATACCTTTCAAAGATATACCTTGTCTCTGGAATTTCGTTACAACAGTAGAAAAGTCGAATTGGGTAACTAGTAGAGAAAGTCGAAATTGGGGGAGGGGAGGCTACTGCCGGGCAAGCAAACTCAACGGAGCTAGGTGTGTGTGGTCATGGCATGGCTGTCCGTGCTTGAATCGGGGAATTCGACAGACCTCTCCTTGTTTTGGGGCCTGTCGAAGTCCTGACCAGTTCCCTAACTGGTGTGGAACTCCCAATCTCTCTCAGTTAGAGAGACACATGAAGGAGTTGTCAATGGAGTTGGGAGTTGTGGGAGTCTGTAAAAGAAGTGGCCCAGGGAACAGTTCTATCAAGTATCATGCACGCGCCTAATGGTTAGTAAATGAACTAGTAGGCAGTGATTGTGACTAAAGGCTGCGAGGCTAGTAGGCTAATAATAGTATCAAGGCGAGAAAGTGCCATTGCGTAAGATTGATACTAGTCAAAGTTGAAGTGTCTGTACTTCGTCAAGGGAGATTGGTGCTGAATCATGGAAGGGAGACCGTGAGTTCGATTGCACGATCTTCCAAATAACTTAACAATGCCTACTTGATTATATCACAGTTTTTGTTTTTGTATTTGATTACGTGTATAATTTTGCTACCACATTATATATATCATGAAGTCTAATTTGAAAAATTCCCCAGTTAGGGGGCAATACAAATGAAATAAATTTCAAACTAAAATAAACACAAAGTTACCCAAACACGACGAAGTGTCTTAATTGATTCACATAGTTTTCGGATGAGTATTTAAATTTCTGTTACTACATTCCTTATATTTTATTCTATTCCATGTTCTACTTCTGCTGCCTATCAGTAGAAGTTGAACGTGGATTAGAAAATGCGACCAAATGCTGCATACAGAATTTTAAGAATCGTATGTACATTAATTGTAATTGTTTACATTAGAACAATAATGAAAAACTCACTGAATTTTGCATTGTAACATAATTCTTGACATATTTACGAGTTATAATACTAGTCTATTAGTTATTATGTACGTTATAAGCTTGTATACCATTACAACACTTCATTATAATATTGAGATGGTTATACAAAAAAAAAAAAAAAAAAAAAAAAAAAATCGAGAGAAAGATACAAATGTGTTGCGACTGTTTTTCAGGATATAGTGGCGTGACTCTATTAGTATTGTATATCATTTAAGTCTTTATTCTTATATGCTAGTATATGTTCAGCTCTATTGTATTAATGACCAGAATACCTCATCAGTTATGCTCTTTGCATTTGGAGTCTCATTGTGATGTCTGTCAATGCTATATTTAATAAGTGCACTTGCACTGTTTGCAATTAAAGCAGAATATTAGATTGGTGCTCAGCCAGCCCATCTATGATTTCATTAATTCCCAATTTGCATCCAAGGCTCTTATGTGCGGATTACCAAGAAGCAGACATAGCTATACCACAATGAGCGATTGCCCAAATAGGATTTGTAGGGAGGAGATTATAGATTTGATTAGAACATATAATACCATTAAGAGTTGTCTTATTATTGCAAATAGTAAAAACAAGAATGAATTGTACATCTTTCTACGAAAAATATTGACGCATTTTCATTCACTCATTATCGTTGTAAGAATGTTCTGCACATAAAAAGTGGGAAAAGTATAAGTGAATCATGGGTAATTGTCAAAGAAAACAGATGTCAACACAAAACTACACGTAAATACCATCCAGCGGAATTGCCATTTGTTGTGCTTACAAATCTTATTCTTAGTACGTTGCATGTTTGGCCCAAAGGGGTTTGCTGGTGGACGTGGGGGTTGGGGATTGGGGATGGGGGTGGATGTGTGCGTGTTACTGACGTATCTGATAGTTTTGGATGTGAGAGGTATCCACAAAGACAGGACTGGTGTCAATTACATGTCATTCGTTTTTCTTTAACATAATCAATGATATATTTCATAGTGAAATGGTGTATTTATTGGTGGGAACCATACTCCCAAAATGTGTGTCTGTACTATGAGTCTGAAATACAGTTCTTTCTTGTAGGCAAGGCCGTGTTACATTCAGTTATACGTCAGGCCCGTAACAGCATGGGAGAAGTGAAAAGTGGAAGGCGGTTGACACCTCCACACATAAGACAGGTTTTCCACATAAGACAGGTGGACAGTTTGTCTGGGGATAATGTTTATTTTACAGCCTATTAAAGAAATTTACCATTTTGTATATAATGATAACTTTATTAAGTGATACAGGTGTGAGAATATTAACAAAATAAAATTAATGTTTAATATTGTAATTTTACTTGTGGACATAATACAAATTATTCATAGTTACTCCCCATCATGCGACCAATTATATGTGAAAGTTTTAATGTCCAGGATCAACTGACTACCTTACAATTTAGCATGGTTGTTTATGTACAGAAGGGTTGGTGAGAAGAATGTCTGCATTTAGCACTGAAACAAAGCAATGCTACTAAGCAACAGGAGTTGTAATTTCTTAATTAAGAATTTGCACAAATTTCTGCTCATGTCACATTTTAATTACTTTTACCCCAACAAGGTTAATGACCATGCACTTGGCATGCAGTAACTAGCTATTAAGAACATGCATGTATTAATTACTCCTCTGCAAACATTAGCACATTGATTGACCACTTGCCTTAACTGGTAAGCAAACATAACAATGCCTCCTGCTGCTTAAGGTCACAAGTCTTTAATTTATGTTTGCACAGGAGTCTTCCCCAGTGAATATTTCTTTGTTCTAATACAGAAGGAATTTTTTTAACTGTCCACTATACAGAGGTATCTAAGCTATTTAGGAGCAGAAATAGTGTCCACTGTCCACATAAGACAGGTGTCCACTATACAGAGGTTCACTTTATATATGCTACATAGGAAAACTGAAACGGGAGAAGTGAAAAGTGTCCACATAAGGCAGGTGTCCACTATACGGAGTTTTTGTCAGGAATTGATAAATGCTGTTAAACTTAAAACTGTGACGACAAATCGTCTAGTAGACGCTCGTGCTATATATAACCTCCCATACAAATCACGACACACACCAACTTTTCAATATCTGTCAAACAAACCCGGGGACCAAATACCTAAAATATTATCACCATAGCCCCCACCCCAGCAGTCGCCAATTACGAGGGTTTGTTCGCTGGCTGCTGAGCAAAGGAGACGTGTTCATGCAACAACACTCCATGCGCATGTCACGGCAATGTCACGTGGTAATGCGAGCGGTTCATTGATTGGTCGCTTTGATGTCATGGAGAACAGGAAGAAATAATGCCTATCAAAGGGAAAGTCTGCTTTAGTACTGCAAGGAGGAAGTATTCCATAAAAACACAATCTTGACACACAAGCTTTTATACAGTTTCAGACGTTGCTTTTCATCTTTCGCTTGGGTAACGCAGATGATTTTTTATGATTACATTGTATTACTGGCAAGGAAGCAATCTACACGCAGTATGTATGCTTAATGTATCTAATACGTTGTCGTTTAAACTTGGACCCTATTCTTTTATTCAGACTCAAAGGCATCTAATAAGATTTTTAAGCCTCGGGGCTGGATCAGGTTTGTGCCAGCTGTGCAAGTCCCCACTTGTAATTACATTCATGTCGTCGAGTCGTTACGACACTCCCTATCCGAGTAGATCGGGAGTTGGACTGGTGCTCATGTGTTCGATTCCCGGTCTGGTCTGGTTGTGAGTGTTAAGCAAACTCCTAAATAAATACCATAGTTGCACACACCTCCAGGATACCTACACGATAAATGGGTGCAGATCATTGAGTTGAAAGAGTGACCCGTATGATTGCACTTTGTGCGCTGAATATGCCGCCCTGCTTGTGCTGCCGTTGCAAGTTGTGAGAAATTATCGATTGGTGATCGATGATCAATAAGTGTGCCGATAACCTGGTGTAAAATGAAAAGTGGTGGATCACGAGTATAAACCACCACATTTTTATTTACATTTACCCACACCTGCCTGGGACGAAGCTTGAAAAGGCCCGCGCATGCGTGCAATTGGGGATAGATGTGGGGTTTCTTTGAAATGTCAACCTTAAACCATATAGATTTTATTACAATTAACATACAAACGACATTTCTTATAATGATACCCCATCTTAGGCCTCCCGCATAAATAGCTTACATTAAATCCCGTTAACATACGGCGTCGACACTGTTGGCTAAAGGTTGATTCAAATGTATTATATATGGGAATATTATGTATTGCATAGGCGCATGATGGTACAAATATTGAAACATTCTATAGAATCTACGGAAACACACGAGGCCCATACGATGCCCGCCAGACAGGCATGACCATGGTCAATGGATTATAGGCGTACATACTTAGGGTTTAATATAGATACTGTTACGTGTACTGGTTATGTCTCTAGTTAATCAACTGCACGACTCAACGACATGAATGCAATTACAGGTGGGGACTTACACAGCTGACACAAACCTAATCCAGCCCCGAGGCTTTAAAATCTCATTAGATGTCTTTGAGTCTGAAGAAAAGACTAGGGCCCAAGTTTAAACGACAACGACACTTTGTGCATACTGCTGCGAAAGTTGGTGTCGATAAAGATAAAAATGGTTGAAAATTCACAAAACGAATGTTCAAACATAAATCCACATATAAATTTCTCAATTCATTCTTACATACACAAGAGAGATGTACACTGTCAAAATGACGTATAGTAGTATGGTGGTTAATTATGATCACATTTTATGTGCTGTCAAATACTTACAGCTACCAATTATAATCACATATTGGCAAGGTCAGACATATTTGTTAATTTGTTAATGAGTTGTAATATTGTACTTGTTAGTTCAAAAGCGTTAACAACAAGACATAAAGCTCAACGTCTAAAAATGCGCTATTGCTTCCCCTATGGGCTTTGTTGAAGATTTCAGATTCTCACACGCTGGCCGCAGTGCCCAAGCAATTATGCACCGATTCACATACTTGCCCCTCACGTTCCCTCAGCCTCAGCGTATTCTTTGAAGAGCAGCATTATTTGCTGTGCTCACTGGCACGTACGTGGTCATCTATCTCTGCTAACAAGCACAGAAATAGGCCATGAAACATGGAAGTGGCACGTGGATCCATCACTGCTGCCAATCATCGCGCAGCAGCGCCATCTATCAGCGCAGATCTCGCCTGGAGAGGGACGTGCATTTGCTGCTGGATGCGACGACACAGGCAATAACACCGCTTGTCTTAATCTTCCGATCTAAACTTCTATTGTCAGATCCATTTTAGGGGGTCGGGGTTGGGGGTGGGGTTGGGGGGTCGGGAAGGGTTTTGTACGCGCGATCGATGGCGGGACATGCCAACACCCTGTATGAAAGTGAAGTATTTTCGTGGAAAATACTGCGCCCTCACACCCTTTGGATCTATCTATACTATGACAAAGCTGTGTACGTATTTTGTGAGCAGAAAGCACGTGTAATTAATAGACCAGTCGGTGCAAAGTGTATAGCGCAATGCGTGTATAGTATACTGATAGCAGAAATTCAACAAAACAAATCAACATCTAACACACGGGAAGCAAACTACAAATGCATACATTTACGAATGCCAAGCTCAAAGTAAATAAGTGAGCCTTTGTCGTATCAGTTATGAGACGAACTATCTTCCATCTTCAGTAATGGTGCAAATTTCCTCTGACAGCCTTCTAATCTGTGAGTATAGATTGGTCGTTTGCTGCTGTCTGGCGTGTAAACAGAAGGGAATAAGTGCTAGAGGAAGGCACAATGTTATTGGCATGTTTTGTGAAGACAAGATGAAAAACTAGAGAAAAGGCCAAACGAGGTTAGCGCTTAAAGAAAACGTTAAAAAAAGAAGGTGATTGTGCAGAAAAGGCCGCATCTCTTTACCAATTACGTGTGCCAACATACATGTAGTACAGGCTCATTCAGAAACTCCATTAAACACTCACCACTCATAGAAGCATCTTCAGTCTGATATTAGAGTAAGCTGAACAGCAGAGGTGGGAATTGTGAGCGCCGAGGTGCAATTTAGATTCCCTACCAATACATGGGTGAGATTTGTAGTGCTTGATATCCGACACTTACAGAATCACGTGCCTTGTTCATTGGCGACTTGTGACACATGGCACGCTTTACAAGGGAACGTTTGACACGTGGAAGTGGAAGTGAGCCGAGCGATGTGACGGGCATATTGGAAATCACGATTGTCAGCTTCCGAGAGAAGCTGTAATAACGCCGGACTATTAATGCACTGACTTACTGAATCGCGATGGTGCATATATATGAAGCCCAGAGAGGGATCACTGCTGTGTTTATGAAGATTGCAGTGACAATAAAGTAGCCAGCTACTGCTGTTATGCTCCTTGAAACTATGATTATTGTACCCACGTTTGCAGTTCTCACCTGGAAATGACGTAACTTTATGGTGATTAGATCTACAGAGTCGATGATACTGTGACAAAAACAGCCATGAACTTGGATCGCCTTCTCCTAGAGTATTACTGTGATACCAGCTAGACTTACTCGGTATTAGATACCAGCCAGACTTCTTCAGTGTTATGTCAATTACAGAAATCTGACAAAAACACGGATTCCTGTAAGCAGAGAGTTGTGTATTCGAGTCCCTTGTTTCTGGTCTTTTCAACATGGCGTAAAAATCTGGTCTTAACTCAATCCTCTGGGCGAATTTGAAGGCCACATCCATACTGGCGCACCTATAAGTATTGGCACGAGGGTATTTGACAGAAATAACTCCTCCATCTATCGGGCCGATGGTTTCAAGGTAACTCACCCCTCAGGGGTGTGTAGTAATTGTAAAGCCGACACTAATATTAGAAAGTACGGGTTCGGAGATTGATAGAGCCTACTGGGTTATATATTATGCATACATTGACAATGCCAAGCAGGTTGGTGTGTTCTGCCCGGCATTCATCAAACCCCCAATTTCACGTAGCCGATCCTAGCTCCAAATGCACCAGAAGATGACAAAATGAGAACGCAATATTGTCAGCCTTTTTATGGTGTGTGATGTGCATATTTTGCAGCCAAAACGTATGAGATCGTCTGGAATAACGGTCTATGACGTTTCTACTAGTAATGGACTGGTTGAAACGGCAGGTTCATATGGGACCATTTAGAAATAGTATACCATAATAGGGACCATCCTTATGAATATCGTCAGTAATGCCACATTTAAGATGAAAGACCTTGCGATGATCATGTTAGCCCTCCAGACGACCGAGAAAAGCAAAATGATGACCTTAAGAGATGTGATAGATATGTTCGGGTCCGAACCAGGCCGAAGTCCAGTGCCATTCCATCTAGAAAGACAGCATTAATCATAGAGCATCGTGAATAACCCAACTGTTGGAACAGATGCGTGTTTTTCATGCTTAAAAAGACAGAAAAAAAACAGCAGACGGGGCCACAGTGAAGCAAACAGTCCCAGAACCATCCAGAAGTGCGCCATTCTCAACCGAACCATCTAATCCAGGTCACTCAAATTTAAGCCCAGACCAACCACGTCCACCCTCGAAATAGCACTAAGCTTCTGGCGTCTTCGTCCTCTTGATCATCTGGAGCTATAATCGGCTATGTGAAATGGCAGGGTGGGGGGGGTGCGGTGCGCGGGGGGGGGTGCGGGGGGGTCTAAACGTATTTATGTTCTCTCTCCTTTATTATTGTTATACCAACAACATACATGAAGGTCTGGCTGGTGGGCTTGAATGATGAGGTGAGCCTCCATTTGTTTCAGTCAAAAGTTCCAAGAAATGTGATATGTATGTTCAGGTGCACTATAGACTAATAAGTTGCGTCTGTAAAGTTTCACATTATTTTTGCTGGCCGCAAACACATGTGGCTTTTGACAAATATGGAAATACAATAACTACTCATAGTCTTTTGCTGCCACACATAGTACTGATCGTTGCTATAAAATGCGGTTTGCAATGTGAACAATATCGTCCGGACAAAACAAACCAGTTGATATAGTCGAACCAATGGCGATAACAAATTGCGTAAAGACAATTGATAAGCCACAATGAGATCAGCGGGGAGAGTTCCGCAAACACGGCGTGCTCACCGTTTTTATGGATCACTTCAGAGTTTTTACCATATTCTTTTTTACAAACATGTGTGCTCTTTATATGCTCTACGTCCACGTTTTTAGGGTGACCTCATTTCATTCTTACAATTTTAATAAGACTCATATTATAGACCTCACCTTCCCGGGGAGAATACAGTGGAAGTTGCTCATTTTAAGTGTCAGCCCTTGAGTCATTGAATACTAGTCTATGGCTAATATGTTTAAACTTCCCTTGTCATGATTCTGAAGGAAGCATAACCGTTCATTACTCTGATAATTTGTAACATATATGGAATCTCAGCTAGTTCAGATCTACATACCTGTACTTTTGTACATTTACATTACTGTATAATGTATGTGCAGAAGATTTACATATATACACATTTCGACAAGTTTGTATGCACCTAATACAGCCATTAAAATTGACAGAATAATTTTTGAGATGTGATCTAGATTTTTCGTAAAGTTCACGCACATGCATCCCTGTATGCAGATCTGGACAACTTTTGGATTTAACTATTTATCAAATGCATTGTTGTCAGTTTAGATAAGAGAATACTGAATTCTATCTCGTTTGGTAGAAGTTGTAACTTACTACAGACAACCAACAATGAAAATATATCGTCTGCAGCTTCCGTTAGAGTCCCCGTAAACAAATGAATCACATGAGATGAAAGATCCTCGGACTTGGTTCCTCCTTACATTACAATACATCATGCTGCATTTGAGCTGAAACGAGCGAGTATAAACGATATATTTAGTTCTTGCAGATCATATTGCTTATAACCTGATGCGGCCAACGACGTCGCCGACGCCGATGACGATGGTGGCAGCAGCAGCAGCAGCAGCAGCAGCAGCAGCAGCAGCAGCAGCAGCAGCAGCAGCAGCAGCAGCAGCAGCAGCAACAACAACAACGACGACAACAACGACAACAACAACAACAACAACAATAAGACGAGAAAATGTAATCACTATCGCCACCAACAACAAAAAAACAAAAAAAAAAAAAAAAAAAAAAAAAAAAAAAAGCAGCAGCAGCAACAGCAGCAACAACACGAGAAAATGTAATCACTGTCGCCACCAACAACACACAAACAAGAAAAAGCAACAACAATGTGCTTTATCATCACCTCACGGTGACAAACACAACACAAAAGCAATATCAAGACCAAAGAGAAATGTTACTTTGTTAACCCCAGTCCCCAAGCAAATCATTCAAACATTCCGGGGCAGAAACCTTGATGGAACAAGAATGCTAACAATATGCCCTTTGGCGTCTTCAATTTGCAGGCCGTTTCCTACAGCAAGTGTTCCTTAGAGCTGTTACCTTGACAGGAAATCAACATCCACAATAGAATGAAAGTGGAAAAGTAACAGTTTGCTGACACATATTCTGATCCAATGCCGATGTGGCAAAATATCAAACACATTTAAGGCCCAAAACTTTTACCATCTACATGTATTATATACAAACTGATATTCCCTCCGTCCAAAAATGTAAAAATATAGGAAGCAATCTGTGTAACTGATAAATAAGTCGCCACCACAATTGAGAGTATGCTGATTCCCATTGTGCTGGACGTAATCCCGTATTTACTAAACAGTGTGTAACACAGTTCTGCCTCAGTCCCGCAGAAGTGCTGCGGTTCGGAACCGGGATCTGGTGTTTATAATTCTTTTTTTAGTTTGTTACTCAATTAAGAATACAGTTATATGTGAGGTATTACTAAATAATATAATAAAAATGTTGTACATACAAATGTCTACTGGTGTGAACAGGCTGAGCTTGTTTTTTTGAAAAAAAAGGGGGACGAAACAGAGAAGTAGTGTGTAATTGTCAACTCCCTAAGCCCAGATAAGACTGGGTGGAGTTGACGTATTTATTTTTCAAAACAGGTGGGGTAACCCAACACGACCCCTAGTACAATACATGATACATACAGACTTACTACAATACACATTGCTAGAAGACAAACATAGAAATTACAATAAAAATAACTAAAGAAAAACAAACAAACAAACAAACAGTACCCTTGAAAAATTTACAAGACTAGAACCACCAAAAACAGGGTGGTGGCTGGGGTAGAGGTGGTTATTAAATTAGAGATCAAATCTCAACACGTCTTCACTGTTGAAGCTTTAGGCAGGAATGGGCCGTGTGTTACTTTCCGGATATCCGGGTTAAGAAAATAGGTCTCATACTACCAACAAGATCTTGGTCACTGACTGAACAGAAACCTTTAGGTCACTAACCACAAACACAAACCAGGTGATACGCTAATTTTGCAAAAACTAAAAATCAATTTTTAAGACGAGTTAAAAATTGTTATTTTTAGTTTGTTACTCAATTAAGAATACAGTTATATGTGAGGTATTACTAAAGAATATAATAAAAATGTTGTACATACAAATGTCTACTGGTGTGAACAGGCTGAGCTTGTTTTTTGAAAAAAGTGGACGAAACAGAGAAGTAGTGTGCAATTGTCAACTCCCTAAGCCCAGATAAGACTGGGTGGAGTTGACGTATTTATTTTTCACAGTCCCGCGGAAGTGCTGCGGTTCGGAACCGGGATCTTGTGTTTATAATTCTTTTTCATGTAATTTCATTGGTTATCATGACCCAGAAGTATCCGATTTTTCACATCACCCTGTTTAAAACAATGATACTATGGTTATCATGCTTGTTCTTATCTCAGCCAAACTACTTTTTCACATTTTTAAAAACAATGTTGAGCTTGTTAAGAAAAGAATGTAAATACAAAACCAGGTTCGTTGTGTAACATGTATTATTTTATAGGGATTTGTTCTTGTGGCGCATCAGGCTCGTCCTTCGGGCTTGCCGTGATCTGCCCCAAGAACTCACCTGATAAAATAATTCATGGTACAAACTTACATGGTTTTATCTATTTACGGCATGGAATGCAAGTGGTAATATGTCTTGACCCAACGGGGCACAAAATACTGTAGGATTTGAGCACTCGATTGTCGGGTCAATCGTAGAATTTTGCACGGTGATGTGTGATTGACACTCACTGCGTTCGACAATCGAGTGCTCAAATACCATTCTATCATGACTAAAATGACTAAAATCCACACTAAATGAGTGTCATATTCGTTTTTATTTGAAAATAAATCATATCATAACGTTCTCATTGCCATTTTGACAATGCGACTCTGCGGCTGTTATTCAGTTAAAACCTTTGAATATTTAGCATAGTTTCGAAATTATCCACTATAAAAACATTTGTGGATGATAAAGGACGAATATGCCATTGATTTGACACCAAGAAGTAATTAATCCAGCAACTATAATTTTGTAAAATATTAGTTGGAAGTGGGAAGATGTGTCAAATGTTTACTGTGCTAATTTGCGCATGCGCGTTACAGCCCTTAGCAGCGTGCATATCTTCCCTTAGCAACGTGCATATCGTACATTCTATCATTCCGTGCAAAAATCACCGCCAATAACCCACGCTGATTGGTCAATCTCCGTGCTCAATTTTGTGATGGAAAACACGCTCCCAAAAAAAACCCCACGGCGCTAGTCTAATCTCCTCACAATATCAATACAGCCGCTGACGACAGCAAGGCGCGTAGCTTGTACGGAGCGCAACAGTTTAGACTAACGCCGCCCGTGCGCTCAAAACTGTAGGAATTGACGTAATAAAATGGATTTTTAAAATGGATTTTCATGATAGAATGATGATTGACCACTCGATTGTCGTGTCAAATGCAAAACGAAGAGCATGCTGACGTCTGATTTACCCGAACGTTCCAGACATCGATTGACGCCAAATCGTGGTCAATTCCACAATTGACACGCCTGCTCGAACCGATATGTTTTCCCTTTTTCTATGATGAATACTATGTTCCCAAGCTGAAAACCTTAACCATTTTTCTTTTGTATGGGTTT